>CAJQZJ010032546.1:2068079-2086643 GCA_907164525.1 Lophiomys imhausi
CTCTCTCTCTCTCTCTCTCTCTCTCTCTCTCTCTCTCTCTCTCTCTCTGTGTGTGTGTGTGTGTGTGTGTGTGTGTGTGTGTGTGCACGAAATTATGTGCGTGGAGATCAGAAGATAATCTTAGATGGTATTCTACAGGTGACATCTACCTTGTTTTGAGATAGAGTCTTTTACTGGAACTCTCCAGGTAGTGAGGGCATCCTGAAGTTTCATGTTTATTAGCTCTACAGTAAAATCACCTCCATCACAGAGACTGCACTGTTTGAGGAGTTACATACTTGAATAATGGGATAATAATTACTTTATGGGCTGAGGAGATAAAGTGCTTGTTTGTAAACACGAGCTCTGGGTTCAGATCCCAGAATTGATGGGAGAAACTCTTCTTAGTAGCATGTGCTTATAATGTTAGTGCTTGGGAGATGGAGACTTCCAGGTAAATACCTGGGCTTGCTGCTGGCCAGGTAGCCTGGCCTGCTTAGAGAGTTCCAGGCCAGAACTTTTAGGTAATAGGGCAAATAAAAATAAAATAGGAAGAGGGTACCTAAAAAACAATTCCTGAGGCTGATCCTTCGGCTACACACAAACAACTGCATGCATATTTGCACACATACTTGCATACATACCTACACACATACTTACACACCTACACACACACACACACACACACACACACACACACACAACACCAGGGTTTTCAAAGCATGCTTTTGCAGGAGACTACACTTTGTTTTAAATTTAGAATTTAGTCTGGACATAAATACCCTGTGGAATACCCATTAAGACACCCTGGTAATAGGACTTCCCAACCTCCCTTAGAGTTTCCTCAGGGCACGTTTGTTAAACACTTGTGTCAAATATCATGGGACCAGCAGAGTTCAAATACATACATTTTTCATTGCAAAGTGTCTTCTTAGCAGATTAAACACTAGGCATTTGCCAATTCAGACTGGAAGACAAATTCTTTATGGAATATAAATGCAAAATATATCCATTTGTGCTGCTTCTGTACCTCCTGTGTAGAAAACTGGATACTCACTAACAATGATGACACAGACAAATCCTGGGAAAATAAGATGTCCTCTGAGAACTTCTCAGGAATTGCTCATGTTCATTCTGTCATGTTCACGTCCCTTTGGAAACTTGTGAGCTTGGTACAACTATTTTTTGTGGTTTTACTTATTTCCAGCACATAGAAGACAGAATGTGGATTTATCAGTCAGAGAGTCAGTATCAGATTCTCAAATACAGTCCATACCAGCTGGACAGCTTAGAGTAAAGTTACTGCATTACATGAGCTCATTTGCAAAATCTGTAAATATATAAGCTTGGTACCCAGCTGTTCCGTGTTCAGTCTCTGAGCAACAGAGCTAAAGCTTAAGGACAAGTGTTTTGGGTATAGTGGGTTGAGGAGCTAAACAGAAGTTTGGTACATGATTATCTCTGTTTTGTTTTACCTTGTTTTGTTCTTACAAAAGTAATGACAAATCAAAACCCCATGCCATGCTTTCTTGAATTGAGTAAACTCCAAGATAACTGAATAGGATAATAAGTTTTCAGTCATAGCATGATTGAAGCTTACAAATTATGCTTACATTTAACAGTGATCTTACTGTTCCATAAAGGTCTACAGAAACTCAGCCATCTTATATCTTATTACTTCATTCCATCTTCCCCATAGGTAATAAAGAACCTCTGTCAACAGAGGAGGAATGTATTGGGAATATCAGGTGGAAATTTTGAAGGTCATGTCTACAGTGGAGCATATGTCCCAGTCCATTTCTGCTCAGAATACTGGAGTACTTTTAGAAATCCACACATGTTATGTTTTTCTTTGGGCCTTCCTATGTGTGGCGGTTACTCTTAATTGTCAATTTGACATAACCTACTGCCCACAGGGAAGAGAATTTCAATGAGGAGTTGTTAATCTGTATTTCACTGTGGAAATATCTGCGGAAGACTGGCTAAATTAATTGACATGAGAAGACAAGCCCAGTCTGGGTATAACATTTCCTAGACAAGAAATCCTCAACTTTTTAAGAGTGCAGAAATATAGCCAACCACAAGCAGACAAGCTGGTGGCATATTTGCATGCATTCCCCTCTGCTCTTCACTGTGGATGTTGCCAGATGCTACAAACTCTTGCTCCTTGTCTAATGTGATGTACTCTAACTTGGAATTATATGCCTAAAAATTCCTTTCTCCCCTAAGTTGCTTTTTGTGAGGGTATTTTATCACAGTGAAAGAAAGCAGAGTACCCTGTGTCATTTCTGATTGATCGCCCACCCAGGACACTCATGTTCTTTTCTAACTCAGCTTCAAGCCCTCTAATGAGTACTTTCCCCAGAGCCAGCTCTTCTTTTTGTCAGTTGTGATCTAAGCTTTCTACATTTCCTAACCACACAGCATGTCACACTGTATGTGTTTACATGTCCATTTGTTTGAGAATAGAAAAACCAATTTCTCTTTTTACTATTACTACGGTATAATATTGTTACTGGTAGGAGCACACCTGGGTTCATGTATGTAGTATAGGGAGGACACTTACAAGTCAACTACTCAGAACACTTGCAGTACATTAATTTCAGATACAAGTGAGTAGATAGCCACCTATATTATAGGCTGGAATGTTACCAAGTAATAGTTGCTTGGTGCATGCTGAGTAAACTTAAACGTGGACAAGGAAAAATGTAGGAGCTGACTGTGATCTAATACTGTGTGCTAAACTTGGAGTACAAAAGTTTGGAATTATTCCTTAGCATCACCATCTTAAAAAAATACTTAAGCTTAAAATAAGATTTAAAAAAAATGTTAATAAAACTAATAACTGTGCTACTGAGATAGATCAATAGGTACACTACTTATTTTTTAAAATAAATTTATTTATTTGTTCTTCAGGTTACATCTCCATCATATTGTCCTCTTTCCCCCCTTCCCAGCCCTGCCCTCCCACCCTCTACCCCCTAACACTTCCATCCCACTCCTCTGGAGTGGAATGTCCCTACGTAACGGTCTCCCGCCCCAGGTCAGAAGTTGTATGAGGGCCTAGAGCCTTCTCCTACACTGGGGGCCTACAAGGCGGTACCACCAGCGAAAAATGTCTCAATGCCAGGGAGAGAAAACTAAAACAAACAAACAAAAAAGTCTATGTCCATGTTTCCTTTGGTGCATTGGTTGTAATTTAGATATCCTGTACCAAATAGCTAATCCCGACTATAAGTGAATAGATGCCATGTGCATCCTTCGGAGTCTGGGTTAGCTCACTCAGGATGAGCTTTTCTAGTTCCATCCATTTGGCTGCAAATTGCATAATTTCATTGTTTCTGATAGCTGAGTACTATTCCATTGTGTAGATGTACCACAGTTTTTTAATCCATTCTTCAGTTGAGGGACATCTGGGTTGTTTCCAGTTTCTAGCTATTACAAATAAGGCTACTATGAACATAGATGAGGAAACTTCCTTGAGATTTGGTGAGGAGTCATTTGGATATATACCCAAAAGTGGTATGGCTGGGTCCTGAGGCAAAGCTATTCCAAGTTTTCTAAGATATCACCAGACTGACCTCCATAGAGGTTGCACAAGCCTGCACTCTCACCAGCAGTAGAGGAGGGTTCCCCTTTCTCCACACCCTAGCCAGCATGTGCTGTCATTTGAGCTTTTGATCTTAGACACTCTGACAGGTGTGAGATGGAATCTCAGAGTCTTCTTGATTTGCATTTCTCTGATGATTAAGGATGTTGACCATTTTTCCAAGTGTCTCTCAGCCATTAGGAATTCCTCCTTTGTGAATTCTCTATTTAGCTCTGTTCCCCAATTTTTGATTGGATTATTTGATTTCTTTGCATTTAATTTCTTGAGTTCTTTGTAAATTATGGATATTAGCCCTCTGTCAGATGTGGGGTTGGTGAAGATTTTTTCCCAGTCTGCAGGCTGCGTTTTGTTCGAATGACAGTGTCTTTTGCCTTACAGAAACTTTTCAGTTTCATGAGGTCCCATTTATTGATTGTTGGTCTTAGGTCCTGAGCTCTTAGTGTTCTGTTCAGGAAGATGTCACCTGTGCCAATGAGTTTGAGGGCTTTTTCCACTTTTTCTTCTAATAGATTTAGTGTTACCAGCCTTATGTCAAGGTCTTTGATCCACTTGGGCTCAAGTTTTGTACAAGGTGATAAGTATGGATCTAATTTCATTCTTTTACAAGTGGACATCCAGTTGGACCAGCACCATTTGTTGAAGATGCTGTCCTTTTTCCATTGTGCAGTTTTGGCTTCTTTGTCAAAAATTAGGTGACCATAGGTGTGTGGGTCCTTTTCTGGGACTTCAATTAGATTGCATTGATCTACTGGTCTGTTTCTATACCAGTACCATGCTGTTTTTACTACTATTGCTCTGTAGTATAGCTTGAAATCTGGGATGGTGATACCTCCAGATGTTTTTTTATTGTACAGGATTGATTTAGCTATTCTGGGTTGTTTGTTGTTCCATATGAAATTGAGAATAGCTTTTTCCAGGTCTATAAAGAATTGTGTTGGTATTTTGATAGGAATTGCATTGAGTCTATATATTGCTTTTGGTAGGATGGCCATTTTAGAAATGAAAAGGGATAAATAACAACAGACATTGAAGAAATCCAGAGAATATTTGGGTACTACTTTAAAAATCTATACTCCACCAAATTTGAAAACTTAAGTGAAATGGGCAATCTTCTTGATAGATTCCACCTACCAAAGCTAAATCAAGATCAGGTTAACAGATTAAACAGCCCTATAATCCCTAAGGAAACAGAAATAGTCATTAAAAATCTCCCAACCAAAAAAAAGCCCAGCACCTGCTGGTTTTAGCACAGAATTCCACAAGACTTTCAAAGAAGAGCTAACACCAATACTCTTCAAATTCTTTCAACAAACAGAATCAGAAAGAACACTGCCAAACTCATTCTATGAGGCCACAGTCCCCTTAATTCCTATACCACACAAAGACCCAACAAAGAAAGAGAACTTCAGACCAATCTCCTTCATGAACATAGATGCAAAAATACTTAATAAAATCCTAGCAAACTGAATTCAAGAACACATCAAAAGTGTCATACACCATGATCAAGTAGGCTTCATCCCAGGAATGCAGGGATGGTTCAACATACGAAAGTCTCTCAATGTAATTCACCGTATAAACAAGATGAAAGGAAAAAAAAAAAAACACTTGATAATCTTGCTAGATGCTGAAAAAGCACTTGACAAAATCCAACAACCATTCATGCTAAAAGTTCTGGAGAGAACGTGCATATAAGGACTGTACCTAGAAATAATAAAGGCAATATACAGCAAACCAGTGGCCAACATCAAATTAAATGGAGAGAAGCTTGAAGCATTTCCTCTAAACTCAGAAACAAGACAAGGATGCCCACTTTCACCGTATCTCTTCAATATTGTACCTGAAATTCTTGCTAGAGCAATAAGACAACTAAAGGAGATCAAGGGGATACAAATTGGAAATGAAGAAGTCAAATTATCCCTATTAGCAGATGATATGATAGTATACATAAGCGACCCCAAAAATTCCACCAGAGAACTCTTACAGCTGATAAACACTTTCAGCAAGGTGGCTGGATACAAAATTAATTCAAAAAAAATCAGAAGCCCTTCTTTATACAACAATCAAATGGACTGAGAAAGAAATCAGGGAAACAACTCCCTTCACAATAGCCACAAACAATATAAAATACCTGGAGGTAACTCTAACCAAGCAAGTAAAGGACCTATATAACAAGAACTTCAAGAAAGAAATGGAAGAGGCCTTTAGAAGATGGAGAGATCTCCCATGCTCATGGATAGGTAGGATCAATATAATAAAAATGGCCACCCTACCAAAAGCAATATATAGGATCTGTGCTTATTACAGTGCTTACTTATGTATGTAAAAAGTCAAGTGTTGCTGCGCCCTTGGTATCTCAGTGCTTGGGAAACAGTGCAGAAGGATCCCTCAGGCTCAATGACCAGCCAATTTAGGTCGAATTGGTGAAATCAGGACAATGAGAGACCTCCATCTCAAAAAAAAAAAAAAAGTGGATGATATCTGAGGAATGATACCTGAGATTGGCCTCTGACTTCCATAAGTTCATGCACTCTTATGTATGGACGCATGTGCACATGCATTCACTCAAGTATATACCTAAATACATGAAAACAATCACATACGCATATGTACAAACACATGCATACATGAACTCATAGCCAAAAATTACAGGGTTTTAATACCAAACTCCCCAATTGAACCAAGTGTGGTGCCTACATTCTCAGATCTCAATAAGTTTAATAGGGAAGATTTTGAGTATAGTTTGAGCTATATCGTGACAACCTCACTCAAAGAAACCAACAAGAAGAAGAACTACAAAAACTTTGTTTGTTTGCTTTTTAATTTTTGAATTTTAAAATGTTTTCTTTATTTTGGTGTGTGTGTCTGTGTGTGTGCATGCCTGAGTGCATGTGTGTGTGTGTGTGTGTGTGTGTGTGTGTGTGTGTGTGTGTGTAGGTATGCACACACATGCTTACAGAGCCCAGAGGATGACCTTAGGTACCCTGGCTATCACTCTTTCACTTACAACTTTGTCACACTGAGCATGGAGCTAGGCTGCTGGACATAAATCCTTTTGTCTTCCCTCCTCACAGTATTTGTGTTACTATATAATAAAAAGGCATGTTAAGCTTTTATATAGGTACCAAATATTCAAAATAAGCTTCTCATGATTGCACAGAAAGTACTTTTATCCCAAGTCATATCCCTAGCTCCAATTTTTGGTCTTCTTAATGTATTAAAAAATGGAGTTTTTTTGTAGCTTCCTGCTGTCTTGTGTGTGTTCAGAAAGTTATGGCCCTGTTCTTAGCTGTATATCTTTGCAAAGTTGAAACTCCATAAATCTGTAGTGGGTGGGTGATCCTGTATGTTACATGCCTAAACTGGATATAAAATAGACACTATGGTACTAACGGTAGGCATTATTTAAATCAGTGAGTGGATTTCACAAGGTGATCATTGCATCCAATGATAATATAATTGCTAGCTTTACATCTTCAGCTTCATAAAGACAAGACTATTCTTCATTGTTCCCTCCTAATTCTGGACAGGCTCCTCCTCATTATTTTTAGCATCTCATGGCCTGAACTTATAAAGAAGCTTTCTGTGAATTGTATTTCACTTTTTGAGACAGGGTCTTATGTAGACCCCGACTGGCTTCAAACTTACTATGTAGCTAAACATAATGTTGAACTTCTGATCCTCTGTCTCTTTCTCCCAGTACTGATAGCACAGGTATGTGCCGTAATGCCTAGTTTAAGCAGTTCTGGTAATGGAGCCCTGCGTTGTGCACATGTGAGTTAAGTGCTCTTCCGACTGAGCCACATTTCTATCCCTCCCTGAGAAATATTGAAATGAATACTTAGATGACAATGGTAGCTACATATAAAGCTTCCTTCTTATGACAATTTTGCATCAACTTAGCAAAAAGGAATATGTCATTTTATTAGTCTCCATTAATGTCTGATATATGAATTATGAGATGTGCAAATAGAAAGTCCTCAATTAGCTATAGAGGAGTTGATCTCAAGTTATATAGTGTGTTTAAAAATATTCCTGCATCATGCTAAGTCTCCTATTTTAATTTGTATATTTCATTTTAGGAAATAAACTCTTTCCATTTTCTAGGCTTAGAACTCCCAGACTTAAGCAATTCTCCTGTCTTAGCCTCCTAAGTACCTGGGACTTATATCCAGTCAGATCTCTTCCATAAAGATTTGTGTTTCACGTAAGAATATAAACATATGTGTGAAGGTGTGTAAGTGTGAAAGGGTGAGAGTGTATGAAGGTTAGAGGTCAAACTAGTGTTTTTCTTAGGAGCAGTCCACATAGTTTTTCAAGACATGTAAATAAAATTAAGTCTCTTTTTAAAGATTAAGGGAAAAGTAAGAGAAATGTTCTCATCTCAGGACTTCCTGCCCTAATTTCCCTTAGACAAACTTCCTTGGGTAGCATGATCAGGAGGACGATAAGCAGCCTCCTGTCCTTGTTATCGCTACTCCCTGAATTTGTAACAGCCCATATTGAACATCTTCCATCTCATCTAGGCAAGACTTGGGTGAGAATCTCAGATGAGGCACTGGCCTGAGCTGCTCTCTCACGGGCTGCACGTCACCCCAGCATTGGTCCGTTTTCTTATTTTGCCTCACACACAGTGTCACACTCATCCCTTCTTCCCTTTGTCGAGATTTCCAGCCACTCCTCATCTGCTTGCAGGCCTCCATCTCAAAGAGCATCCTTCAAAGCCGGGTGTGGTGGCACACACCTTTAATCCCAGCACTGGAGAGGCAGAGGCAGGCAGATCTCTGTGCGTTCAAGGCCAGCCTGGTCTACAGAGTGAGTCCAGGACAGCTAGGGCTACATAGAGAAACCCTGTCTTGAAAAACCAATAAATAAATGAGATTTTTTTTAAATTTTCTTCAAGTTACATCTCAATCACAAAAAAGATATATTTTTATTTTAGGTGCTCTCACTTGGCTGGGCTGACTGCCAGCAAGTCCCAGGGATATTCCTAGTAGTCCCTTGTCATACTGGAATTATGAACATACACCACACACTTGGATGTTTGACCTCTCTTTTTTAATAGAGTCACAGTTACCCTTGGTGTCTGTCTTCATCCTCCCTTTCAGCAGCTTGTCTTATGTTCCTGACATTGAGGAGGAAGCATGCTTGCCAAATATCCCTGAGTCCCTAATGTGCACAGACCCCATAACAAATGGAAACCAGTAGATAAAGCAAAGCAAACTGCTTTGGTACCACATGCTCTCAATACCACATGGCAAAACAACAATGCAAGGCAGGGCCGCTGTGACTCAGAACTCATGTAGCATCTTCAACAAGAGAAAAATCAAGTTTAGAGGTAAAAAAGGCAAGGTTCTGTTTTTGCAGACTTATAGGAGGCAAATATTTGGGAAGAAAATAATGCATTAGGGGAAGAGATTACAAGTTGATAAATGGTCCTGTTTAATGGGTTTTGGAGGTTAGTCCCAGGGTATTCCTTCTTTCCCTTTTCTGTATCCTTCTTTATCTCCTATGTAGGAATGCATGGACTTGAGAAAAATTGAGACAAAGACATAGCACAGGAAGGACCAAGAAGAAGGGTCAGATTATTGAATATGCCCTTATACCTTTGTATATTGATACAAAATTAGTAATATATTTGGCTAAAGTGGTATTGACCATTGTTTATTGTGCAAAAATAAGATTGTATTGGACTACGTCGGTATTGATATTTGTATATTGATACAAAATTAAGATTATAGTTGGCCACAATGGTATTGACCCTTGTATATGGACGCAATATTAAGATTGTATTGGGCCACATAGGCATTGATCTTTGTATATTGATACAAAATTAAGAGTATATTTAGCCACATTTGAATAGATCTTTGTATATTGATACAAAATTAAAGGTAACGCTTCCTAATGGTATCATACCTAGAGATACCTAAAAATGAAATGTGAAGCTCTGGCCTCTTGATACCAATCATCTTAAACTGTTTAGGTTAGTTAAGAAAAACAAACTCCAGATAAGTCGACAGCCTAGCTCTGCCAAGACAGGGTAGGTAAGTCCTTCATAATTCCTTCTCTACAATCAATGTCTGTCAGAGAAATGGGGCCAAATGGCTGAAGATTGATGCTGTAATGTATGGAGAGAAAATGGGAACAGTCCAGGCAGCCACTGGTATGTCATTTCTTAGTTTTGGAAGCTGCAGGCCCTGCACTTCCTATATAATCAGATATATTTATCCCTCTCAGGTCTCTGAGGTGGTTGAAGAATAGATAGCTAGAGTCTCATAGTTAAATTTTGAGTTGTTTAGGAATCAAGAGGGTGTTCTGGATCTAAGAAGATATTTTTAAAATTATGAGGCAAGTTAGTATGAAAGCTGAGTTAGATATAGGACTTTAAACACATGGAGATGGTTAAATAGTAGAATGTTAAAGTCAGGTGCCAAATACATATGGACTGGACATTGGGAATGAATGCTAAGCCATATAACTCTTGTAATTGTGGCCTATTTATTTCTGTTGTTTTGTATTGTATTTATAGTTATAAGAAAAAGAACCATTATTTGGACTGAAAGGGAGAGCTGTTGGGGGGAAAAAGAAATACCTTAAACTAAAAAAAAAAAAAAAGAAGGGAAGAGGATGGGGGGGTTGAGGGGGAGGAGGGTGGAAGGGTGGGACTGGAGGGGGGAGTAGGGAGGGGATTGTGATTGAGATGTAACTTGAAGAAATAAAAAATAAATTATTAAAAAAAAGAAAAAAAATACTGATTCTCTAATCAGTAGACAGGCAAACTGGAATTCTTTTTTATTAATTAAAAAATTGCTTGTGTGTGTATGTGTGTGTGTGTGTGTGTGTGTGTGTGTGTGTGTGCCTACTTGTCTCCATGTGTTTGCTCTATGTGTACCATATGTACATGGGTACCCACAGTGGCTAGAAGAAGGTGTCAGCTGCTGTGGCACTGGAGTTATGGGTCATTGGGAGCTGGGCATTGTTGGTGCTGGATACCAAATCCAAGGCTTCTGCAGAGCAGTACATGCTCTCAGTGGCTGAGGCTTCCCTCCATTACAAAACTAAGTTTCTTGTAAGTCAGTTTTCAGTCTGATGTCATAGGTCACAATGGGAATCATGACTTTCTAGGACTGTGGTAAGTTTGGGGGCTACCAATTAATATACTCAGAGGAATACTGTAATTGGAACCATGCCACTGACATTCATCTCAGCCCATCATCAACATAAGGTACATTTGCTTTCATGTTCCCAATAGGCTGGGATTTATTTAGATATGGACTACTAAAATTGAGTGTTTAGTTCCGTATGTTTGCATATTCACATTTTAGTCATATCAACTTATTCATGAATGAATGCCAGGATGTTCTGCTGTGTAACAGGCATTCCATACATAAGGATCTCCAATTGTATATAGTGACTGTTACTACAGACTGCCTTTAATAGGTGATTTCAAAGGAGACAGTAAAGAATGATTAAAAAAAACCTGGATATAAACTGGAAGTAGGTATCAGTTCTGGTACTTCCCAGTTCATCAGAAACCACCTGGCTATCAGGATGCCTTCATCATGCACTATGAAGAACATACCATCAGTATCATCATATGCTATGAAGAACATACCATTAGCACCAGGGCTCTGATACATTATAGCCCAGGAACCCAAAGCACCTTCTGACTCCTTGTTGTGGTCTAGTATCACAACCTGACATTTGCCATGTCTTTTGAACTCTGTTTATGGTTTCAGACATCAAAAGCTCTGCATTCTCCAGTGTAATCTCCTGATAGTCTTTTAACTGGATTTTTGTGATTCTCATTAGTTTTTTTTTTTTATAAATACTTTTTTTTTCTTCAAGTTACATCTCAGTCACAAACCCCTCCCTATTCCCCCTTTCTATCCCGCCCTTCCACCCTCTTCCCCCCAGAAGTTTCCCCTTTCAGTCCAACAGATGGTTCCTTCTCTTATAGCAATAAGTATTATACAAAACAACAGATATAAATATGCCACATTTATGAGAGTTAAGTGGCCCAGTATACCTTCCCAATGTCCAGTTTATACACATTTGGCCCCTGACTTTAACATTCTACTATCTAACCATCTCCATGTGTTTAAAGGTCTATATCTGACTCAACATTCATACTAACTTGCAACACACTTTTAAGAGTATCTTCTTAGATCTATAACACCCTCTTGATTCCTAAACAACTCAAAATTTAGCTATGAGACTCTAGCTGTCTATTCTTCAACCACCTCAGAGACCTGAGAGGGATAAATATATGTGCTTATATAGGAAGTGCAGGGCCTGCAGCTTCCAAAACTAAGAAAGGGCATACCGATTCTCATTAGTTTTAACACCACTTTTCTTTTCTTTGTTGAAACAAAGCCAAGTCAAACTCTCAAAAATCTAGTTCACTAGGGGTTTGATAAACTTAATTAAATAAATGGCTGCTAAATAAATGCTTCAGAAGCATTTACTTAGTTACTAGATTTAGCTTGATCTTCTTCATATCTACAGGCAGTGCATGTAGATTTGTAACTGGTTAGAATTACATGGAAAATTCTCTATCATGAGGAAGAAATTATTTCTTTTATTTTTTGAGATTATAATTACATCTTTTATCTTGTCCCTTTTCTCCCTCCAAACCTTCCCATATACTTTCTCTTCTCTCTTTCAGATTTATGGCCTCTTTTGAAATTAAGTATTGTTTCACACATACCTGTATATGTACACAGAGCAATATAAAGATAACAATAGACCTGCTAAAAAGAATTAAAAACTTTTTAAGGCCTTAAAAATATGTACTGAGAAGCAAAAGTAATGGTTCATTGGGTAAAAATCTTATCACGTTAACAAGAGCAATTGAGTTCGAATTCCCAGCACCCACAAGTAAGAGTCAGGCTTAGTGGAATATGCTTGCAATCCCAGTGCCTCAGAGGCAGAGACAGATGAATCTCTGCGCCTCACTGGCCAGCCAGTCTAGCCAAATCAGTGAGCTTCAGATTCAGTCTCAAAAGCCAAGGTGCACAGCTTGACAAGTTGGTCAGAGGGTTAATTGCCAACAAGTCTGACAACCTGAGTTCAATCCCCAGGACCCACGACATAGGAGAGAACCAACCCCACTAAGTTTCCCTGTAATCTCAGGTGTACACTGTGGCATGTGCACATCAAATTTAAAAGTGGGTGGACAGTACAAAGAATGATTAAGGAAGACACCTTTTGTCTATATCTAATCAATACATGCACACATGCATTTGTACACACACACACACACACACACACACACACACACACACACACACACACTGAGTTTCATATTTGTTTCCATAGTTTTACAGTAGGAAAATAAATGGTGAAGCTGAAACACTATAGCTCTGACCTTGGTACTTCAAAAGGTGAGGTGTAAATAAAACTATTTTTCTGTCTGAATACTACATTATCTCTAATGAGGGAGAACATCACAAGGACGTTTCAAATTGAACTTAGGCAATAAATTATCTGCCAGAACTGTACTCAGACTATTTCCCTCAGATATGAAAACACAGGATCTGTCTGCTCTGTCTGATCACACTACACATCTGCTCTGTTTGTGTAAAACTTACCCTGAAAAGCCTTGAGGTGTCTGCCATTGTCCTTTTCACAAAGGAGTGCAACACTCTGCAGGAACTCCTAATTGTAACCCTTCAATAGTAATACTGAGTTTAATGATTGTTGTTTTTAATAAACAAAAACTTTGCTACTTCCAAAGCATCTTTGTGTGCATAGCAATTGAGTCTCCTTCTTGCTGTATGCATGCCATTGTCTCCTCACTTAACAATTAATACAGTTGGGCTGGCCAATTGGCTTTGGGACTAAGCCACAGAAAAGCAAGTTCTTAAGCCATGCTAAAGAGATAAAAGGAAGAATTGTTTCTTTATTTAGGTAATGTTCTCCTTTCTAGAATCCCTACTCCCTAATGCAGGTTCTGTGAGCTGCCACGATGTATTCTGGGTCTGTGAGAATTTTTGTGTTCTGACTAAGAAACTCATCCTTTTTTTTTTTTTTTTGTCTCTTCTGTCTTTCTCTGTTGGATGTTGGCCAGAACCTGAGAATGCTTTCCTTGGTACCCAGGCTTTCTCATTTTTTCTCTGAAGCTCCCCTTCCCACCTTGTGGCCACCTGTCATCATGGGGCTAACCTTCATGTCTACTTAACTCAAACAGAATAATTTTTTTTTAAAAATCTCCATTCTCCTCCTCTGAGTAGCTACTGAGATTTTCACCTTTGCTTGCTTTGTGGATTTCTTTTAAACTCTAATAAAATTATCTTTGAACTTACAATTACATACATTCTTAAATTATTTTATTAAGGAGGCTAAGAAAGAGGTCTTGATTTTCCTGATATCATCCAGTGATCACAACTCCAGTAATATTGTATGTGTTCCTCTTCATGGGTATGCTCATATATGCAAACACATGTGCATATGGAGGTAAATGTTGGACATCTTATGCAGTCACTCCCCAACTTATTCTTTGAGGTAGGATGGGTCTCTCACTGAACCTGAAGCTCTCCAATTCAGCTTGTACTAGAAGCACAAACTGCCACACACAGCTTCGTATATGGGTTTTAGCAGCCAAGCTCAGTTCCTCATGCCTATATGGTAAGCACCCTACTTAGAGCCATCTTCCAAGCACCACCAACCCTTCCTTTTTCTTTTCTTCTAGGCACTCAGTTTCTTCACAGCAAAATGTGCTGTGATTCTCCTGTAGGTTGCTTTCTGCCTCTGTTCTCTGTCTAATTTGAGACATTGTATTAATGTTTTGTGATATTAATGTTTGTTTCCCATTTGACATCCTATCATATTTTTATTATTAGCTACCTATTTTCTTCTTTTCCACTCATTTTTATAAGTGAGTTTAACCATTTTATTTTACTATTTTTGAATTTAAACCATTTCCAGTGTTTTTGATACTTCTAGTTTATAAGGACACTGAATCTTCCTTTCATCAAGAACATTCATACTTTTCACTTTTTATATCTAAGTCTGTGATTCACTTATAATTTGATCATGGTGCCCACTGTGTTACTGGGTCCAATGTTACATATTTCCCCATGGCTTCCCAGTCATCTGAGAAACCCTAGATAAAGGATTCAGAAAAGGAGCCACCCAGCTGAACCTCATGGTGGCTCAGCTTATAGGGACTACACTGGGAACAGGAATTCTGTGAGGTATCTGAGTCAAGGGACAGTTATTCCTTCTGTCCTTAGTATATCTTAAGGTGAACTCAGTCCCAAGGCAAATTGATTGACATGGCTCAACTATAGTGTTTAGTTTTATCTAGGCCAGATATTCTATTCTCTTTTTGTTTTTTGAAATAGGGTCTTACTATGTAGCATTGGCTGGCCTGGAATTCACTATGTAGAACAGCTGGCCTCACACATTCAGAGATCTGCCTGTTCTCCCTTAATGGACCTCCATTACTACACTAATACTGCTCTGAAGAGGAGCTGGTATCTCTGGTCTCTGGCAAAAATGAGGCTACCCAGTGGCACAAAGACATCTCTAGCCTTTAGCTAAGGAGGAAATGGGTTCCTCTTCTTTGGGGTATTTTTACGCTAAACTTAGCTAATTTTTATCTCCTGTTATTAGCCACCTGTGTCAGAACATTCATCAAAACCTGGTATCTGTGAGGCTGCCCTGTGCTCTGTTTTCTTCTGACAAGACACTATAAGAGATTTTTGTGTATTCCCATTCTCACGGCTCATGTCCTTTGGGCCATGCTAAGTTAAATTTATGCAGAAGAAGGGATGCTGGAAATGTAAAGCATGTTTGACCTAATTTACACAACTCGACTAAAGTTTCAACAATAATTTGAGCTAATAATGGCAAATAGGAATTAAACATGCAGGTAAGCAAGCACTCACCAAAACTGACAACAATAATTAAAAACATAAAAAAGAACAAGATGGGCAAAACCAACCAAACAAACAAAAAAACAAGCACAGGAAATAAAAGCAAGAAAATGTTGAAGGGCTTAGAGTGCATAGATGGAAGAGAAGAGACAACATAGCAGATCTGCAGAGTTGAATCCTTCTATAGACAAAGCAGAACCTGAGGTTAGAAAGATGAGTAAAGGTGCTTTTATCATGAAATTCTGGATTCATATCCCCAGAACCCATATCCAAGCCGGAAAGTGCTGCTTTTCTGTACTTTCACGGGCCGCCTCATCTATGGCAATTGCGGTGAAAAACCAACAAAGGTCCCTGGATAAAACAAGGAGGAACATGAGAAGCTCAAGCGTCTACCTGAGGTTGCCCTCTGACTTTCATATGCACACCTGGCTATACCCTACTGGTTAGATTTTGTCAACTTGATACAAGCTACAGTCATCTCAGAACATGAAATCTCATTTGATAAAATATCTCCATAAGACTGGCCCATAGGCAAACCTGTAGGGTATGTTCTTGAATAATAATTGAAGTGAAAAGTCAATTGTGGGTGGTACTATCTAATGACAGGTGGTACTAAAAGGTATAAAAAATGACCCAGAACAAGCAATGAGGAGTGAGCCAGTAAAGCTTACTCCTTCAGGGCCTCTGTATCAGTTCTTCACTTTAGGTTCCTGCAGTGAGATCATGCCCTGATTTCCCTGGATGGTGGACTACAACAATCACAAGATGAAATAAACTTTTTCTTCCCAAACTTGATTTTGGTCTAGGTGTTTTAGCATAGGAATAGAAACATTTACTAAGACATAGAGCATAGTTGGGTGAAAAATGCAAACATAAATATTGTATTCACATATGCATACACACACACACAGAGGAAGAGATAGAGAGAGAGAGAGAGAGTACAATCTAAGAAATAACAAATGTCCACTGTAAAATTAGCCCAAACATATTGAAACTCCAGATGGTATCCAGTTCTGCAATTGGAGTTGAAATGTGAGTTTTAAGAAAGACATACCACTGTGTGAAAACACAAACATAGATCACTAGCCCCTCTTCAGTTAATGTGAAGGTGTGCTCAACCTCATGGCATGCAGTAGAGACTTTTCAGTCTTCCAGATAGGACTTTTTCATCAGGTTCTCTCCTGAGGAGACCAGTGGTTTCTACCTGAGGGGATGATGTAGGAGCTAGGAAGCTGGTGGCCACTGCCTTTTGAAAATATAATCTTGGCATCTAGGTCTGCTGCCTTATCTCCTCCATTATGGTCTGTATTCACTTGTACTGGGTTCCTTCCTTTTTAAATTGTTTGGTCAGGTATTTTGTTACAACAATGGGAAAATTAACTAAGAAAAACATGAGTATCTGAATATCAGGAAGTATCCATTGTGGAAATGACCTTAGAAGCAGCCAGCAAGAGTAAAGTAACTTTTTCAAAGTACCACAGACACTGTTATAGCCACACTGAAAAAATTTACCCAATTCATTTCTAGTGTTTATGTTCTTTGTGAATATTTACAAATTATATTTAGTGTGTGTATGTGTATGTGTATTTTTGCATGACTACATTTGTGTGATTGTGTATTTGCCACAGAATAAATGTAGGAGTCAGAAGAGAACTGCAGTAGTTTTTTTCCCTTCTCCCACCATGTAGGTCCCAGAGACAAAACACATGTCATCAGACTTAGCAGCAGTGTCATTAGTCACTGATTCCTTGTTCTCAGCAGTTAGGTAAATGCTCATATGCTGTATGGGTGTTATTTTCCTTTCCTGTTCATGAGAAAACAATGGTGGCAACTTTTATCATATCTTTTTCCTCCTATGAGTGTACGATTGTTTGGTGACAGTCACACATATTGTAGTTGACATTCATATGCATGATGCACACCAAAATGTATTACATAAATTCTAAATGTCATATTCTTCCAGGAAAGCATTTTATCATTTGAGATAACATGTTTTAGCAAAAATATATGAAGCTTGTTGGGTTCACTGTGTAGGATGGATATTGTGATACTCTTATATACCTGTACTTCACAAAGTATGTCTGAGTACCACAGTTCCATGAATACAAGTATAACCTTGAATTCACTCCAAAGTACAAAAAAACTCCACCTCTCTCACTTTTTAGAACTTTACTGATAGTGAATTATTTGATGCATCCTTCGCTCTTGATCATGACTAACAGTAACTTCATATTCCTGGGATGGGGCATTAGTCACAGGGGCAGAAGTCAGCTAAGGTCACAAGCTCGTACTCTATCTTGAACAATGTTGGGAGTCACTGAAGTGTTTAAGCATGGCAAGGTGGCATAAATCAATGCACACAGGCTGCTCAAAACTGTAGGACACTGTGAAGTGTCAGATATAAATTTTTATGCCTAAATTGGTTAATGTGTCTTTTAAGCCATCTCCTTTGCATTCTTCCAAATCTATTAGTATTGGTTTAATAAGATTAATATGTGTCAAGTCTGCAACCTCATTAAAACTCCAAACAAGTCACACCTGTGACCTGTTTCTGCTCATGTGTGATCACACAAAGACTTCTGTGCCTGCCATGGGCTGTAAACATGGGGACAGAGGCTGATAGTCTTGTCCATGACTCTGTCCTTTGGTGATAACCATACTTAGTGACATATAATCTATAAATTATTGAACAATAGTTAGGTAAAGATAGATTGAATCTTGATCTAATATTGTATCAGTTACTTTCCTAAGCTTGAGATTTATAAATATAAGAGAGTAGAGTGTCTCTGTGCTAGAGGATATTTCAATTGGTAAACTACTTGATTTGCAGGCATGAGGACCTGAATATGATCTCTAGAACATATGAAAGCCAGGTAGGTTGCCACTTGTAATCATGCTGAGGAAGTGTGAAAGGCAGTTCCTTAAAGTTCATTGGCCAGCCAACCTAGTCAAATCAGTAAGGATACTAGTAAGAAACAATTTCTGAGATTGACTATTGGCCTCCTCACACACAGGCACACAAGTGTTTGTGTACACATGTGCACGCGCGCACACACACACACACACACACACACACACACACACACACACACACAC
>CAJQZJ010032546.1:2094996-2129588 GCA_907164525.1 Lophiomys imhausi
ACACACACACACACACACACACACACACACACACACACACACACACACAGTAATGTTGCCAAAATTAGTCAATTGAATTGAGACAATAAATTGAATATCTACCCAGTAGTTGCCTGTGGAAGCATTCATCATTGAAGGAGCTGGAATAGTTTCCATAAGAATACTACTGAGTAGTATAAACAGGACTGGGATTAGATCATCTAGAAATGAAGCACTTGCTCTTTGTGCAGCGCTTCTATTACAAAAGGTCTGAAACAAGCTTTCTTATATTGGTCTACATTCATATGTCTTGGGCCACTGTTCTAGCCAAGTGATGCTGGAGCAACTGGAGACATAGAAACAATTTTGATATTGAAGGCTGGAGATGACTCAGTTTGTAATATTCCTGCTGTGCAAGCACAAAAACTGAGTGTGAATCCTCATCATCCACATAGAAACCAGTGTAAAAGTGCAAGTGTGAAAACACAGTAAATCAGACTGCTGGTGCACACTACCTCAATAACCCAGCTGATGAGTGAGTCTAGATTCAGTGAGATGGTGTCTTCTAAAATGAAATGGAATGCTATTTAGGAAAGAAACCCTATCTGCCTATTGCCACCACACTTGCATACACACATGTGCACATGCTGCCATGTGTAAATGTACACACACACACACACACACACACAGAGAGAGAGAGAGAGAGAGAGAGAGAGAGAGAGGTTATTAGTAAAGCCTCAATTTTGCTTTATATTGGCTAGTCCTGAAATCTCTTCTATGACATACCTACAAATCCCAGTTTTTTACAATCTCAGGTCCTTAAAATAGTAAGGGAACTCTTCAGGCTGCTGATGGTGACTAGATGGACCTGTGCCTCTGTCCTCTCACCATTGATAGAAGGACATCAGCTCCCTTCACTACTGCTCTGACAGCCACTCTCTGATATTTCTTATATGTTATTCTATTTAGCTGACAATAGGCAGCAGGAGCAAGCCAGCTATTCACAAGAAACTGAACTAAATTATATTGAGCAAGAGTCTTGATTTTGATTCACCAAAAATAATTATAATAGACCAAAATATAATATTCAAAGGATGCAATAAGTATGCACAGTGTTCTGAGAATCTTACCAGATGAGGACAAATCTCACATCTTCCTACTGGTGCCCTTCAAATATGGTTAGCCATGGCTAGAAACTTGGAACTTACACTGTCGGGGTTGGAAAGCAATGAGGAGCCATAACCAAGTATGTGTTTTTAAAGACATATCCTGCATTATATGAAGTAGAAGTCAGGGTGAAGAAAGCTGAATATTTGGGCATTCTTACAGCAAAAAAAAAAAAAAAAGATGACAAATTCTGCGAAGGTTGGAGACTGTAACATAGTTATTTCTTCCTGTGTCTCTGTTTCTGTCTATGTCTTGGGAGCAGGGCAGTTTTTCATTACATCTTCTTTACTGGTGTGTATGTGAGTGTGAAGGTGTAGAGGTCAGAGAACAACTTTCAGGAGTCAAATTTCTCCTTTCACATTATTCTTCCCAGGAATTAAACTTGAAAATGAGTGCTTTTACCCACTGAGTTATCTCACTGGTCTCTAACAATGCTATTTTAATATAAACTTTAAGCATGGTGGTTTGGAGAGAAAGATGCTCAGAGAAAGTGCAGGATGTATCCAGATGTGAATCTGGGCTCCTCACAGAGAGTAACTACTGAGTGCCTTACCATTGGCCATAAAGGCTACTTTGGTAGCTGGTACGGTACATCTATAAAGGTTGTTAAGAGACCCCCATTCACTTTTTTCTCTTTTGATAAATGACATTATAGGGTGGCCGTAGATGTTTCTTGGAGGAGATTATAATCTACAAAGCTAAAACCGGGAGCCACTAGGGTTGCACAAGGTATCTCTAGTGAGAGACTTGCAAAATTGTAGCTTTTCAGCAAGAAGAGAGAGAGAGGCCTCCAACAGTTGTTCATTGTACTGGAGTTCTGGCTTCTACCAGCATCAAGTAGACTCCAAGGTGAGGGGCTCTTTTCCCTTCTCATGTCTGTTTTACTTTTCCTTGACTTTCTATACCTCACTTTTCCCACTATACCCACCCTCCCTGAAAGCAGGAGAGTTGTCTCCATGGACAGTGGATTTAGTTTATCTAGGGAGAAGTTTCAAAGCTAGTTTCCTGATGGAGATTCACTCATGGGTGATATGTGTGCTGTGGCTCACTTGCAGTGTAATCACTTGGAATAATACTAGTGTTGTTGGTTCTTTATATTATTCTATCTTGCATTGTGGCTTATATTTCAGAGGGACAGCTTGATTTCTATAATGAAAGGTTTTCCAAAGAGCCTAAAAACAGCCATCCCCCAGTTAGAAGAAACAGCCTTTTATGCCTCATGCTGTTGGCCAGAATGTGGACCACGTAGGGCTTCCAGAAGGGTAGTCTCTCAAGCTAAAGCCCACAGTGGATCTTATCTCCATGTATGGAAGATTCCGTTTTGTGGTCTCTCTGGGCTAGCAGCAGACAGCATAATCTCCTGCTAAATTGAGCCATTAAACAAAACTACTAAGTCATAAAGCTGTGGCATTACCCTGAAATTAAAGCACTGCCACCTTCAAATTGCCAAGAATTTTAACAGCCATTTAGAGAAATTCTTTTCACACATCCATTTAACATGGCCTGTTGAGTCCAACCACACTCAAGGAGAGGAACAAGAAAAAGAATCCTGAGTTCTCAAGATTTTCAGGCATTGGGCTTATAATTCTTTCATGTTTCTCCTCTTTATTAACCCACAAATTTCTCAAATTCTTTATTAATTCATCATTTATTTATCTATTTTTCAACTCTCTTATTTATTTGGTTCCTCATATATTTTTGATAGGCTCAGTTATTTATGCATTACTCAATTATGAAGGAATTAATTCATGCAAATTACATTTTAATGTTGAGTGTGCTTGGCACCAAAGTTCACACAGTGAGTAAATATATTCTTGTCCTTATGAAACTCATAAATAAAAATAAATTAAATATTTAAATTAAAATAACAAAAAATTATGTGTGTGTGTGTGTGTGTGTGTGTGTGTGTGTGTGTATGTATGTTTGTGTCTGTGTGTATATGCCTGCATGTGGAGGGCAGAGGGTAACTTTGAGTGTTGTTCCTTGGGTGCTACCTATTGTTGTTTTTGAACAAAGATACCATGTTTATTATTGGCGTGGTGCTCACTAATTCAGCTGGACTAACTGGCCATAAACTCCAGGGGTTGTCTTGTCTGTTTCAACCCAGTACTAACAGTCTTGGCTTTTCTACTTATGTAACTGTGGTCTTTGTACTAGAAAGGAAAACACTTACCAACAAAACTATCTTCCCAATCCTCAGATTATTTTGTGAATCTCTCAATAAATTGTTAATTCTTGTTTACTTGCTTCCTCATTTATTTTTATGGATTGAGACTTTTTATGCATCATTCTTTCAATCAATTATGCAAAAATTAATTAACACAAATTATATTCTAATATTGACTGAGTTAAGAAGCAAAAATCACAAAGTGAATAAATCTATTCTTGACTTCAAAAAAATTTATGAGAAGACAGGTGCAGGATACAGACATTTTAGTTCTAGTGTGAAAAATAGAGTAGGAAGCCATTGACAGCACAGAAATAGAAACCAGGAGGAAGAGATTGAGCAAAAGTGTACAAGGGGAAAAAGAACCATGGTCATTCAAAATGTCTTTGAATAACCGCCGTTTGAGCCACATTTTGTGTGCATTTTTGTGGATGTTTGTATGTATATGTGTATGGCATATGCATGCACATGTGTATGAGCATGTGTCCCCATAAGTGTGCAAAGAGATCAGAAAAAGACAGCAGGTATGAGAGAGACTCTTGAACTTGGAAATAAACTGGTGATCAAAAAGCTCCCAAATCCCCACTGACTCTACCTTCCACAACACTGGGGTTATAGGCTCAGGTGGCCATGACTCTACCTTCTACAACACTGGGGCTATAGGCTCAGGTGGCCATGCATGGCTTTTTATGTGGGTAATGGGGATTTAAAGTCAGGTCCTAAGTTTGGTCAACAAGTACTGTTTATGAACTGAGCCATGTCCCAAGCCCCTGAGCCGATTTTGTAGAAAGCTCAGCTGTTATTTATAGAGCAGCTACAAGATGGATGCTCTGCATTTCACATGGAGATCACACTGTTTCCCAGCACTTGTGTGAAGAAGATGCATTCTCTCTGTTTTAATGAGGAAGATGCAGGAATCTCACATACTAAACATCTTGCCTAGAGTTCAATATACCAGTTAAATTGTCAGTTTGTGACTGTGAAACCTAAGTGCTCAGGTTCAAGTAACATAGAAAGTCTGAGGCTTGGAGGGGTTCCTGTACTCTAACTTGCTACATTCAGATTACACTGACCTTTCCATGGGTCACCAGATCCACAGAAAGAACCTCAAAGAACAGAGGTCTCCAGTGACCACTGTATATCGCTCACCACCACTTTCTTCTTCTGTAGGATGGATGTGATCATACCTTCTTCCAGGGATTCTGAGGAGTGAATGAAAAGATTTATAAAGCTGAGGTTCTCGATATTCAATTATCTATGAAAAATGTCATTTTCTAGCTCTGTTCCTGGTGCTGTTTATTCACTAAGTGTGAACATAAGTCAGAAACACTATGTTTTGTATGTTATAATGATTAATGTTGATTGTTAACTTGTCAAATCTAGAATGATCTAGGAGACAAACATCTTTGCAAATCTGTGTTTCTAGATTGTGTTAACTGAGGTGGGCTGACCCATGCTAAAGTAGGGGTGCCATTTAATGAGTTGGGGTTCTGACTGAATACAAAGAAGCAAAGGGACTGAGAATTAATCAGCATTCATTCATATTCCTCTCTCTGCTTCTGGACATGTGGGTGATACAATCATCTTATCAAGCTCCAGCTGCCATGAATTCCCCACCATGACAGAGTGCACTCTTGAGCTCTGAGCCAAAATAAAGCCTCCATTCTTGAAGTTGCTTTTGAGAGTTTTTCCTAATGAAAATGAAGAGAGCAACCTCTGGAAACATTTGCAGGTAGTGGGATATATTCTTTAAGACAATCAGCCTAGTGTTGAGCACTTCGTAAGGCCCCTACTTTATTCATCTTTTCACAGCTAAGGGGACCTTAAGCCTTGAACACAGGGTTCATGACTAGACTTGTGTAGTATTTTCCTGTGTAGGTAAGTGGAGTGCCCCTGATTATAGGGATGGGAGAAGGCAACAAAACCAACAAACATGCTGCTTTGTGTCCTGTTAATTGCTGGCATCTATGCACAAAGACCACATGTGGAAATTAGGAATAAAGTCACCCAGTCTCATTCAATCACTTATATTTACTTTATATTCTTATGTGGATGCTTTCTGGCTATAGAATCCTGTGAATGTATTTAACTTCTATGTTACTCAACTTTCTCATGGGTATAAATAAGATAATTATTGTTACTTCAATGAATGTATTTACAGGTTAAGTAAAATTAAAGGAGGGGATGGATCACATGCCTCTGGTTCCGCATCTGGCATTCTTTAGAATTTACTGAAATAGTGTCACATGGCTAGGAGCATAAAAGTACAAAATGAATACAGAGATGGGACTGATTGAGAAATGCTTCAAAGCGGTGTCATGCTTGCTAAATCACTTGCCTATGACTACTTATATTCCAGCAGTCTTTGTAGAGAAGGCCTGCCATGGACAGCTGTCCCATTTAGGATCTAACATCTGCTTCTAAGGCCCAACTAGTGAAATGTGAACCCATGCTCGGCAAGCTCATGGCCTCCCGCCTAATGTCCCATGGAAATGTGGTACCCACAGATGTGACTGCCACCATTGCTACCATCAAGATCAAGTGTCACCTCACTATGCTGCTCAAGGGACTCAGAATGTTTAGTGCATGATGACGGTTATATTGATTGTCATAACTTAAAATCTTAGGGTCAAATCTCTGATCATTTTTGTGAAGAAGCTTCCAAACTGAATTGATTTCTGTGAGAAAACCTACCGTATGTGTGAGTGACACCATTCCTTGAGCTCTGGTTCTTGAGCTCGGGTTCCAGACTGAAGTGAAGGAACTGAGCATTCTCCACATTGCTCTCTTTCTGCTACCTGACTGTGTGTGCAGTGTGACCAGCTGAGTCAAGCTCCTGATTCCATGACTCTCCTGCCAGGATGGCATGCAATTGGCTAAGGTTCATTGTGCCATATGTATGCCAAGTCACACAACCACCATTACTGATGGGCCGCATGGAGCACAATTTGACCAGAAATTTGCCAAGATCTTCTGTACTCTGGTTTGTGTGTATAAGCATATGATAGGGTGATATATCAGAGACCAGGTGTATATAGCTTCCCTGGAAAAGGATTGTACAGAAGTAGACATCAATTTCTACCAGAGCAATGATGAGGGCAAAGAAAAGGCAGCCACTTGAAAAGCTTATCATTATTCTTATTGCCAAGTCCTTTTTAGACAGCCTCTTTGAAAATAAGAATTTGGGAGACCCATCTCTGGACAAACACAGAAAAACAGAGATGACACACCTGCAGTGGGATGAGTAGGGTTATGCATGCCCTGTCTGAGGGCTCCTGGTTTTCTCAGGGATTCCCACATGGGATAGTATTTAACTGCATGAACATTTTTCCTGTTCAGAAGAGAGAAATAACAAGGCCAGGGTCAAAAGTACCTCCTAGAATGCTTGCTTGTTCTTTTTCACTTTGCTTGGAACCCCAGATTCCAGGGAGAGATGGGGAATCAAAGTCAGTTCAGATCTCAAGGAATGAAAGAGCCCAGTTTAACTGGCAGCTTGTGCTCATTCCTTCTATGGAATATCTTTGTATTCTATTACTACCGCAAAATACCTGAGCTTGACTATTTTCTAATATAAAGGAATTTATTCAGTTCACTATTTTTGTTGCTGAATATTTGTTTTCTGGCTTCTTCAATATGTGGCAGGAGTCAGAAAATAGTATATGTGGAAGATAAGGCACAACACACAAGAAAGCAAGAAGATGTATCAATGAAGCCAAATTTACTTTGTAGCTTCCTGTAGTCAGTTCAGTTCTGTGAGAGGGAGCACTCTCCCCTATGGGGAATTACTATTAGCCTATCTCGAACCTGTTTACCTCTCTTAAGTTCACAATCTGCTAAAACATGAGCCCACTTTTAGTATATCACCACAGAAGGAAAACAAGTCTGCTACACATGAGTCATTTCTGGATAGACCATATTTGATACCAAGCATGGCCTCTTGGCACAGGAACTCCAGCCTACTATTCATTCTTAGTATGCAGTGCTTTCAGGTTGTATCTGTTTATTGAAAGGAAATGGTTAGAGATGTTGACTACTTCTGCTATAATTAGAGTGTTAAATGTCCTGCACATATTCAGCTGTTCAAAAAAGCTCTTGAACCTCAAGAAGTAAAGCCTTTCTTGTGTAAATGGGTTACTGTGGAGGTCTTAAAGGATGTAGCCTCCTTCCAGCCCTCTACAATACAAGGAAGAATCCAATTAGTTCTTTTTGTAAATTGTATATGTTTGCTTTTTGGAAATTTGTTATTAATATCTCCCAAATAATTGCTCTTTGCCAATCTTCATTGATTACCCACAATGACATAATCTCAATATTAGTAAAGGTACTACTATTTTGTCTGGGTCCATTCCTGATAATTGTCATAGTCTTATTCTACCTTTTACAATTAATTTTTGAAAATCATTAAGAGTTTTCAATTGGTATCTATGGATCTGTACCTTTTGTGATTTTATTCTCTGTTGACTTATTTTATAACCCAAATAGTTGATTGAATCTCCTCTTTGTATTTTTTCAGGAGCAATTTTTAACCCCCATAGTGGCAGATTTCTTTGAATTTCTTAAATAAGTTCTCTAAAATAACTACATCTGAATCAGCCAACAAAATATCATCCATATAGTGATAGATAATAGATTGAGGAAATTGCTTATGAATTATTTCTAATGGTTTTTGTACAAAATATTAACACAGAGTTGGACTATTCAACATTTCTTATGGTATTACATTCCAATGGTACCTCTTGATTGGTCTACTATTATTAAGAGTAGGTACAGAGAAAGCAAACCTTTTTCTATCATTCTTATGCAATGGAATTGAGACAAAGTAGTCTTTTAAACCAATTACTACTAAAGGCCATGACTTTGGTAATAGAGAAGGTAAAGGTATACTAGGCTGCAAAGGATCCATAGGTTGAATTTCTCTATTCACAGCTCTTAAATCTGTTACCATTTTCCATTTACCCAATTTCTTTTTACCACAAACATAGGAGAATTTCATGGGCTGATAGACTCTTCTATATGATGAACTTCCAGCTGTTCTTTTACCAATTGCTCAAGAGCCTCCAATTTTTCCTTTGTTATGGGCCACTGCTTTTGCCACACTGGTTTATTTGATAGCCATTTCAAGGGTAGGGCTATTGGAATTTCAGCAGTGGCCCCTAGTATAAATTTGGAAACTCAATACCTGTGGTGTCCTGTGTTTGGACACTAGGCATAGCTTGCAATTGTTGTTGAGTACTCATATCAATACCTTCCTCAAAAGTATCTATAATCTTAATGTCTGGGGTGTCCTGTGTTTGGACATTAGACTTAGCTTGCAAATGTTGTTGAATACTCACATCAATATCTTTCTCAAAAGTATCTGTAATCTCAATACCTGGGGTGTCCTGTGTTTGGACATTAGACATAACTTGTAATTGTTGAGTACTCATATCAATACCTTCCCCAGAAGCATCCATCATTTCATCATTTGTTATTTCTGGCATTGCAGGAATATTAATTTGGGTACCCCCATTGTTGTAAGATATCCCTCCCCCATAAATTTATGGGTACATCAGCCACATAAGGTCTCAACTTCACTGTCCTTTTAGTCCAACACAGTTAAGCCATCATACACATTCTTTTACATGTGACAATTTACCAATTCCTATAAAATGTGTAGGAACATTTAGAAGTAGCCATTTTGGATTCCAAGACTCTCATGAGAGGATAGTAACATCTGCTCCTCTGTTCAGGAATCCTTTTATTTCAATACCATTATTTTGTATTTTTAACTTTGGTGTCTTATATTTCATCATTGTTTGCCTATACACACACATTTTCCAGTACTCCAAAATGCTCCTGTTCTTTCTATTGAGCAGCCTTGCCCTTGATATAAGGTAACAACAGCAACTGAGCAATTCTATCCCCTGCATTAAATTTCATCTTTCTTTACTGACACCATAATTTTAATTTCTTCCTTGCACTATCCATATAAAATATCTGGATGCACATGGTAAGTCCTTGAGAAGTTAATCCATTTCTTCCAAAGATTAATCCTACTGTCCTTGATGATAAAGGACCATAAACACCAGTGGTCAACATAACATTGATCTGGTTTGGATAATGTAATAGGCTCATCTGTGCCATATATAAAGCTGCACTGCCTTCAGTACCATGCAAAAGCTGGCAATAGTTAATTTTGTTCTTCCTCCTGACTGCTCGTTTCCCTCTGGCTGACTGATGGACAACAGTCCATAGGTTTTGCTGTGGGGCCTTTAACTGGTAGGCCTCTCCCTGATTTCGCTGCAATGGGTTACCTATGACATCTGTTTTTAGCTCTACAATCACAGGACAAATGTTTACCTTTACCACAATGAGTACAAAATCCTGGAGACCTTAACCTTCCATTGTTATTAAAAAACACTCATTCCCTTTTATGACCATCTTCTGCAGAGTACAAGCACCTATCATTTCGAGTTCTGGAGGTTTCAGCCTTATGATATCTTTGAAAATGACCAACTTCACCATTTTTAAAGCACTCATTAAGACCCCTAGCAATGGCTTGTGCTATGATATTATTCTGATGCTCCTGAAAACCACTATCAATTCTTTCTCTTATCCATTCATCTACCTGGACTCCTTGAGCTTTCAATAGTCTAATTACCCTTTGACATTCAGTATTTGCATTTTCACATACCAAGGCATTTATCAAGTCCTGTCTGGTATCAGGGTTATCTACATCTCTCTCTTCAGCTGAAGTCAATCTCCCTAAAAAGTCTGAAAATGTTTCCTGAGGGTCTTGTATTTTCTTAGTAAATGAAGGAAATCTTTTCCCAGCCTCAGCAACCATATCCCAAGCTCTCAGAGCTGTAAAATGACATTGTTCTAACACAACATCTTCAAATTGAATCTGTAAACTTATGTCAATATAATGTCCCTCACCAAGCATTTGGTTGGTTGTGACATTTATTCCCCTTTCCATATTTTGTTGCTCTAATTTTGTAGCTTCATGTCTCCAACATGACAGCCATTGTAATTGCTGGCTACCTTCTAGCACAGCTGATATCAGTCCCTTCCAGTCTTGGGGAATGACTCTATTTTGTCTAGCCCAATTATTTAACATATGTTTAATGAATGATAAATGCATTCCATAAGAGACAATGGACTCCTTAAATCTTTCTAAATCCAAAATGTTTGTTGGATGCCATGTTAACTCCTGATTGAGCTGCCCATTATTATTATCAGGCCTAAATTAAAATATAACTGGAAAAGCTGATGGTGATTGTATAGTACCACACATCTCCTCTGGGGGCACACTTGGCTCTACATTAAGAGCATTACCTACCTGGTCTTCTACTGGTACACACAGTGGCTATAGAGACCTAGTAGGAAAGAATGTGGCATTTTCTCAGTTCCAGTCACCTGCCCTGGGAGATTTTTCTTAAGCTCCTCAATCTGTATTTGCCTACTTTTTAATTGTGTAACAAACTTTTTCCTTATGGCAAACCAATAATAGAAAAAATGTAAACATCACAAAACATCCAGTCTGAGTGACAAACAGTATAGAGGTAAGCAGCAAACATTGCCATATTGTCAACAACTGGCATCATAGTTTCAAAATCTGCACTTTTCTCTATAGTTTTGAAAATCAAATTACTCATGAAGCCTTACCAACATTGAACACCACCTGAAACTTCAATTTAATTATCAATTGTATTTATTAATTAGTATAAACTGTAATATTAGGCCAGCAGAGCAGCCAGCAGCTTGGCAGAGCAGGGGGTGGCCTGGCAGGTTATCAGCCAACAAGTCTGGCCCACCTTAACCAGTAGCCTGATTTATCCTGGGGAAAGAGCCCCGGACCAAGTGTGGCCCACACCACCTGTAACCTAAACTCTGTTAAGTAATATAAGTTGTTAATATTAGGCCTGTAGAATTACCAGTGGCTTGGCTGGAGATTCACTGGAGTTCGATGAGAGTCCAGGAGTCTGATGGCCCTGGATTGCTTGGACTGATGGCCTATAAGCTGCTGCAGTCCTTTCCCCAATAATTAAATACAGCAAGACCTTTTAATGTTTCAATGCTTAACCCTGAGCTGGGAAGACTCTCAATTAGCTACTCTAAATTAACCTGGATCACCTAATTCCAAACCACCATGTGCCTGTGATTAACTTTCAGCATTCTCAAACACATTTATCTGGTTCCATGTCTCCTGGTGGAATGAACTAATCCTCTGTGTAAAATACAGGGTTTCTGTTCTAAACTCAGGAAGTCCCACCTTCCTATCCTCTTTCTGCCAGCTAATTGGCCATCAGTGACTTTTATTAACCAAGCTAGAGAATGCCTCAGAAGGGGCAGTAGCCAGATCTCAGCATTGAAATTAGCCTATCAGAACTTCCCCAACAGCAAGCAAGCAAACAAATAAATCTATGGCAAGTACTTTTATCTGATAACCCATCTCACTGGCCCCAATAATAATTAGGATGCTAATTATTTAAACAGAGCTAGTGGAAATATCATTCAGTACCTATATTTGTTATTTGTGCTTGCCCCTTGGAGCATCACTCTGATTTCTACAGAAATGTATTACTCACATGTTTTTGATTCAAAAATGCCTGGTAAAAGCAACTTAAGGAAGAGTTGATTTGGGCTCACAGTTTGAGGGTGCCTCACGGAAAGAGAATGAGATGGCTACCAGCATTGCCTCTGTAGTCAAGAAGCAGATGAATGCTGATGCTCAGTTGGCCTGTCACCTTTTTATGAAGTCTTACACACTAGTGTATAGCATAATTCCAGATACATAGAGGTCTTTCTACCTCAATTAACATAGTCCAGAAAACTTGTCACTGACATGCTCAGAGACTCATCTACTGGATCCTAACAATATTAACCGTTACAACATTAAGAAATCCACAGTTCCAAGCTATAATATTAAACTTTTCCTATTGTAGATCAGATCCAGCTATTTTCCTGATAATGTGTATTTTTCTGTTATGTAGATTTGAAAGTCAAATTCTAGATATTAGGCTTGATTATCACATCAATGCTTTTTCAATGAGTATAGTGAAGAAGTGTATGGATATGTTTGTATAAATTATGAGTTCAACGAAGCTTTCTCTGGTGTAAACCCCAAATCATTAAAATCCCTTGATTATTCTTTCTTCCCTCTATGTCTCCCTCCTATAAGACTTGTGCCATAACATCAATAGACTTTCCCATTTACTCCATCCTACACTATACACCAACCAGGCTTAGAATCACATTTGTAGCATCAGGGCCAGGAACAGAGTCTGTATAAAAAGGAGAAAGTGAGCCAAGCCAAAGCATTAATCACGTTCTGCTTTCTGATTGTGGATACACTGTGACCAGACACTTCACTCTTTTGCTATCATGGTTTCCCCACAATGCTCTTTTATAGCTTTGAACTATGTGCCAAAATAAACCATTCCTTAATTTATTTTTGTCAGGATATTTTATGGCAACAATGGAAAGCTCAAGACTTCAAGGTATTAGGGAGAGATTTATGAAACACTCTTTTCTATTTTACCATATGTAGCTTTGCAGAAAGTCTGGGTAAAGACATTGTTTTTATTCCACTTGGTATGAATGAGACCTGATGAGTTAGAAAAGGATGCCCACATAGTATGGCATTTAACAGAGACAATGCCATGTATCTAGTGACAGGTTTGGGAGTATGAGTGTCAACTGAAAAGTGAAATAATTCAACAGTTCCTGAGCTTTCCTTTTGTTACCTTCTCTAGAACCAGAGCATAAGCAGAATAGACAGATAATTTTACATTTAGAAATAACTGTCTGCAGGCTGGGAGATGGTTTAGTAGAAGAGCAATTGCCATGTAGGTGCCCGGAACAGAGTTTAGATTCCCAGAATCTACGTGAAAAAACTCAGCAGTTGTGGTGGCCCATTTGTAATTCCAGTGCTCATGAGCCAGATGCACAGGGTGACTTGAAAAGCCTATTAAGTAGAATAGCTTAAGTAGTGAATTCCAGGTCCAGTGGGAGACATTGCTTCAATAAACAAAGCAGAAAACAATTGAGGAAACAACTGTAAAAAAATCATATGCATCCACACACACATGAATGCACATATTTGCATATATAAAATACACAGAGATACAGAAAGAAAAAAGGACAGAGACAGTTAGATAGATAGATAGATAGATAGATAGATAGATAGATAGATAGGACAGAAGTGGGGGGAAAGTGTGTTCTTTTGCTTTTAGAAAAGCAAATGAAAATGGTATTATTTGCTACCACTTCTGTAAATGAAAACAAGTCCTTTGCATTTGACTGAGACTCAAGAAGTCCTATAGAGATATTTTACATTTACATAGATATTTATCATTTTACATAGAAGATATTGACATCACCACATATCTAAATGGAGGATTATAAAACACTATTTATTCTGAGGGCCCTGAATTATAAAGTGAGTTTATCCCCTTTAATCCATATGGTGAAGTGTGAAGGAGGGATCACTTCATATTTTTATTTGTAGAAATGAGAGGCTGTGAAAGAGCAAGGCTCAAGACTATCACCACTCAATAATGAAAATGACACATGTTGGAGTTGAAAATAGGTTTCAGTGATTTCCCATTTTCATCACCAGACTGGACCTAAATAATATCTGCCACAAAATTCTTCCAAGGCCTCATAGAAACTTCTAAGACTAGGACTAGAATGTAGTTGAGTTCATAGAGTGCTTACCTAGCTAGCAGGAAGCCCTGGGTATCATCCCCAGTATGGCATAAAGAAAGCAGTGATAACATATATCTGGGACCAGCACTGGAGAGGTGGCAGGAAGACCAGAAATTCATGGTCATCCTTGGCTAAAGGCCAACCAGGGAGCTCAGTGAGTAAAGGCATTTGTCAAGATTGATGAAGTAAGTTCAATCCTTTTGACCTTTATAAATGCACTGTGCTATGTGGCTACCTATACATTCACCCCCTTCCCCCCCCCGCACACAGATGTGCACACATATATGAAGATTCATTTTTTGTTTGTTTACTTTGTTTTGTTTTTTTTTGAGACATGGTTTGGTCTTCAAACTCACTCTGTAGACCAGGCTGGCCTCAAACTCACAGAGATTTGCCTCTCTGTGCCTCCCAGGTGCTGGGATTAAAGGCATGCACTACCACTGCCTATCTGGCTTATTTATTTATATTTTATCAGTATGAGAATTTCTTTGTTTCAGTGTATATGTACCGTGAGCATACCTGGTGCCCATGAAGGCCAAGAGAGGTTGTTATATAACCTGGACCTTGAGTTTCAGATGATTGCAAACCTCCATGTTCATGCTGGCATTTAAACCTGAATCTTCTACAAGAATAGCAAGAGCTCTTTACCCCTGAGCCATCTCTCTAGCCTCCTAAAAAAGATTTCATTTTGAAAATAAGAACCTATGATAAGTGTAGGTGGAAGAGGCCCTGACAAAGTTCTCAAGAGGGAAAGGAAACGAGCGCTTGTAAGGCCACTGCAGGAACCACTCACAGCATCTCTGTTCTGATCTCAAAATATAATTTATAATTTGATAGGAAAGCATTCCTCTCTCTGAATGCTACAAAGGTGAAACATGAATGTTGAGCATGGAAATGCCTAGTCCTGGACGTGAGTCCTCTAGCCTGCGTGTTTTCTCTACCAAAAATGCAACTCAATGAGAAAGCAATGTAAAAATAAAAAATCCTTTTTCTGTCAGCCAAGCACTTTTCTAGATTGGGTCTCATGTGCCCAGGCTGGCCTTGACCTCCCTATGTAGCTGAGAATGGTTGTTAACTCCTGATCCTCCCGATTCACTATTTAAAGTTCAAGAATCACAGAGATGTACCACCATATCCAGTTTATGTGGGGCTAGAGATCAAACCCAGATCTTCTGTTGCATGAGGTAAACATACTACTAATTGAGCACCCAACACCCAGCTATACACTCTTGAGTTCAGAGTCCACAGTTGTTATTCATCTGGTAGGCTCATGCCACTCGCATGTACACCACTAAAAGAGAAACCTGCACATCCTGGACTCATAACATTTTTTATCACACACATACCAAATATGATTCAGTATATGTGGAATCTAGTCCACCACTTTGTTAGGCCATAAAACAGATTTCCTGGTTCTCTTTGATCATGCCATCTACTTTAGAGCAAGGTAGAAAGAAAAATAACTCTTCAAAAGGCTACCTAAAAAGTAAAAGCTAGAGTGAACTGCGAGGATAAATTACAGTCAAGTAGGTTGTCTGGAAGTCGTAAATGTGGCTGGTACAGGCAGGTGGAAGAGTGATGATGGATGTAATACTGTGAACATCACAGCTAATGCAGAGAGTGCAGTGGCCTGGATGTGGAAATGCATCCTCCCACAAACAGAGAAGCACTGTTCTAAAAACAGCTGGCCATGGTGGGTGCAGCAGACAGAGGTGCACTCCCCCCTAAGCTGCGGAGGTGGTACTCTTGGGAGAAATAACAGCTCCTGGCGGAACTCTATGGCTTTTAAAGGAGGTAGAAATTGCTTTACACCAGTTGCCGTCCGTCCTTCCCATTAAAAAGGCTAAAGGGAAGGTGTGTCCTATAGCACAGGTTCTTGGACTTGTTTCTTACAGTAAAAATGATCTGGATTTACTCAGAATCTTTTCTATCCATTCCCTATTTATCTTTGATCTTGTTAATTTGGGCCTTTTCTCTATATGTATTTGGGTAAGACTATCAAACATAATTTTTTCGAACTCGCAATTCTCATTGATTAAAGTTACGTTTTTTTTAGAGCTTCTATTTCATTAATTTCCACCTTAACATTTATTATCTCTTGCTGTCCATTGGGCTTGAGATTGACTTCTTGTTTTTCTGAAGATTTAAAGAGCATCATTAGGTTGTTTAACTTAGATCTGATTTCCCAATGCGATTACTTATCACCATGCATTTTAGTGTAAGAATACAGTTCCTTATTTGTATCCCAGAAGACCTGGTAGTTTGTACTTTCCATTTTAGTTGTTTCTATGGGTTTCAAAATTCTCTTCTTTGATTACTTAAATTTGTTCATTCAGTATTTTTCATTAAAAGTATATCACTACACTAAATGTACTCAGCAGGTTTTGTTTATATATTTTTACATATATATGGAGCAATATTAATCAAAAGGAATAACATATAATGACAGGATGAAGACTTTAGATCAAATTCCTAGAATGCTTGTAAATACTAGGAGCCATGGTGACCCACCTGTACTGCCAGGTTGGAAAGGCAGCAGGAAGAGTTCTACAAAACAAACTGACTATATGCAAAGTTCTTAGTCTGATTGAGAAAGAGTGGTCAAAGATGATTCCCAACACCAATCTCAGCACTACGCATGCATGAACACACACGGATACCACACCCCTTCTCATACATGAGCGCACATGTATGCAAATATATACATACATATACATACATACATACATAAAAGAAATTCAAAAAGAAAAGTATATTACTCAGTCTCTAAACATATTTATATTCTGTAATTTCTCATGCTGTTGAGTACTACTTTTATTCCAGTAACCTATTAAGATGCCCCTAAAATAGCATCAACAGAATGACTTCCTGGCTTCATTGTTGAATAGGAGTGAAGTACCACAGCAGGTGTTAGGGAGAACTCCTAATCTGAGTTGACTCTATGCTTTAGGCCAACCTGTGTGCCTTTATTTACTGCTTACAGCAGTGGGAAGTAGACTCTGCCCAGTTAAAAATCAGTAAACTGGGACTTGGGGAGCTAATCAACTTCTTCCAGAAATCTGGTGGGTTGTAGGGCTAACACTGGAAGTTAAATCTAATGATGTAGTTAGATTTGACTCTACCGCATGTGCCTCTGGAAATCATGGACACCCAAGCCAAGCTAATGTTACATACTTGTCAGTGTTTATGAGCTAAATTGAGAGACAGGGCGCAAGCATGAAAAGTTAAATAAAAAGCAATTCAAAAGGATGATAGACACCAGAAGACCATACACAAGTAAATGATGAGCAAGTGCTAGAAACAGTATTAAAATGCCTTTACCCTTCACAAAGAAAACTCAGTTTGTCAACATATATAAGTATACCTGATGTGACCCTTGAGACCTTAATATAGATGTGTTTTATTACAATTAAAGTATAAGTAAATTGGCATGCTGTTTGAAGGAGCATAAGTAGCTGCCCACAGTGATTTCACTTCAGTTAAGCAAGGTATTGACAATCTGTACACTTCCCTTCTTTGCAAGCATTGTGATAGAAAAACTGCAGTAATATTTATTTTGGTTCAGCAAAGAGATAGATATGCATGCAGAATGTAGCTTTAATAATCAGAATTATTTCTTGTCTCTTTCTCTCTTTAAAAAGTGTTTCCTTTTGTTTGTTCTTCATTCTGAGTGGTAATCCCCATGGCAACAGATGAACAGTGGATAACATCTGTAATTGCTATTATTAATAACAATAATCACAATAATAATACAAATCAAATGTAATAGGAGAAAAACATGAAAGAAAATTTAATTGTGGCTCTGTATGTAAACAATTTACACCTCATGAAATAAAGTGAAAGCAACCAAGTAGAAAGTCTAGAGACCTGTTCTGGAGAACTTATTCACTGGGGCGATGAAAAGAAACATTTTACAACAGAGAAGATGAGAGAGAATGTTCCAGTATATTCTGCCATGACTAGTCAGCAAGCTCATTCTTTAATATGTTCTTTCCTTTGGTTGTCTTTGGTGTGTGTGTCTGTGTGTGTGTGTGTGTGTGTGTGTGTGTGAGAGAGAGAGAGAGAGAGAGACAGAGACAGAGACAGAGACAGAGACAGAGACAGACACAGAGAGAGATGTGTTCACGTGTGCAGGATTGTGTGGAGGCCGGAGGATAACTTCAAATGCTATTCCTCATTTTTCATGACGCCAAGTCACTCACTCACTGGCCTGGAACTCACTGATTTGGCTAGGCTAGCTGAATAGAGAGCCCTGGAAATCTGTTGCCTCCTCTTCCACTGTGCTGGTAATACAAGCACATGCCACAGCCTCTGTTTCACATGGGTTTGGAACTCAATCTTAGATCTCATGCTGGAGAAGCAAGCACTTGACCCATCGGGTCATCTCTCTAGACCCATTATGAAGGTTTGGACATTATGACTTAAAACTTCTGATTTTAATTGGAACCATTACACAATACGTGCACAAAAAAAAAGTGGTTTGGAAGTTCCCAATACAAATAGTCATGATGAGGAGTTATTCTCTTAATGTGATAGAGATTATTCCAAAACGTCTCAGCCCAAGACTAGCTTCTTATACTCTGTGGAATGAAATTCCCTTTCTTAGTTTGTCCTTGCAAAAAACAGGAGGCTATCTCCAGTAACCAGGATTCACTGGCACTCTATCCCCTTCACTGATAACAACTCTGTCTACAATGGTTTGCCTTAAATCCCTCATTTAATTATAATATCCAGGGAACTCATAACAAGTAGAAGCAGTCATTATTACACATCTGTATTAGTCGCTTTTCTATTGCTGTGATAAAACACTATGATCAAGGCAATTTATAAAAGAAAGCATTCAATTAGGCTATGGCTTCAGAGGATTAGACTCCATGATGGTGGAACAGAGGCATGGCAGCAGGTATATTTGAGATCTCACATCTCAAAATCACAAGCAAGAAGCAGAGAAAACACTGGGGATGGTAAGATACTTTTAAAACCTTAAAGGCCATCTCTGTGCTACACTACCTCCACCAAGGCCACATCTCTTAATCCTTCCCAAAAAAAGCTTCACCAACTGGGATCAAGAATTCAATTGACTGTATCTCATAATGCAAAATGCATTTAGTCCAACTTCCAAAATCCCTACAGTTATTCACAATCTGTACACTTTTAAGTTTCAAAGTCTCCTCTGAGCCTAAAGGCAATTTCTTTATAACCACCTCCTGTAAAATCAAAAAAATAAAATAAAATAAAAATTACATACATCCAACATACAGTGGCATAGAATATACATTACCATTCTAAAAGGGAGAGGTGGGAGCATAATGAGGAAATACTTGTCCAAAGCAAGATAGAAACACAGTAGGGCAAACTCCAAATCCTATAGTTTCATGTGTGATGTCAATAAGCTTAAATAGATCTACACTTCTGCTTTTCTGTGGCAACATAAATCTTTCTTTCATTCAGGTTCTACTACCTATGTTCAGCTCTCATAGGGAAATATTCCAAAGCTCTGGCACTTCTAACATTTTGTGATAGTCAAAACAATCCAGGCTTTACTTTCATAGCTTCAAGAACGGCCTCTCTGTGCTTTTTGTCCTCTTAGGGACTTCATATATGAATTTCTCTGTAACACTTTGTTTTCAGTGGTTCTCCTTAACAGTGGAAGAAGGATACCCAACACCTTTGTTCCTGTATCCTTTATAACACTAACATCAGAAGTACGTAGAGGATACTACTAAGTTTGACTGCCCACTTGGGATAGAGCCTAATCTCATACTGGAGGTGCTTTTTCTTTCTTGATGCTTTTCAGGAGCAGAAAATCCCATAGGCCAGTGGTTCTCAACATTAATAATGCTGCAACTCCTTAATACAGTTCCTCATGTTGTGGTGACCCCAACTATAAAATTATTTTCATCACTACTTCGTAACTGTAATTTTGTTACTATCATGAATCACAATGTACATTTCTTATAAGCAGGGTATCTGATATATGACCCCTGTGAAATCGTCATTTAACCCCTAAAATGGATCGGGATTTACACAGAGAACCACTGCCCTAATCCTTTTCTTTTTAGGAGATGGAAGCTTAGTTGAGTGAGCTGTTGCCCTGAGGGCTTCCCTTTCTTTTTTCTACTGTGGATTTGTTTTTATCTTCATCTTATTTTTTTTAACACAAGCCTTGGCGCCAATATTACATAACTTATGGCACTTTTTTCTTTTCAATTTGTACATTTTCTATTTCTTTTTTTCCTGTGTGTTCATTTTCTTTTCTTTTAAAAAAATTTTATTTATTAATTTATTCATTTTACATCCTGATCTCAACCCACAACCTATTCACTACCCATTCCCACCCTCCTACCCTCCTCCTCCTTTACCCCCCCCCTTTCTCCTCAGAAAAGTAGAACCCCCCCCCCTCTTTAACAACCACTCCAGTTATTCAGGTCACACCAGGACTAAGGGCATCCTCTTTCAGTGAGGCCTGCCATTGTACACCTGCACAGGAGTTGTTACTTATAACTACACAACAGAGCCAATATTAGACTATCTTGAAATCACTGCTGCCATTAAATGCCCATTAGTTTTTAATTTAGCCTCAGGAAGACTCTTAGGACAAAGTATCTGCATCCTTTTCCAAAATATCACAAGAATGGTTTCTAGCCAAGTTGCTAATATTGTTCCCCTCTCACACCTCTTCAGCTGGGTCTCCATAGTTTACATTGTTCTCAGTGCTACAGTCTTCCAAACTCCTACTAGGATGGCCCACTGAGCATTCAATTACTTTTGTAGTCTAAAGTTTCAAAGTCTTGCTTACTTCTCCAAAAAAGAGCACAGTCAGATATGTTGAAGCTATATCCCATGTCCCAATCCTGTTACTTTTTCTTTTACTGTACTAAAAATACCATGGCCCAGGCAACTTATAAAATTAGGCATTTAATTGGGTTTATAGTTTTTGAGGCTTATAGTCCATGGTGTCAGAACAAAAGGATGGCAATAGAAACAGCTAAGATTTCACATCTGAAAACTGCACACAGGAGTCAGAGAGTTCATTCATGATGGTGGGAAACTTTTGAAGCCTCATGGTCTACCTCTGTGACACTCTTCTTCCACCATGGCATACCTTCTAATCCTCCCCAAAGTGTTCTACTAACTGATACATGTATCCAATCATATTATCCTATATGTCCCAAAATGCCACAAGAACATTCTCCTTAAATGCTTTCAAACATTTAGAAATGTTGGAGAAAACATCTTGTCAGATGTTTGTACCTAGACATGCAATAACTCATCATACCCTTGACCTCAAGGCATATTTTTTATGTCTTAGAAAATCTCACAACCCTGTAGTAAAACAGTTTAATGTTTTTCTGGTTCACATTGTGCTATATGATGACTTTTGTGAATGATGTTTCAGAACCTTATCACACATAATGAGATTAATCGTGTAGATCCTTCTTTTTCATACCATGTCATTGGGTTGAATGGTATCTCATGTAAGTGAATATGTTGATGGCTTAATTATATGACTGTTATTTCACTTTTGCTTTTGTATATGTGTGCATGTTTGTGGGTATGTAGGCACATGTGTGTATCTAATCTGTATGCATATGTGTGGAAGCTAGAGGACAAATTTGAGTATCATTCTTCTGGCATCATCTACCATTTTATTTATTTGTTTGTTTGTTTGTTTGTTTTACATTACAATTGCATCTCTCTTCCCTCCTCTCCTCCCAGTCCCACCCTTCCACCACATCCCCCACTCCCCCATATACACAGAACCAACCCATTCTGGCACATCAAATCCAAATTGCATCAGGATTAAGTGCCTCCTCTTCAACTGAGGCAAGATAAGGCATCTCTGCTGGAAAAATGAGCTCCAGAGGGAGGCAACAGCATCTAACTCTGAGACAGACCCTGTTCCAGTTGTTAGGGGATCCACTTGAGGACGAAGCAGTCCATCAGCTTAATATGCATAGTGGGCCTAAGACTAGTCCATGCAAGTTCTTTGGTTGATGTTTCAGTATCTGTGAGCCTCCTTGTGTCCAAGTTAAGTGGCTATGTGGATCTTCTTATGGGGTCCTTAATCCCCCGAGGTTCATCCAACCTTCTCTTAACTTTTCCTCAACTCCCTGATTATTACCTAGTGTTTGGTTGTGGGTCCCTGCATCTGTTTCCATTATCTGCTGGATAAAGCATCTCAAATCGCAGTTATATTTGGTGCCTGACCAGATGCCTTTGTCTATTCACTTCCAATTTTTTTTGAGGTCTCTCAAAAACATGAAACTTACCATATTTTCTATGTTCACAAGTCAGTGATCTCCAGGGATCCAACTATCCCTGCCCTCCTTCCACTCCAGTTCCAGAATTACAGACACACACTACCGTGCATACCCATTGTATATGTCTCTTAAGCAAAGCCATGTGGTCTCATGTAAGTCAATAAAAACTCACCCTCAAAAAGTAATAGTGATGAATCTAGGTCTCCAATTGTGGGATGGAGTGGGGGCTAGACAGACAAAGTAAAGGAAAAAAAAACTTAACTTGGCTAAATAAGCAGAATCAGAAAAATGTTAGCAAAATATTTAAGTTTTCTGTATGTATGACCACTGAAGTACAAATTCTGTTGTGGAATTTGAAGTTGTATAGGAGACAGAAATATAGAGATGTATGAGGCTATTACTGTGGCATATGCACTGGGGAAGGTAGGAATAGTTGCTTCTGCTTAGCAACAATGATGTTACAAGCAGCCTGTCATGCCTTGTAAACTCATCTGATGAATAAAGATTCTCACTGCTAACTCTAACCAATGATATTGTGGTTCACTTTCTAATGTTATAGAAAATTCTAATGCAGGAGTGCCCAACCATATAATAACATGTGACGTGGCAATGTTCTGAGTCTTATTCACAACTACCCCAGAATGCATGCAGCCTATTGGTGGCAATTGTACATGCTTGTAATGTATGTATTTATTGCTCATTTGAGTATCATGCAGCCTATTAAGTGCCCTTGTATATTAACATCAAAACATTATGATAATATCGTGGATGCAAAGAGTGTTATTAATATCAGTGATGTGATGGGACTTTACAGTAGTAATGTTTTGGTCAGTACTCTTACACAGGAAGTATTCAACAGCCATCTTGTTTCAATAATTTTCTTGCTTCTATAGTAAATGAGATATATAACCAAAACAACTTTAGGAAGAAACATTTTTTTTGGCTGAGAGTTGAAAGATATAGTCCATCATTGGAAAGGGATGGCACCGGGAGCTTGATGTAGCTGGTCACATTGCATTTGGAGTAAGGAAGCAGGTAGAGAGGGATGAATGCTGGTACTCAGCTCCTTTCTTCCTTTCTGTGCGGTCCAGGATTCTTTTTCTTTTTCTTTCTTTTTTTTTTTTTTTTTTTTTTGGTTTTTCGAGACAGGGTTTCTCTGTGTAACAGCCCTGGATGTCCTGGAACTCACTCTGTAGACCAGACTGGCTTTGAACTCACAGAGATCCACCTGCCTCTGCCTCCCCAGTGGTGGGATTAAAGGCGTGCGCCACCACGCCCGGCTTCAGTCCAGGATTCTATTCTAAGGAATTTTGCTGCTTGCTTTCAAATGGACTTTCCTTCTTCAATTAACCTAATCTAAAAATTACAGCACAAGAATGCCCACAAGTTTACTTCTGTTATGATTGTAATTTCTATTATGTTGACAATGACAGCTATCTATTGCACATATACACCAAATTCTGACTCTAAAACCCACACAGAAATTTTCAGTGTCCCACTGATGAAATCAACCACCTTTAATGTTTAGTTTCACATGTCTATTTTAACTAAAATAATGAAAGTCTACATATGAGCCAACCTAGGTATCAAGTTCACCTTGTTTGCATGTGTACAGAATTATTTTAAAGGAAATTCACTTATTTGTGTATTTCACCAGAAAAATGAGTCGTAAGCATGAGTTTTCAGTCCTTATTTCTCTTCATCCTAACACTATGATTATGGCTAGATTTGTGATGCCTATTGACTAAGCAGTAAGGAGCAATTCGGAGCACTGTATTGTTCTTTTGTATGCTCTGCACATCGTACATATTATTTAGTGGACATGGCAGCAAAAAGTGCAAATTATTAAACAGAATTATTAAAAATAACTTCCCATTCAAGATCCAAAGGCAGAATGTGCAACATCAACATACTTAAAATGAATTCTCAACTCTAATACATCTTCCAATTCCATCTCACCAAAGAGCAATATGATTGATTGAAAATGATTAAATAAATGAACAGTCACAAAAATAATACACAGATTTGAAAAACCTACATCTATATAGGAAGAAATATCAAACCAAAAATTGAGTGATGATATGTGGAGTATGTTTAGAAGCAGGTTAGATACATAGAGAATGGAGACAAGTTAAGTTCTGATAGATGATTTTAGGTAGATAGATAGACAGATACCAGGCAGACAGGCAGATAGATAATGGAAAATTGGTATATGATAGATAAATTATAGAACATTGGTAGATGTATGATAGACAGATACATGGTAGTGAGAAAGAATAAGTCAGGAAATGTTTGATAATAAATTAGCCAATGGGCTAGAATTTTCAAGGAATTGCCTCTCTTTTGGTCTTTATTCTTTAGTATGTAATTGGGCCTGTGATATCTTTAAGATTAATACATAATGTCTTATAAATATTCTAGCATGGGGGCAGTAGCATTGCTTCATCAATATACCTTAGAAATAAATATAAACCTTCTTATAAACTTCACAACCATTTCAAAGTTGTTCATTTTTATTTGCCATTCATTATTGAATAAAAACTCGCTTTGCTAAAAGTATTACATTTGTGTATACTGACATTGTACTGGCTACTTTCATGTCACTTGACACAAGATAGAGTTATCAGAGAGGAGGGAGCCTCAATATAATTGAGAAAATGCCTCCAAATGACTGTATTGTAGGAAAGTCTGTAGGACATTTTCTTAATTAGTAATTGATGGGGAGATTCCAGCCCATTATGGGTGGTCCAGTGGTCCTGGGTTCTATAGGAAAGCGGGCTAAGGAAGCCGTGGGGAGCAAGCCAGTAGGCAGCACCCCTCCATGGCCTCTGCATTAGCTTCTGGCTCCAGGTCCCTGCCCTGTTTGAGTTTCTGTCTTGACTTCCCTTGATAATGAACGATGATATATAAGTTTAAGCCAAATAAACCATTTTCACCCCAACTTGCTTTTTGGTCATGGTGTTTCATCAATGGGATAGAAATCATAACTAAGATAGATAGACATTAACAACATTTTTGGAGTATCAGGTGAATATTTTAACAACTCTTACAATATAAGTGTATTGCATTTTATTTTAGGACTTAAAATTAAATGGAATTAGTTTGTTTACTAGACTTTATGGAAGAATGAAGTGCTATTTCAAACTAGCAAAGCCCATGCTTCTTTGGGAACATGATGGTTATCAATTAGTTGGTTTGGGGAACTTTTCCTAGGATGACTCCTAGTAACTGAGCATAATTTAATTGGGTGATATGAGAATTATTCCCAAGAAGGAAAATCCTTAGGAAATAATTTCTTTCTTCTTCTAATATACTGAGACTGAAGTTCAGGGAGATGGAGATGAAATACCTTTTCTCAGGTCTCAGAAAGAATTGGTGGGAAATGTTAATGCAGTACATCCAAGCTGTCACTTCTTTTTTTTTTTTTTTAACTAAATCACACCAATGACCCTAATCTTGCTATTTATAGTTAATAATAACAGTTATCTTCAGCATGTTTTCCTGCCAGTGTTCTGCAATAGAAATGGTGTGGGTTATTGCTTTTCTTTATGGGCCTTTGTTTCCCCATTTGCAAAACTAAGAGGATGGAAGAGGTAAGAAACCACATAATTTCTCCACTCGGTTCCTCTTCTGCTCTTTGAATCTATGAAGAGTAATGCTGTAATTATGTGGGCAGGATTCTCAGATGGCAAATGTTTTTCAAGTCTTCCTGTTTCCTCCCCTGCTTTATTTGCGAGGATGTTCAGAATTAAACTGCATGTCAAGTTGAAGTAAATGTTTTCCCCCAAGTTATCACAATAATGTCCAACTTACTCCACTGAGTGTCTTGCAACTTTAAGATATATTTATTTTTATTCCTGCATATCTATGTTTCAGTATGTTCACTTATGAGTGCAGTTCCCTCAGAGGTCAGAGAGGGCCTTGCATTCCTTGGAACTGGAACTATAGGTGTTTGTATACCATGTGACTTGAGGCTGAATCATCTCTACAGTCCACCTCGCAACTAATGGTCTTGGTTACTGTTCCACATGAGCAATCCTGCTTCCTGCCTGTGTAGTGGACATTGCTGCCTTGTTTTTTGCTGTCACATGTTTTAATTGACTATACCACTGAAGTGACCAGACTAAGTTTTATACTGCCAAAAGAGGCTTTCAAGTATAGATTTCTATACCTTTAAAATCAAAATCTTCTCTCCTACACATATATTACATTTTTCCTTGTCTTGTCTTTTTGTTCTTGTTGAAAGAGCTTCATGTTTGTGCATTCATTCAGTATAAAAATTCCCAGATAACTTTGTGTATGTATGTACATGAATTTTGTATTAGTCAGGGTTCTCTAGATGAACAAATCTGACAGAATACATAATTATAGGATTTAACAGAGTGGCTTACATGCTTTAGTTCAGCTACCACAACAATTGCTCTCTATCAACAGAAAGTCCAAGAATATAGTAATCCACAAGGCTGGAAGTCTCAGCTGATTTTCAGTAAATGCCACAATCTTGAAGAAATAGGCTCTAATGCCAGTGAATGGACTTTCCAGCAAGAGTGAGGACAGATGGATAAAGACTCAAATCTTCCTTCATCTGTATTGCTTATACAGGATGCCACCAGAAGGTGTGGCCTAGATTAATGGTGGATCTTCCTACCTCAAAAGATCAGGATTAAAGGGTGGGTATTCCCACTTCATATGATTTAATTAAGAAAAATCCTTTACAGGTGTACCCAGATGCTTGAGTTTTAGCTAATTCCAGATGTAGTCAAGTTGACAACGAAGAATAGCTATCATAAAAGTTTGTTCACCAATATGTGTGTTTGCATGTATTTGGAGGTCAGGGGACAGCCTGAGTTGTTATTATTCATATGTCATTCATCTTCTTTTTCCTTTGGAAATTAAACAAGTAAACAAAAAAGAAAAACTCTCTACTTGTGTTCGAGGAATATCTACATGTGAGTGAAAATGTCTATGGGAGTCGAAAGAGAGCATTGGATTCCCCCAAAGATAGAATCATATGTGGTTGCGAACACCTAGTATGGATTATGGAAAGTGAATTTAGATCTTTTGCAAGAGCAATGCACTCTTTGAAATGCTGAACCATCTTTCCAACCCCTGTTTTGTTCCTTCGAAAAAAACTCTCATTGGCCTGGCACTCTCTAAGTGGGATAGACTCTCTAGTCAGCAAGACCCAGGCGTTCACCTCTCTCTGCCTCCTAAGAACTGGAATTGCAAGCATGCATCAGAAGGCCCAACGTTTTTGTATTGTCACTTAAGGTTTAATATTTAGATCATTATGTTAAGATAATATATTTTTATTCCAGATAATGATGTGTAGTTTTACAAATGCTTACTATCTGTAGCTGTTGTTTTCACCCTGATACTTAATGGCTCTTTAAGAGATTACATCTGAAACTACGTTTGTACTGAACTTGCACAGGTATTTTGTCTTTGTAAAAATTTCTTACACGATACAGTATAACAACTGTTCAGATAACATTTATCTTTCATTACATATCAAAAGCAATATTGGGAAAACATAAAGTATCAGGTAAGTGTATATAATATGCAAAGGCTATGCCATTTTATGTGAGAAAATTGAGCACCTGCACACTTTGACATGATTTAGAAAGTCTTGAACAGTCCCCCTATGGATAAGGAGGAAGACTGTATTTGTCAATCTTAAATTAATAATGGATATTAAATTCATTGTATAAAACTTGTAGAATAAGTATGCATAAGCATAGCTTGCTCCTATGATTATTTGCCTCTTATTGCCAGAGGTAGATTCCTATAAGGAACAGAATAAGGTCCTTCTATAAGGCATAGAATGCTTTGATCCTATTGACTGTATAGAATACTCAGGTGGAGACTCCTTTGTACTTTGAGTGGCCCACTGTTTAAGTACTCATCTTTGGGTTTTACTTCTAACTTCTCCTACTTTGCATTGTTTTCTGTGTAGAGGACAAGATCTGGATGACAGTTCAGCACAACAACACAGAGATGACTCGGGTACAAGGTTCCAACTCTGAGAAGCCGTATTTCATGACCTTAAGCTATGGTGGCAGTATGGAGCAGCTGGAGGCTCTGATTGATGGATCAGAGCACTGTGAACAGGAAGTGGCATACCATTGTAGGAGATCCCGCCTGCTTAACACACCAGGTAAGGTGCTACCCTTCTTTATGGTACCTTGAAACCCACAGCCAATACCCTGGCTATATTTTTCCTGACACAAGCTAAAGTCATTGGAGTAGTGGAAACCTCATTTTGAAAAAAAAAAAAGTCTTCAAAACACAAATTTCTTAATGACAGATACAGGGAACTCAAACAATTTTGGGTGGTACTACCTCTGGATAGGTGGTCCTGAAATATATAATAAAAATAAAAACATAAAAATAAATCTGAGAAAGTCTGAAAGAGCAAGCCAGCAAGCCAATAAGCAGTGTTCCTTTATGGCCTCTGCTTAATTTCTTGCTTTCAGGTTCCGGCCCTGATTTTTCTCATGGATGGAGTGTCACTTGAGAATTGTAAGCTTTCCTCCCCATGTTCCTTTTGTTCATGATGCTTTATCACAGCAACAGAAACTCTAACTAAGACCTTCACAAAACAGGTGTATTTGACAAGAACTGGGCTGTAGTGTACTTGATCACTCTGTTCTGGAGAGACATATGACCCAAAGGCCATAAGTCTTGGATTTGATATTCAAGGACTGTCTGTTGAGTCTATTGTCTATGTTTCTTCAGAAAGACACTCTGACAATATCCATCCTCAACAATCATGTAAATTAAGAGATTTTTTTAGATAAATAACATATCAGGGCATCATTTGAGCTAGACATGGATGATGTGGTAGTTGGAAACTCTTTTGGGGCAATGGAAGATGGCTTCAGAAGGGATCAAGGTTCCCAGTACATATACAAGAAAGTGGTGAGTTATATCTAGAGCAAAGCATATCTAAGAAAAAAGCAACAGACAAAGAGGTTGAACAAGATAAGCAGAGGCTACTCTGTGCTCACTGAATTTATGTTGCCCAAAGAAGAGAGACTTCAATGGATATGACTCTAAAAATAAATTTTCATTCTTAATGATTTAATAAGTTATTAAGACAAAAGTTCTCAGATAGCATACATTTGCTTGGGACTCACTGTGTAGCTGAGAATGACATTGAGCTTTTGATTATATTGCCTCCACATCTGGAGTGCCAGGAGTACAGGTGTGCACCACCATGCTTGTTTTTCACCACTGTGGAGCTGATCATCAAACTTAGGGCTTCTGTGCATGTTTGGAAAGGACTCTACCAATGGAGTTAATATCTAACCCTCAGGTTTAATTTCAGAAAACAAAACACTTAGCTAACTTTTTGTGTTCCCTAGATGCTAACTTTTTATAGTACATCAGTGATTGGTTATTATGTGTGTATTAGTTACCCTTCTTGCTGTTTTGACACTTATCAAAGGATCTATATGAGGGATTGCCTTTGGATCATGGTTTGAAGCCCATCATGAAAGGGAAGGGATGATGGCAAACACAAGATAGTATGAGGCACGAAGAGAATAAAACAATTGATAGCTCATATCCTAGAGGACCAGCAAGCAGAGAGGGGAATAGTGACATCCAGCTAGAATTTTCCATTTTCCCTTTTATAAAATTCCAAGAGGGGTTTAACACATTAGAGTCTATGGTACCATGGCTGACCTGGAACTCCATGTATAAAACAGGCTAGCCTTGTACTCATAGATATCTACATACCTCTTCTTCCCAAGGGCAGAGACTGAATGTGTGAGCCACTAAGCCCATATGGAGTCATTCATTTCTGCAAATATTAATTTATACTAAAGGCCACAATGGCTTAAAATACCCAAGAAAGAGTATCAATCATATTCTTTCACAAAGTTTAGTGTCCTAGAGCTTAGCATTTCCACGTTTAGAGCGGCTATAGAAAAACAGAGTCAGAAATGCCAGTGAAGCATGAGTGGGAGACGCCGAACTCAATACGCTGCACTGTCTGACTAATCTGGAATCTTCAGGGGAAGATACTGTTCCACCTAAGCGAATTTTCCAGATAACTGCCACTTATCTCTTTAAACACCAAAAATATTTTAAAGAAATCTTAACTATTTGAAATGGAAACATTTCTCCAATGGATTACATGCCTCCTTGCCTTCTTAACACAGAATTCAGAACAGAAAATGGAACCTCCCCCCCCTCCCTTTTTTTGATGAATCAGGATCATCACTGTGAAATCAATTCCGGAACTCCTGTTGGATTCAGTCATGCTTGTCAGGGTGATGAAATCGCTGCTCCCTCTCTGTGTTCCTTTCCTTGCATCTCAATCCCACAAACTGCCCTACCAGGTTCAATGTCTGTGTTTCCTTGAGTATTTATTTCCCTGATAATTAAGCTTAAGACATGTGCCATGTTAAGGTCTTCTCAGGATGTCTGGCTCTAGGAACTGCCCTCTTTTTTCTTCATTGCCTTGTTATTTCCCAATGTTTGAGTTCCTATAAGGGGAAAAAAAAGAAGTGTGTCTATTCTGACTTTGGGACTTCCCTACAAAATTTACACTGACATGTCAATTATGTTATATCATTCCTTTTATGTAATTATATGTGCATGTGTGTGTCCATGCAAACACACACACACACACACACACACACACACACACACACACATATGACCATAATGCCTTTAGAGGTCAGATATATTAGACCACCCCATCCCTGAAATCACAAGTTGTTGTGAGTCAGGGTGCTTGGGAACAGCACTCTGGTCCTCTGGCAGAGAAGCACTTTTAGCTACTGAGCCTACATGTTTCCTATCCCTTTCATTCCTTTGTGTGCATGCATTGATTTCCTAACTCAATTGTCTTATGTTCTCTGGGTTTAGGTTTGCATTGGAAGAGCATAGATTTGTGGGGTTCACACTGTGAGTGAGGTCTCAAAGCCATCTTTACCTGACTTGTGACAGTTTGCTTAGTTTCTACAGTTCAATTTCACCACCTATTAAATTTACACAAAGATCTTACATTCATAAGACTGAGAGGAAGAAAGAAAAACACGATCTGCCATCCTTGGATTTGTGCTCAGTATATCTCAGGCATTTAGTCAGTAACCAGTGTTTCTGTTCAAAGCTTCTATCCCAGTAGACAGGGAGCAAAGTAAATTCTATCATAAGAAATAAACTGAAAAAGAATTTCCTTTTTTATTATTAGTCCTTTGAGAATTTCATATGAAGTTTTTCCCATGTCTATCACCTCTTCCCCAATTCCTCCCAGATGTCCACTTTGGTATCCATCCAACTTTGTGTCCTCTTCTTTTTCTTTTTTCCAGTACCCATCAAGTCCAATTTGTGGTGCCTATATACTCCTGGAGGGGTGGTCTTTCACTGGAACATGGGTGACTTTCAGGGGCTGTAACATTTAAGAGAACTGACTTTCTTTCTCCTACAACAATCAGTTGCCAACAGATCCTCAGCTAGGAGTGGAACTTCATGTCTACCTACCCTCTGCATGGTGTTACTTTTTTATGGAGTGAGCTTACACAAGCCTGTCCATGGTATCATAACCTCTGCATTCATGTTTAGCTGTACTTTTGTGCCCAGAGGACACTTTTCCTGTATTCACTCACTATTTGACTCTTACAGTCTTTAAACCTCCTCTTCTACAATTGTAATCCCTGAGGCTTGGAAGGAGAGGCTGTGGTGTAGATGTTACATTTAAGGCTGAGCATTTCTGAACTGTGACTAGTCATGGATCTCTTTGTAAATCATCACTTACTGAAACTAGAAGCATTTTTGATGAGGGTTGAGAGAGGCATAAATTCATGGGAAAAACAATAAGTCATTAGGAGTCAGTTTAATACTATGTTCATTTAGTCTCTGCTAGGACCTATGACCTGACTAGACACAGGTTTTTGGCTCAGCAATGGTGTCAGGTACAGATTTGATCTTGTATAAAGAGAGTTAAATCTATCAGAATGTTGTTGACTATTTGCATGATGGTCTTTCCACTATAGTACCAGTGAACCTGTCTTGACAGATAAGCTGCTATTATATCTTTTGGGGATGACAAATATTAATGCTGAGGATGCTATTCTCCAAAAGCATCTCACCAGCAGTTTATGAAGGATACTCAATAGGATTGGAAATAACCTGTAACATTTGTGTATCTATAGAAACGTACTGGCAAACAACTCCAAAAGAAGAAAATATTTTTGGGTTTGGGGCTTTTTATTTGTAACCTTATAGTGTCTAATAGGAGCATCATTGTCCCAATATAATGTAACAGTTTAAGTGTGTGTACGTGTGTGTGTGTGCATGTTTCTACTCTTCCACAGTAGTCGGTAAGGGTGGGTTTCCTTCATTCTGTAAATCTAATGTAGATTAAGAAATAATTCTCAGTCTTATGATACAGCTATTTATTGTATATTGTCACATCCCCAAAGGGAGAGCAAATATGGCTGCTGAGACATCTCAGCAAGTGCTGTGCTTTGATGCCAAACCTGAAAATCTGTGTTCAATATCCAGGACATACATGGTGGAAGGAAAGAATAAATTCCAACAAGTCACCCTCCAGCCTTCACACAAATTCTGGAAGGCTCCTGTATGTGCATGTGTTCTCTGTCCTGCTTCCTCTAAGTTGATACATAAATGCAATAACGTTTTCAATGAACCAACATATTCATATTAATAACTGATTTTTACCAACCACATCCTCTTATATCAGTGTTTCCCATGAGAAGTCTTCTTTTGGCTTATAGATACAGATGCCATCATGATGTAGCTAAGACTATAAGAACATTTTGCGTGTCGATCACTGTGAACATAACTGATAAATTCCTTGATGTACCATTGGCAGAACAGAAAGTGTGCATATTTTTGAGCATTTTTGCCACCTTGACTTTTGCTTTCTATGGAGGTGGTGCCAATTTATACCTTAGACAACACAGAGGAACTGTGTGCCAATTTCCAAGGAATGGATAGTAACTTTAACTTCTACTTTCAGTGCTGCAAATCTTATGAAGGTCTAATGTCACCAAAGAAAATTGTAAATAAATTTTGTTGTGGTAGTAATTATGCATGAAATTTGAGGGAGAGACAGAGACAGAGAGACAGACAGAGGGAGAAAGAGATTACTGTAGCTTATATTAACTGGTAGTCAGAACGTCAGGAAAGTATGAAATGTTGCAAATAACATTTGCAAGTGGATTTAAGTAGGTAAGAAGATGATGTGGAAGAAACCTTCTTGCCATAGCATCTCCTCTGTACTTTATACAACAGATAACAAAGAGAGGAAGTAAAGAAGGAGAAATGAGAGAAAAGGAAAGAAACACCCAAATGGCCAGGGGTGACAATGGTTTCTTGTGGCTCTGGCTGTGTGTGAATTCCAGCTAAGCACTCTCTCTAAACTAAGCCCCTGGAAAGCCTGATTATTCCCATGTAGCTTGATTAGTGCCAGAAAGCTGAGGAGAGGGTGAGCCACTCCTTGTTCTTCACTCAACTATATCAAAGCACACCACTGTTGGTTATGTACTATGCAAAGCTTCACAGATTGAAAAAAAATAGGTATTTACAAAGAGCTGGCATTTGTATGAATTTCCTTATTGTGCAGAAAAACAAAGATGGAGAGAAAAGAGCAGTTAGGGCCACATAGTTGTTAATATATCTTAACTTGTACAAATTCCTGGGAAATATTCAAGTGTTGTACCATTCAGGTTCTAGGGGGGCTGACTGTAGATCCCCAGAGAAATTCCTTACATCTCTCTCCAAGCTCTGGCACTTGCTTTGTTATCTTTAACCATCAACAGTGAGAATAGAGAGAAGACAGGTGAGAGGAGGCCAAGAATGGTTAGCACTGGGTTCCTTTCATTCAATTGGTGACTGAAACATGACACTTATTTTCTAACTATTCCTCAGCTATTTCCCTTCAGATTACCCAAAACTGCCAGTCCAGGTGACATGTCATCTATCTCTATAACTGAAGTTGTGACCTGGAAACTCCATAGTTACGTGGTCCACAGAACATATGCCCTGTAACTCTTATGCATCCTTACATTTATCTGAGTCTATTTACTACTTCTTGCCACATATTTATGCAAGGCTAAGGCATGGCTACAGAACAGCTTTTCAGAGCATGGAAGCAGTAAGACACCAGTGCTCAACATCCCCTTGCACTGAGGGAAGAAGCATCCATTTTAAACTGGATTGGGATACAATCTTCCCTGGCTGACCTTGAGACTTTCTCATAACTCAGTTCCATGCAGGGATTCTTCCTCTGTACAGGGGTCATACTCATGTTATGCAGCAAGCACTTCACTGACTGAACCATCCCC
>CAJQZJ010032546.1:2132098-2164666 GCA_907164525.1 Lophiomys imhausi
ATAATGGTGTTTTATTCAACCATGCAGAACAAAAATTATGTCATTCTCAAGAAGAGGGACAGAACTGGAGATTATTAAGTTAGGTGAAATAAGGCACTCAGAAAAGCAAATAATGCATGTCTTTTCTCATCTGAAGCATCAATATTATGTTTATACATAACCATAATACATATATATATATTTATACATGCATGTATACATATTTCTGGTGTGTGTGTAGACACAAAAGGAAGATTATGTGGGGATGCTAAAAATACAAGAGGAAGGAAATAAAGGAAAGAAGAGAATATAATTGAGATAATATGAGCAAAGAGAAATAACACCACAAAAATTGCATAATGAAATATTGTGCATTATTTGATTCCAAACTAAAAATTACTGTTGTTATAATTGTAATAGAAAATATCAGAGTAGCATATTTTGGTTTTAGTTACTAAAGTGTTATGCTATAAACCAGGCACTTAACACATGTCATTAACCACAGAACTTGGGTGATGAATTCAGAAAGTTCTAGAGTTCAAGGTCATCCTTTGTTTTACAATGAGCTTGAAGCCAGATTGAGCTACATGAGACCCTATCTCAATAAAAATAAAACAAAACAATAAGATAATGGTTATTTGTGTTTTGCATCCAATTAGAATCCATATAGCAATTCATAGTTTCTACAAACAATGCTCTTCAGAGCTGGTAATATTGACTTTCATGCACTGAGAACCTGGCCCTTTCCTGACTTTTCAAATACATTATTTCACTGAATCCTCTTAATGGTCATATGAAAGTTTTATTATTATTATTGTTATTATTATTTTATTGATGGAATAAGAGGTTGTGAGAAGTGAGGTTGTGGGTTTATATTCTTATAGTTCCTAAGTGCTGGAGGCCAATTACATGTTTATCTGCTTTGAAGCTCACTATGCAATCTATCATCCAAAACAAGAAAAAGAAAAAGGCTTCAGATGAGAATGAAAATGGTATAAAGAAACCTCAATTATCCAAAGAAAACAGTGACCTGATCCTGTTATCAGCTACTGTGTAACAAAATGCCATCAACTCTGCAATAAATGTTGCAACATCCATTCCTCATCTCCTGGATTCTGGGGCTCCCAGGATGGGCTCATTTGATGGTTCTATCATTCACAGATTTACTGGATTGGCAGGTGCTGCTGGGTGTTGGATGAGGTCTGAGCCAGGCATGTGTTTCAGATCTCAGTATGCATGGATCTTCCCTGGCTGTTTTACTTAAAATAGTAGCTGAGTTTCATGGAAAGATGTGTTGAAGGACAGAATGAGCCAAATGAAAATATCTCACATGTATTATCTACATTGTAAGCCATGCCACATTTTCTATGTCCCTTTCTGATTACTAGAAAACAATCATTTTATTGGCCCATACTCAAAAAGACAAAGACATGTTGCTTTTTTCAATTGGAAAAGAGTAAGACACATGTTTTCAAGGACCATCTATTCTTTGACTTTTTTTTTTCTATTTTGTGAATTTCACATCATTCACCCTGTTTCCTTTCCTCTCCCATCTCCCCTCAGACCCATGCTCCACCCTTGCAACCTCGCCCCACATTAAAAAAAAAAATCTCATTGTGGAGGCTGTAATGTGTTTTATTGTGTCTCACAATATTCCCTTTTGTTCAAACATTGTGGCTTACAAATGTTCATTATAATGACTCCTTGGTCTGGTATGAGGCCTCTGGCTTCTGCTACTTTTTCAATACTGGAAACTCACTGAGACTCCTCTCAGATATGCTGTTATTGTCCTGCGTGATGGAGATCCTGTAGTTTTGGGTCTGTGGCACTGGCCTCTTCATGGACTCCACCACTTCATCCATGGGGTGGGCCAACTCAAAGCCCTGGTTCTGGGCCTGCAACCCTCACTTGTAGGGCCTGCTCTCCCAAGTGGTGCAGCATGTAAGGAGTTGGATCAGCTCTCCTGCTTTCATGACCCATCAGACCCAATTCTCCTGCCTGCAACCTGTGACAAGGGCAAGAGAGTAAAGGGGATGTCTCTCTCCCCAATACCAGAAAACCAACAAAGGCAGGGCTGGCTCACCCACAATACCCACATGCAAGGCAAGCTGGAGTATGATTCCCAGGCAAGGTGCAGGGCATGCTCTTCTGAGTGCTGCAGCATGTGAGGGGCAGGGACAGCTCTCCTTATCTTGTGACCCCATCAGGGCCAGATCTCCTGTCTAGCTCTGATGGTGAGGGCAAAGGGAGGGGAAGAAATCTCTCCCATGCCAACACCACAAAGAAGACAAAAGGTAGAACTGCCTCTCCCACACTCTTTCCCTCAGGAGTGGCTCACCCTCAACCCCCTCAACCAGGGCCAGACAGGACTCCCCAAAGTTGTATTCATATGCTTCCCCTCTTCCGAATGTTAGGCTATTATTCATTAAATGTTCATAGGTCAGAACATTCAATGCAGACATAGCCTCTCTGCTCTCTGCCACCTACTAATACGTATGTGACACAGAAGTCACATCTGCAATGCCTCTGGGGGCAATTTTTTTACTCTTTTTAAATTGAGGACTATCTTCAAAAAAAAAAAAAGGCAGCAAATAAAGGACAGAAACTCAGGTTCTCTCTTACTCCAGTTCAAGGCCTTTGGAATCTTCCTTGTCATTGATGAGCCAATTATAACACAGTGTGAATCACCATATGTTATTTTTTAGAGGCTTAAATGGAAGAAGTTTATAGGATTTCATGACAAGGCTTCAGTCATACAGACTTGGGGTAGTGAGATGGCTCAGCAAGTATAAGCACTGGCTGACACACCTGACATCCTAAGTTGGATCCTAGGGCCCCATATAAACAAAGTGGAGAACTAATTCCCACAAGTTCTTCCCATGAACACTGCTTGATATGCATGTGCACACACACACACACACACACACACACAGAATTTAAAAATGAACATGGAGACTAGCCATGAATCTAGTCAGGGTATTCAATGTGTATAAAAACCACTTCCCATATTTCTCTAATAATAGACTCTTAGTGAAACTTGAGGCAAAAAATCAGAATACAAATCAGTGGATTCATAAAAAGCATATCCACCTATTCTAAGCTACATATATGAATGCATAGCTAATAGAAATACTCTAAGTAACTTTAACAGATATGTATGTAATCATAATTCAGTTTTGATTTTGCCACTAATTATTTAAATGACTAATGGTTATTATACAAGTATCAAAACCTAGACCCTCTACAAGATATAGTCTGCATTTTCCTCACTACTTTATGATAGAACATGTTCACTTACAATATCTCAAATATGCCTACAAGGAAAAAATCCAATTTTCCAATCCTAAAATACATGCATAGTAATAGGAAAAGAACATGAAATTTGTAATCATAAACCTTGATCTTAATTATTGTGTCATTTACTTACAGGTTTAGAACATGTGGAGTTTGTTGTTATTTGGAGAAATGGTGTCATGTATCCTAGCCTGGCCTTGAAACTACCTAGTAGTAGAGGATGACTCTTCCTCCCACACACTGGCATTTCAGCCTATACCAGCTCATCTGATTTAGCTGGCACTGGTAAATGAGCCAGACATTTTGTACTTTTAGAGGAGCACTCTATTAACTGGGCCACATTCTTTTTTTTTATATATATATAAGTACTTTATTTTTTTTTTCTTCAAGTTACATCTCAGTCGCAAACCCTTCCCTATTCCCCCTTCCTGTCCCACCCTTCCACCCTCTTCCCCCCCCCAACAGCTTCTCTTTTCATTCCAACAAATGGTTCTTTCTCTTATAACAGTAAATTCTATACAAAACAGGGGAATTAAATATGCCACATTTATGAGAGTTAAATGGCCCAGTATACCTTCCCAATGTCCAATTCATACATATTTGGCCTCTGACTTTAACCTTCTACCTTCTAACCATCTCCATGAGTTTAAAGTTCTATAACTGACTTAGTTTTCATACTAACTTGTAACCACATTATGATCTCTGCTTCTGTGTCTTAGTGATAATTAATGGAATATATGCTGTGTCTGAGGTGGTGGATAACCACGATGCTCTTGTTACTTCATCCAGTATCTTCTTCACATCACCCAGTGAACACAGGGATTATTATCTCCATCAGTAACCAACAGAGAGTCTCAGGACCCCACTCAATTTCTGTGAGAAAATTCAGCTTTGGAGTTTAAATCTTCTTAGCGTAATGGCATACAAGCCAGTAATCTTTGGTTTACTCATAAATATGGTTGTTATATATTTATAGAAATCTTGTTGGCTATCTAGTATATGTTTTCTTCTGACTTCTTTTAGCTTTCCAAATTCATTCATGTACCTACCCATTTCATGTGAGAAAACGGTGCCCTCATTTGCTAAATTTCAGTTTTAAATCTAGAACATCTTCTTCATTTCCATTCCCCATTGAGTATATCAACATATGATCAGACTTAGATTTTTTTACTTCCACTAATGCAACCTGCCTTGCAGCCCTCCCATCTCCCCATACCTGTTTGATGCAGTACACTTACTTCCTTTCTTGTACTAATCTACATCTGACCTCCTGTCTTGCAGACCAAGTGCTAACTTCAAAATAATATTATAAAACTGGGCTTCATATCTTTCTGCCTTCTTTGAAAATAAAACCTTGAGTCTTTTCATATGGCCTGCAGAAGTCTGACTGATGGAACCTCTGTTGGCCTATCCTCCAACATGCCCACTCCATGTTGCCCCACTTCTCTCTCTGTCTCTTGCTAAGATTGGTTCACTCCTTGCACCGGTGCAGTAAATTCACTCTTCTTACAGGTTCCATTTGTACTTCTGTGCTAGGATCCCTTTTGCTATTTAGCCCTCACCTTGAATTTTATTCATAACTGGAAAGTTCATGCTATTATTCTTTAGTGCGTTATTGTAAGTTCATAGTCTATGTAGATATCATTACAGTAATTTTCTTTCCATTTATTTATTGATCTTCTTTCTGCCCTGATTAATAGAAGATGAGATCCAGATGAGGGAGATTTGTGCTATCTCATTTTTCCCCCAAATGCCTAGAATTGTACTTGGGTATGAGAGAGACTTGTTGAATAAGTAAAATATTCCTTCCCCACTGATAAGTTATCCGTTATCTCATGTCTGTGATGTAGAAGAGGGAAGTGACTGAGCAAGTGGACTTGGCTGAGTCTGTTGCCAGGATGCTCACAGGCAGACAGCCACATCACAAAATAGAAACTGCTGGCCTGGGAGGCTCTGCCATTGACTCCCTCTGACCTTGAACAAATTACTTATATTTTATGGGCTTCAAGTTTCTCCTTGTAGAACTAGAGATTATATTTAATGTTCCCCAAGTGTCTTTTGTACCATGACTCTCATATCTCTATACTAACCAAACAATCTGAGTGAAAATGCACAAAAGAGTTTATTACTTTCTTGTCACAGTAAAGAATCAAATCTGTTGGTAAAAAAAGAGCCAAAAACAAAAAACAAAAACAAAAAGTAAAAAACAAAACAAAACAAAACAAAACAAAAATCTTTATTTTTGAGACACTACAGCCAATGACACATAGTTTGTATTTATGTGTAAGTAATTCTTTTATCTCTTCCATGACCCCTACCTCCTTAGAAAACCTTTTCCATATAGTAACACTAATTGATCAAGAAATATATGGGTCTGCTGGTGTCATAGGTCAGGATTAGTTAGAAAAACAGAGAAAACTGTACAGCTTAGAAACAGAACATTTGCCTAACCTATATGTGGTCCTGGTTTCAACCCCAAGCAGAATAAAATAATTAGTAGTTACTACTAATAATAAATGCAAGGAAATATTTATTATGGTGTTAGTTACAATTGTCTCTGAAGCTGAGTATTATCAATTATCAAAAGCAATTGAATGAAAGAAAGCTTGTAGTTTGAAATAATAAAGCAGAAAAATAGCAGTGGGAATGGAGTATAAGTCTACTTGCTAACGTATTCACGGACGTCCACGCAGAGGGAGGAAAGTGCCAGTACTCCTCTGGTTTCCCCCTTGTCTCTTTCACTTAGTCTAGGACTCTACTTCATGTGATTGTGTCAGCCACATTCAGAGTGAATCTTCACCTCTCAGTGAATTTTCTCTGGAAATTCTCTCCCAGGCACACACAGAAGTGTGCCTCACTAATGCTCTTAGCATTTCCTAACCCAGTCACATTGACTACCACAATTAACCATCACAACTTGAAAAGGGGTATAAGGAGGGAATATGGGGAGGGACTGCAAACAGTAAGGACCATTTGGGTGATCATATAGAAATTTACTATAATAGAAGCTTCTTAAAACACACATATTCATGAAAGAAACCTAAATGAAATCACTAAATAATGAGGGAGCTAATGCTCCATTTAGATATCTCTTAACACTAAACTATGGATATAGTTTCACTAAGTGAAACTCCAGTGCCAGTAATAGTTTACATGCAATTGAGTTGTTGGTCAAAGGAGCCCCATGGAAACCCATAAACAACTCAGGCTATTGCTTAATCTCCATAAACTGATATCAAGTCCCCATTTGCTGAAGACAACACCTATATATTTCATTGAACATGGAGAAATTGAGCTGGTGCCTACATGGAGCCTTTACCTGTACTGATTAGTGTTCAGGATACTCTGCATGCTACCAGAAGACAAAGATAAACACCAACTCAATTACAAACCCTATAATCTACAATTGTGACTGGCCTGCATGATACATTGATGCAATAGTGGCATAAATATTGTAGAAACACCCAACTACACTCTATCAGATTTAAAAACACTCCATGAGATGGAACCTATCATAACATTGCCCTGGTGGCCAAGAAGATAACAAAACACTACTGTTTTGCTAAAGAATGTAGAAATAAAATGACTCCTAAGGACATTCTGTTACTACATCCATAGTTCAGTTATTAACTCACCCACTTATTATCACAGAAGCTTTCTCCTGCAGTAGATAAGAACTAATTAATATAAAGACCCACAACTGGACAATGTACAAAGAGTGAGACCTTGGAATATTCAGTTATGAATGAGATGTCTTTGTCTAATCCTTTCCTCAGGCCTCAAGGAACTATGCTGAAGATGAGAAAAAAGACTCTAAAAGCCTATCTTAATTAAGATTTTATCACTGTGATGAGACACCATGACCACAGCAACACTTCCAAAGGAAAACATTTAACTGAGACTGATTTACAGTTAAGAGGTGTAGTTGATTATCTTTATGATGGGCAGTATGGCCATATTCAGGTAGTTGTGGTTCTATAGGAGCCAAAGAGTTCTACATCTGTAGCCACAGGCAGCAGTAAGAAAGACACACTGAGCTTCTGAAACATCAGAGCCCACCACCATTGACACACTTCCTCCAGTTAAGCCACACCTACTCTATTAATGCCATACATTTTAAAATAAAAGTGCCACTGCTTATGGTCCTATAGGGGCTATTTTTATTCAATAACTATATTCTACTCTCTGTTTCCCATAGGCTTGTTCCCCATGTCATAATGCAAAATGCACTAAGTCAAGAGTCTCCATAGTCTATAACTATCACAGTATAGTGCTGTTTAAATTCCAAATTTCAAAGTTTCTTCTTAAATGCATCCAATCTCTTAAATGCAGTCTCCTGTAAAATCAAAATGAAAAGTAGATCACATACTCCCAGCATATAATAACAAAGGATATACATTACTATTCCAAAAGGGAAGAAATGGAACATAATGAAGAAATATTAGGCTGAAGTAATACTGAAAGTCAGCTGGGCAAACTCCAAACTATGAATCTCCATCCATGATACCAAAGTTCTTTTCAGATCTCCAACTCCTTTCATCTTTGTTGACTACAACACACTTCTTACACTTGGGCTGGTTCTACACCTAGTCAGGAGGTTTTCGTGACAGGTATTCCACAGCTCTGACATCTTCAACACCTTGAGATTTCTAAGGCAATCCAGACTTCACCTTCACAACTTCACACAGTGGCCTCTCTGTGCCTCCATGCAGGGACACCTCTGCCATAGACCTGGCTTCAGGATTTTCTTAGTCACAACTGGAGAAAACATGGTCTCCAAAATTCCTTTCTTATATCCTTCAATCTAATGCCAGAATGAAATGACCAAAGCTACCAAGTTTTGTTGCTTTCTGGGCCTGAAAGTTCCCCTACTCATTCAAATACATTTTTGCCAGCTTTCTGTTTTCTACTGCTGAAGGATGGCTCTCCTGGAACTTGCTCTGTAGTCAGACTGGCCTTGAACTCTGATATCTTCCTGCCTCTGCCTTCTGAGTGCTGGAATTTATGAGGTGCACCACCACATGGGGCTCTAATTTTTGCTTTAATTCCTTTTCACAAGGTGGAAGCTTAGCTGGGTAAGGTCTTGTCCAGAGACTATCACTCCCTTTATTCAGTTTAGCATCAACCTTTTTAAAAATCACTTTATTTCTGTAAACACAGAACTTAGCTTCTTTACACTCCCTGTTTCCCCCTTTCTACTCAGACTGCACATTTATTTTTGTTCATCTTTCTCCTCATTATAGAGCTGCAGAATCATTGCCACTAATAACCAACAAACACAGTTAATACTAGGCTGTATGGAAATTGTCTCTGCCAACACTGTCATTCCATAACTTTTAATTTAGCCCCAGGCTGACTTTTTGGACAAGGGAAGAAAGCAGCCACATTGTTTGTCAAAATATCACAAAAATGGTCTCTAGGCAGTTCTTGAACTGGAGTCCCCAGAGTTAAAATCAACCTCAACAGCACTGTGTGGATTTCCATGGATTTGTGTCACTGATATGATGAAGTAACCTGAAGTTATCTCCAATTAACAACTACTTACAAAGGAAAAATTAGTTTTTCCAAGGAGTTTCACTGTGTATACAAACCACACTTAAGGGCAGGTTCCATTCCCAGCAGCGGATGCCAACAGAAAAAAAAAAAACTAAGTGATATGTTGAAACATTTTTTTTAAGAGAGAAAAAGAAGGCTTGGAGTTGGAATGGAGAGAGGCAGGAAAGATCTGGGAGGAGATGAGGGAGGGTAAACTCTGATCAGAATATTTTGATGGAAATAACTTTATTTTTAAAAATATTCCCCAAATAATAAAAACAAAACAAAAAATAAGTTTACCCCTCATCAATTTGCTACATAAAGATTACTTTAGATCATATCATACCCCTGGTCTATAAGGTATGATGTTCATCTCATAGTGAAAAGTTATTTGTCAATTTCTAAGAATCTGCAACATCCTACTATGTCCCAAATCAGCAGGAAGTCATTTTAAGATTGTGACTTCCCATCTCCAGAAGGTGGGGAGGGTGTTTTTCCCGCATTTGGTCATTTGATATGTTGTAGATAATCTATGGGGAGAGATTACAAGCTATTAAATGGTCTTGTTAAATAGGTTTTGGAGGTTAGACCCAGGGACTTCTCTCTTTTTCTTTTCTGTATCCTTCTTTCTCTCCTATGTTGAGCTGAACAGGCTTGAGAAAAAATGGCACATAGACATAATATAGGAATGATAAAGAAAAAAAGACAGATTATTGAATATGCCCTTATGCCTTTGAATATTGATGCAAAATTAAGCTTGTATTGGGCTACATTGGTATTGATCTTTGTATATTGATACAAAATTAAGATTATATTTGGGCACATTGGTATTGATCTTTGTATATTGATACAAAATTAAGGTTAACTCTTTTTAAGGTATTGTACCTATGTAATGCTTAAAAATGAAATGTGAAGTTGCGGCCTTTTGCTACCAGCTGTCATAAACTATTTAGGATAATTAAGAAATGCAAAATAATAGTCATTCAAGCTTGTCATTTTGTTAGGTACTGGGACAGTCTATCACAGTTATTTTCTAAGCTAATCAGAAATCAAGTTGCTAAGAGACAAGCAACAATTATCCAAATATAAGAGATAGATAGGTGTTCTTCAAAAACCTCAAGAGATTTGCAAAATATGGCATTCAAAGATGTTTTCTTAACAAGATTTTTTTTTGATATTGAGACATGTCTGCTCCTGACAGCTCCCTATTCTATTCCAAGGAGAAGATGAGCATCGAAGAATCTCCAATTGGAGATGGTTGAATTAGTGGCAAGCCTATCTCTTGGAAAGAAAAATCCCTTGCTTCAACTGTAGACAGAATGATGTCCAAACAGGACAAAACTTGGAAGCATGTAAGTCGACAGCCTAGCTCTGCCAGGACAGGGTAGGCAAGTCCTTCATAATTCCTGCTCTACAATCAATGTCTGTCAGAGAAACGGGGCCAAATGGCTGAAGATTGATGCTGTAATGTATGGAGAGAAAGTGGGAACTGTCTAGGCAGCCACTGGTATGTCGTTTCTTAATTTTGGAAGCTGTTGGCCCTGCATTTCCTATATAACCAGATATATTTATTCCTCTCAGGTCTCTGAGGTGGTTGAAGACTAGATAGCTAGAGTCTCATAGTTAAATTTTGAGCTGTTTAGGAATTAAGAGGGTGTTCTGGATCTAAGGAGATGTTTTTAAAATTGTGAGACATGGAGATGGTTAGATAGTAGAATGTTAAAGTCAGGTGTCAAATACATATGGACTGGACATTGGGAATGTATGCTAAGTCATATAACTCTCATAATTGTGGCTTAATTATTTCTGTTGCTTTGTATTGTATTTATTGTTATAAGAGAAAGAGCAATTTGTTGGACTGAAAGGGGGAGCTGTTGGGGGGGAAAGATATACCTTAAACTTAAAAAAAAAGGAAGGGGATGGGAGGGTTGAGGAGGAAGAGGGTGTGGGGGGGGGTTGGACTGGAGGAGGGAGTAGGGAGGAGACTGTGATTGAGATGTAACTTGAAGAAATAAAAAATAAATTAAAAAAAATGTAAAAAGAAAAAAAGAATCTGCAACATCTTAATAGCTCTAACTTTGTTCAAAAATCCAATTTTAAAGTGGACTTTAACAATCACTCCACTAACATTGAAAGTCTGTAAAAACAAACTGAAAACAAATGACAAACTTGAATAGATGTTTATTCAGAATAAGCCACATGGCAGTTAGAAACTGTCTGTAAGAATGTGGTGGTACACAACTTTAATCCTAACACTTGGGAGGCAGAGGAAGGTAGATCTTTGTGAGTTCAAGACCAGCTTGGTCTATAGAATGAGTTCCAGGATAGCCAGGACTACACAGAGAAACCCTGTCTTGAAAAACATACAAAACAAAACAGACTAAATATTCCTTTTCCAGAGGGGAGAAATGGAACATAACAAAGAAGTCATGGGACAAAAGCAAGACTCTGCCTTAGAAAACCAAAGCCCTAAAACCCATATAGTGACTGAGCTGATACACATAACCTGGCCTTAGTGGCTTCCTTGAACCTTAGTATAAGTTTCATTCTCATATCTTGGATGCTCATAAAACCAATGTTACCTGATCAAAGTCAGATTCTTCCGCCAACTGGTAATGTCACCTGCTGTCTTTGGATTGCCGCTGCAGTGGTTTCTTGGCACTTGCATGGCTAAACATGTGAAAATACTTCTTAGGTGGCCCAATTTGAGGATACCTGGTGAGATCTCTGTTCAAACAATTTCTAATGGAATGATTTTCCAATACGTTTGTACTGCTCCACTCTGGAGCTCTGACTATGTGCAGTTTTGCCTGGTTACCTTTCCTGTCACCCTAGCACAAGTCTGTGACTTTTCATTAATGATCTGTTAACAATTACAGGTACTGTGTTTATCATTCCTCAAGTTCAACTTGAAACTCACACTCGCTGCTTTCCCTACCAAAGAACTCATTTTCATGTCTCTCTGTTTTCTCTCACTCGAAATCTAAGTACAGCTAACAGTAGTACATTTGTGACAACATGGTTGCCATGCTGGCTTAAAAATTCTTCAGCCAGATTCTTTGCCAAAATGGAGAAAAATGATGGCTAGCCCAGTCCATGGCATCTCATGGGCCAACTGACTACTGCCTGCCCTTTTGTAATGGGTCTGTCCTTCCTCTCTGCCAGCAGAATGACACTTGTGTTCTGCATACTGTAGTGTAGTAGTTCTCTAGGACACAGTTCAAATCTCTTTACACTTCCTTCATAAACCAGCTCCAAGAGCTGACAAGATAAGTGGTTAGGTTTATATTCCTTTACAAATGCATTTTAATTCACATTAGTTTCATGTTAAGAGTAGTCTGACATTTGTGTATAGATGGGGCCAGAGCAGGTCCAGAATGATCCAAGTCCAAGAAAAAGTGGAAACACTAAAGAAAGATAGAAAGAAAGGAAGGAAGGAAGGAAGGAAGGAAGGAAGGAAGGAAGGAAGAAAGAAAGGCAGGTGATAGGAAGGGGAAACATTTTAATTCCATTTACTAGGAAAGCAATACATATTATACTATGCATAGTGATAATGATACATATACTGGTGCCGGTAGTCTCTTCAACAGACTGTAAGGTGGCTTGAGGTTATAGTCAGAGGTCTAAAGGTGATGAGAAATCAGAGAAACCACCAGCAGTAGTCTTCCAAGCACCCCTCCATGGCACATTGAGACTGGGGATAAAAGGAGCTCAACAGAATAGGAAAGTTTTCCTCTTGAAAATGAAGGGTTGGGGTGACGGAAGGAGCCTTGTGGAATACAGGCTGGGTTTGAGTGTTGTCAGCTTCAGTAGGCTCAGGGGACAGAGGTTCTTAGCAGCATGTCAGAAATATGGTCAGAATATTCACTGATCCTAGAGTGACTTATAATTGGTTATACTAGAGTGTTTCATCCTGAAATTCAGAAGGAAATCACAAGAAGGGTCTAGAAGTCCTGCAGTCAAAAGTGCATGAACAACCATCAAGAGAAACTAAACACAGAACTCACTACAGTAATCACCATCATACCAACAACCCATCAGTGCTGAGCAAATCTCCCATTTTCCTGAATTCAGCCAATCACTACAGTAAGTTGTATGGACATACATGCATATATAAATATTAAATATGTATGACCATGCATCTGCATTACTCACAGACAACAATGTGTTCTCTCAGTAAACATCAAATATGACACTACTGGTTCAGTTACACAAGAAGGAAAAACAAGAGCTAAAGCAACTTTCTCTGGTGTTATAGGTAAGCAGCCTCTGATTTCAAGTAAATCTAACTCTATGATTATAGACATTTGTGAAGAATAAGAGAGAGAGAGATAGAGAGAGAGAGAAAGGGTTATTATGACGTCACCCCACTGAAATGCATTTTTTCCTTGGGATATTTCTACCATATATGCCTATGCATGGTATATAATGCTGATTGCAGATGCCTTATGTGCAGACACATGTATAACAAGTTCATATATATGTGAATATATATATTTCACAATATTTTCTGTAGTTTTATATTTCTGTATAGGAGGCATATAAACTAGGGAGATAGAAAAGGAAAACTACAAACTTTAAACACATTTGATTCAGTTCTTCCATAGACAAATCACACCAACAACTCAACCATTCCCTACAATCCCATAAGGTGGGGGTTTTCAGCATGAGGAAGGTGAAGTTCACAGAGACTGATAAGGTAACAACCACATAACCTTCTCCACAACTGTGAAATTAAATTCACTTTCATCACCAACAACCTTGTCTGAATCCCACAGGTCACCATTCCCCCAGATGCCAGTAGTACAACAGTCTCCTGAACTTAGACAAATGCAGAAAGAATGTTGTCTTATTACATAGGAAGAATCAGAACATACCCAAGCTCTATCTGGGTAATCATTTGGAAGATCCCCAGAGAAGAGGAAACTAATTCTTTCTGAAAATACTTCATTGACATAGAAAAAAACACAGATAAGGAGATGAAGTTGCTGATACTCTTATATCCACTATGCTTTCAACAGGATCTTGAAAGTTTAACATGTAAGAATAGGAAAACAGCTGCAGAAATCATCTTGGCAGAAGAACACCAGAGTGTTTAAAAAAGAAAAGTGAGGGAGAACGAGGGAAAATGAAACGGGGAGTAAAGAAAAAGGAAGAATATATAAAGAGGAGAAAGGGAAGAGGAAAGCCAAAAGGAAGAAGAGGAAAGGGAAGCAAGAGTAGGAGGAGAGCAGAAAGAAAGAGAAGGAAGAACAGAATTACTCAGATTCTATCTGAGAATTCATTCCATCAGATACCCTCCGCAAAGGGAAAGTAAATCCTGGAAATGTCACTGTCAGGAGAAAGAGGGCAGATGAGGAGAAACAGGAAGAGCAGAAAGAGAAACAGCAGATGATGAAAGAACGTGAAGAGGATGAGGAAGAGGAGGAGCAGATGGAGGAGCTGGAGGAGGAGCAGGAAGAAAAGGAGTAGGAGCAATTAGGAGAGCCTGAAATAAGAAGAGAGGGAGGATAAATATATCTTCTTCATGGGGCTCTGTTGTGGCTAAAGACTAGATAGTTATAGTCTCGCACTTAAGTTTTATGTTGTTTAGGAATGAAAGGGATGTTCTAGACTAGGAAGATATCTTTAACTTGGTAATGCAAGTTAGGATGGAAGCTGAGTTATGTACACAACTTTACACTCATTGAGATCAATAGATAATAGGATATTATTATCAGTTGCCAAATACGTATGGATTGACATTGGGAATGTTTGTTATACTTTATAATTTTCATAATTGTTGCCTAATCATTCTTATTGTTTTCTATTATATTTATTGTTACAAGAAACAGAGCCTTTTATTGAACAAAAAGGGGGAGCTTTTGGGGGGGAAAGGTACACCTTAAATTAAAATAAATTTTAAAAAAGCAGTTAGGAGAGGGGGGAGAAGAGGGTAGGAGGGTGGGAGCAGGAGGGGGAGGAGGGAGGGAACTGTGATTGAGATTTAACTTGAAGAAATAAATAAATGGTGAAAAAAAGGAAGAAGAGAGGGAGGGAAGCAGGGAGAGGAGGAAGGAAGGGGGAGGAAGGGAGGGAATCATTTTGGCAAATTTTATATCTTTCATTTTGAGTAAAGTTAAATATATGATCAATATGGAGAAATAATTGGAGAGAATAATAACCTTACACCATTTACCATTTTCTCAGGGCCCGGAAGTTACAGTGTGGAAAACAAGAGCTTGTGACAATGTGACCAGTTGTTCTAAATGACACTGTGTCATAAGCTGCATGAAGGCATATGATAGCAAAAAGCATATAGTGGCAACTGGAGCTCTGGACTGGCCAGAGGTTGGCACCAAAGACACAAAATGGAAGGAATTTTCTTCAAGATAAATTTGAAGTGAAAATAACTTTCTTCACAACATGAGGAGTGTTCAGGATAATAATGCCACAGATGAATATTCTTTTTTTTGTATTTTAAATGTATTTATTTTTTTCCTGATAATACAGTCTTTTTTTCTTTTTTTTTTTCCTTTATGTTTTATTTCTTCAAGTTACATCTCAATCGCAGTCCCCTTCCTATTCCCCCTCCAGTCCCACCCTCCCACCCTCAACCCCCCATCCTCTTCCCTTTTTTTTTCTTTTAAGTTTAAGGTATATTTTATATCCCCCTACAGTTTCCCCTTTCAGTCCAACAAATGGCTCTTTCTCTTATAATAACAAATACAATACAGTACAACAGAGGTAATTAGGCCACAGTTATGAGGGTTATATGGCTTAACGTACATTTCCAATGACCAGTCCATATGTATTTGGTACTTGACTTTAACATTCTACTATCTAAACATTTCCATGAATTTAAAGGTCTATATCTGACTCAACATTCATACTAACTTGCAACACAATTTTAAAAGTATCTTCTTACATGTATAACACTCTCTTGACTCCTAAACAACTCCAAATTAAATTATGAGACTCTAGCTATCTGTTCTTCAACCACCTCAGAGACCTGAGAGGGATAAATATATCTGATTTTATAGGAAGTACAGGGCCTGCAGCTTCCCAAACTAAGAAATGACATACCTGTGGCTGCCTGGACAGTTCCCATTTTCTCTCCATACATTACAGCATAGCTCTTCAGTTATTTGGCCCCACTTCTCTGACAGACATTGATTGTAGAGCAGGGGTTATGAAGGACTTACCTACCCTGTCTTGGCAGAGCTAGGCTGTCGACTTACCTGCTTCCAGGTTTTGTCCTTTTTGGACAGCATTCTGTCTACAGTTGGGACAAGGGACTTTTCCTACCAAGAGATAGGCTTGCGACTAATTCAATCATCTCCCACTGGAGATTCTTCGATGCTCATCTTCTACTTGGAGGAGAATAGGGGGTGCTCTCAGGAGTTGATATGTCTTGATATAAAAAAATCTAAAGTTACGAAAACATCTTTGAATGCCATATTCTGCAGATCTCTTGAGGTTTTTGAAGAGGCCCTATCTATCTCTTATATTAGAGTAAGCAGATGTTGCTTGTCTCTTAGCAGGTTTACTTCTGATTAGCTTAGAAAGTAACTATAATAGGCTGTCATAGTACCTAACTGAATGACCAGCTTGCATAACCATTAATTTGCATTTCTTAATTACCCTAAACAGTTTATGACAATTAGTAGTAAAAGGCCGAAACATCACATTTCATTTTTTTTCTTTACCTCCTAACCCTTCCATCCCATTTCTCTGGGGTGGGGTGTCCTTATATAACAATCCCTCATGTCAGTTGAGAGGTCGTATGAGGGCCAAGAGCCTCCTCATTCATTGGGGATCTACGAAGCAGTACCATCAGTGAAAAGTGTCTCGTTGCCCGGGAGAGAGAACTACTACACAAACAAATCAATAAGCATACAATAGATAAAAAAGACTAAAAAATAGAAAATAAACTAATATATAAAAAATAGATAAAGAATAAAAATTAAAAATAAGAAGTCTATGTCCAAGTTCCCTTTGGTGTGTTAGTTGTAGTATCGATACCTTCTACTATATAGCTAAAATCCTACTATAAGTGAATAGATGCCATATGTGTCCTTCTGAGTCTGGGTTAGTTCACTCAGGATGAGCTTTTCTAGTTCCATCCATTTGGCTGCAAATTGCATAATTTCATTTTTCCTGATAGCTGAATAATATTCCATTGTATAGATGTACCACAGTTTTTTGACCCATTCTTCGGTTGAGGGACATCTGGGTTGTTTCCAGTTTCTAGCTATTACAAATAAGGCTGCTATAAACATAGATGAGGAAACTTCCTTATGATTCCGTGAAGAGGCATTTGGGTGTATACCCAGAAGTGGTATGGCTGGGTCCTGAGGCAGAGCTATACCAAGTTTAATAAGAGATTTTTTAATCTAAATTGGTGAACTCTTCATAGAAAGCAACATTCAAAATCATTTCTCAAGACCCATACCAAGCTTGGTAACTGGTAAAATGTACACATTGAAAATAACATTTCTTGGGTCTGGAGACTTAACAGTTAAGAGGACTTGCTAGTCTTCCAGAACACCCCAGTTCATTTCCTAGCACCCACGTAGTGGCTAATAATTGTCTGTAACTCCAGTCTTAGGAGTTAAGATCTGATGCCCTCTTCTGACCTCTGAGGGCATGGGCGTTCAATATGCATGTGATGTATATACATATTTGCAGACAAAGCATTCATACACTGAAAATAAAATAAATCTAAATCACTGAAACATTTCTTATACATGAAATCATTTGTGAATTTATAGAAAATTGTTTGAAAACAATAAACGATACCCTTTAACACGACAGGAAAACTCAACACTCCAAATGAACGCATAACTAAAAATATCTTGAAGACTTAAAATGAAGAATACAGTGGATCTTCTCCTAAACACTCTAGTTACCAATGTTCTTGGTTGATTTCTGTATTCTTCTGGATATAGAGAAGAAGACACAGCCCAGACCCAGACAATCAGTGATATAAATCTTGTCTACCTGATACAAAAAACTTCATTTTAAGTCTTCAAGATATTTTTAGTTATGCTTTCATTTGGAGTGTTGAGTTTTCCTGTCGTGTTCTGTTGCTTTGGACAACACTTAAACTACAAGCAAGTCCAGGAGGAAAGGGTTTGTTTGGCTTGCACTTCTAGGTCACAGTCCATCACTAAGGAAAGTCATCTGGGACTCAAGTCAGGAGCAAAGGCAGGAACCATGGAGTACCACTGCTTGCTGGCTTTCTCACAGGCTTATACTTAGCTAGCTTTCTTAGGTATCCCATGGTTATCTGCCTAGGAATGATACCACTCATAGCAGGCTGGGTCTCTTAAGTAAATTAATATCAAGAATCACATCTTCACAGAGACATGCCCATAGGACAGTCTGATCTAGATAATTTCTCAGTTGAGGAATTATCTAGCTCAGATAATTTTTTTCTGTATTTTCTGTCTGTAGGCTCTGTTATGTTGATAAAGTTAACCTAGGACATTTTGGCAGAGGAAAGGATTCTAAAATGCTTTAAACATGCTTTATCACTTGGAGTACATGTCACTTTTGAACCAAGTCCTGGAAAATGAGAAAAGCTAATGCTACCATGCTCCTGGAAAGTGAAAACATTTGAAATAGTTGGCGTATAATCTTTAAGACCACCTGTCTCTGGATAAAGGAAAGAGATAAATGAATGCAGAAAAAAGGGTGAAAAAACTCAGATGGAAATAACAATGGCAGGGAAGATATGTTTACAGAATTGCTCCCCAATACTTTCCACAGAAAGCTGCTTCCCATCCCTCTTCTCTCCCTTCCTCCCTCCCTATTTCCCATCCTTCTTCCCTTTACTTGTTTCATAACCAGGCTCTTAAAAGTTCTTGCCAGTGATTATACCTCCAGCCTCCCAAATTACATTATTTTAAAAAAGTAAAGCACCTTTAAGAAAATAGATGAAACCTCTATGGAACTAAACGTTATTTCTAATCCCAGGAATCTGTTTTTAGATTGCCATGTCAGCATGTGTATGTACATCTTGAATGTTAGTTTCAGGTGGAAAAACATGCTTGATTCATGTCAAAATTAATTTGCTATTTAAATTATATGTTTTTTTGTTTTTGTTGATGCTAATTCATGCTAATTACAATAAGATAGGAAGTTCATATTTGAGGAGTTTTTATTTCCTTTCTTAGAAAAGCAAAACTAATTTCCAAAAATATTTTTAATTGTTCATAGAATCTTTTAATTGTTCATACATATCTTTAAAACTGTCTTCTTATGCATATAATGACATATAGCTTTACAATCATACACAGGAACTTTGTGGTTAAAGTGCTTGATGTGCAAGTATGAGGACCTAGAATTGTCTCCCTGGCATCCACAGAAGTCTGCACTCTGTAGTGTGTGTCTATAATCACAAAGTTCCTTCAGAAAGACAGAAAGTAGACTTGAGAAAATCTCTAGAGACTCATGGGCCCACTAGCCTGGCAAACTCATTGGTGAACAGCTAAGGGATCTTATCCCAAGCAAATTTTAAAGCATATACCCTTTGTTCTTGGAACACAACAGTGACTAGGGCACACTTGTGCTCACTCACAAGAACACTAACACACACATATGCAACACACACACACACACACACACACACACACACACACGAGAGAGAGAGATGGGGGGAGAGGGAGAGGGATAGACAGAGAGAAAGGAAAAATGCTACATCATTATTTGACTCATACAAGCATCCCACTTAACTCCAGTGGGTTGTGTTGCCTGTGTATCTTGTCCATATGGTATGTTTCCATACTGATGAATTTGCAAATTCACAAATGGATACCTGAAGACAGATTTTTGCACATGATCAGAAATCTGTCCTAAGAAAACAGTCAGTGGTAACAATATTGGCCAATGAGAGCCTCCTTGATCTATACCAGACTGCACAATGCCCATAGACACAAACATACCAGCAAGCTTCCCAATCTGGGAACATCCCAGTAGCTAGCATGAGCTTTCCACAGGGGCCTGTCTGCTGCTGTCTGCATCATTTCCAGGGTCTATTTGATCTCTTCAGTCTTTCAAAGATACTTCAGGATCATGTGTTAGGTAGAGAAGAGAAACAAAGCACACTTGAAGTTCCCCCAGATATTACAATACAAGGAGGGCCCCTTATCCACAGGAGTTCATTCCAAGCCCTCAAAAATCAACGTTGAAATCTTAGTATGTAAGACTTTCCTCCTAGCATACATACTCATGACATAGTTTACTAACAAACTAGGTACAGTAAGCTAACATCAGCAGTAAATTATCATAAAACAGAACAATTATAGCTATTAAGTGCTGATGGACAAAGGATCAAGTCTCCTGCCAGGTGAGAGCATTTGAGATATGAACATCCTTTCAAAGAGACATACAGATTCAATTGTATGAGTTGTTCACTTAACATTTTGCAAGTGTCTAAATTAGGGTTTCTATTGCTGTTACAAAACACCATGACAAAAAAGCAAGTTCAGGAGGAAGGCGTATATTCAGCTTACACTTCTGCATTGTTATTCATCACTGAAGGACGTCAGGACAGGAACTCAATAGGGCAGGATCTTAGAGATAGAAGATGATGCAGATGCCACAAAGGGATGCTACTTATTGACTTGCTTTCACTGGCTTGCTCAGCCTGCTTTCTTACAGATTCTATGACCTGCAGCTTAGGACTGGAAGCATTCAAATTGGGCTGGATCCTCCTGCATTGATCACTAACTGGGAAAATGATGTAGAGCAGTATTTCATAGAGGCATGACCTCAACTGAGGCTCTTTCCTTTTGATAACTCTAGCTTGTCAAGTTGACACAAAAGCAGCGAGTACAGCAAGTTTGTTTTTTGGTTTTTATTTTTATTTTTATTTTTTATTTCCTCAAGTTACATCTGAATCACAATCTCCTCTCTACTGCCCCTCTGGTCCCACTTTCCCACCCTCTTCCCCCTCACAACCCCCATCTGCTTCCTTTTTATAATTTTAAGGTATATCTTTTTCTCCCCAACATCTCCCCCTTTAGTCCAACAAATGGCTCTTTCTCTTGTAACAACCAATACAATACAAAACAACAGACATAATTAGGCCACAATTATGAAAATTATAAGGCTTAGCATGCATTCCCAATGTCCATTCCATATGTATTTGGCAACTGACTTTAACATTCTACTACACATCCATCTCCATGAGTTTGAAGTTCTACATCATACTCAGCTTCCATCCTAACTTGCCTCACAATGTTAAAAACATCTTCTTAGATCCAGAATACCCTCTTAATTCCTAAACAACTCAAAATTTAACTATGAGACTATAACTATCTACTCTTCAACCACATCTGAGACATGAGAAGGATAAATGAAACTGCAATTTAATTATCAATTTTATTTATCAATAAATATAAACTGTAAGATTAGGCCGGTGGAGCAGCTGGCAACTTGACAGAGCAGTGGGCAGCCTGGCAGAATATCAGCCAACAAACGGTCCTGGCCCTCCTCAACTGGCAGCCTGATTTTTCCTGGGGAAAGAGCCGTGGACCAAGGGTGCCCTACACCACCTGTAACCTAAACTTTGTTAAGTAATAGAATTACTGGGAGATTTGCCTGAGTTCAACAGGAGTCCAGGAGTCTGACAGCCCTGGATTGCTTGGACTGATGGCCTATAAGCTGCCACAGTCCTTTCCCCAATAATTAAATACACTAAGATTTTTCAATGTTTCAACACTTAACCCTTAGCTGGGCAGACTCTCAATTAGCTACTCTAAATTAACCCGGACCACCTAATCCCAAACCACCATGTGGCTGTGATTACCTCCCAGCATTCTCAAACATGTCTATCTGCTTCCGTGTCTCCTGGCGGAAAGAGCTAATCCTCTGTGTAAAACAGCAGGGTTTCTGTTTTAATAACAGGAAGTCCCACCTTCTTATACTCTTTCTGCCCAGCTAATTGGCCATCAGTAACTTTTATTAACCAATCAATAGAATGCCTCAGAAGGGTCGATAACCAGATCTCAGCATTGAAATCAGCCTATCAGAAGCAATGTTATGAGACCTTCCCAAACAGATAAATATATCTGATTATACAGGAAGCAAAGGGCCAGCAGCTTCTAAAACTAAGAAATGACAGACAACTGGCTGCCTGGACAGTTTTTAAATATAACTTAAACTTTAGAATGTCTTAAGTGGATTGATGGATAATTATATTAGAAGGTTGTATCTGAGAAGAAATGAAGGGAAATATCTTTAAAAGGTCTGGATAGTTAGAAGAAATCTGGTGTTATGAAGTGCTTTAAAGATACTTAGAGCCAGGGTAGATTAATCTGAAGAAATGGAAATAATTGGCTGGGCTGCAGGTGATTGGAATGCTCCCACATAGGACCAGCTGAGATCACTCTTGTGTTGATTGATGAACTCCTTTAAAAATCCCCTACTTTTTGCTGATTGGAAGATGCTCACTCTGTGATGCCACCAAGAACTCCAAGATCCTCCCTTCTACACTTAGGATGGTACATTTCTTTATCCACATGCTATCTCTAAGACAGTGTAGACAGATCCTGTCCTACCACAGCTGTGGTGTGATAACTTATATTCTAGCTGTGTGAGATCTTTGCTCTGGGTTTCAGTATGTCCATGTTAGCTAGCTGGGTCATACCTGTGCCTTGGTGTAATTTCAGTGAAGGTAAACATAAAGGCCCCTCTAGTCACATATCAGTAAGCAGCCTCTGGTCTTTGGTACATAAGTTCTTTCATGCCTTGGGCAATTCTAATTTCATTTTTCATCCTCAGGCATGCTTGAATACACAGCTTACCTAGAGGTTAAGAGTTATGATTCTAATTAAGAGGATAGAGCAGTTCTACTACATTAACATTAATAGTGCATGCAAAGCACTCCCAGAGGCTTCATTCTTTACGCAGTAGCCATTTCCATGTCTGTTCTTGTTCCTCGATTTTTTTTCTTCTAGCACCATTTAACGAAAATCTAATACTAATAATGACACCTATGTTCATGAGAGATTAACAATGGTCATTGTTTCTGCTTACCTCTATATTATTCCACCAGGAAGAGATGCTAAGCACAATATCCTTGAGGCAGTTTGCTTAGCTGATCAAGACGGTACTTGGGATAGAGGCCCAAAGGATGAGAAATTATCAAGAAATGTGTGCTGCAGAGAAAATATGATGGGGCTCACTCATCAAATTCTACAATGTGAACTTTTTCTTCATACTAAACTTGAAAGGTTACTACAATAGAGAGTCATTTCTATAAAGGTTAAATGTAAGTGACAGGTGTGATGGATTGGAAAATCCCTGGTCTTTTAACACTAGCTATCTTCAGTGTGTCTTGGCCTGCTTCAGTTTATGCACAACTATTAAAACTCTACCCCCATGAGCTAACTTATATTGTAGTCATGCATTTATCCTGCTTAATCTTGGATATCAGTGGTGCTTCTCCAAGCCTCAGCCTAGAAGTTGCTGCATGAGAAGGAATTCACTTTGCACTTTTACCTAGGGATGCCCCTAACAGAGGTGCAAATGCTAAAGCAGATTAAGTCTTAAGTAGAAAATTGAGACACATAGGGGAAACTGTTTAGGAAGACATATATTCCAGAGGTATGTTGGGCCACCTAGGAAACTGTTTAGGTTGAATATTAAAAGACAGTAAGAAGGTGGAGTGAGTGCTTTTCATTGTCCTCCCAAGGAAGTGACAGAGATTTATAGTTTGCCTGCTTTGGGTTTTTCTTTTATACTATAATAAATTTGTACTCAAGTTTCCATTCCTAAATTCTTTTTTTTTATGAGACTAAGCACCCCACTATCAGAAGGGGAGAGGGAAGTTGGTGAAGAAATAAACTAGAGAGATGTCTCAGTAATTAACAGCATATACTGTTTTTTCAGAGAACCCAAGTTCAGTTCCAAAGCACCCACAGAAGGTGGTTCACAAGCTTTTTGTACTACCAGTTCTGATGCCTTTCGCCTCTGGAGACATCTGCGCGCACGCGCGCGCACACACACACACACACACACACACACACACAAACACACACACACACACGTTTAAAATAAAATGAAGGTATTTAGGAAGGATGGAAGGAAAAATGAAGGGAAGAAGGAAATTAGAAAGGAGGAAAAACAGAGGGAAGGAAGGAGTGGAAACAAGGCATTAGGAAATCATGTCTGGATATTCATTCTTTGAAACAGTCTGTCATTTCCTGAGTTTTAAAGTGACTTTGCTTTGTTTGGTGACCTCCAGACTGCAGCTCTTAAAGGATTATATTTCTCTCTCTGAACTCTCATTATCTTTGTGCTTGCTTTTTCTCTGTCTCTTTCCACATATACAATGTAAAGACATAATAGGGATTAGTTCGTGGGCTTCACCTTCACCTAGTAATTGCTTTCTTTGTCACTGAACTAAAAGCCCAACAGAATCGACTTAGGGAAGGAAGCATTTACTTTGGCTCTCAGAGTGATGGGTCAGTTTATTGTTCTGGGAAGGCCTGCCAGGGGGAACTTAAGGCAGCTACAACAAGGAATTAGAGAGAGAAAAACATCAGCACTCAGATATCTTGACACATATTGTTGAGTTCAGGACCCCAGACCATGGAATGGCACCACCCAAAGTGAGGGTGGATCTTTCTACTTCAGTTCATCTAATTTAGCAACTTACATGCAGGCCCAGATGTTTGTCTCCTTGTTGATTCTAAACTCCATGAAATTAACATCTAAGTTAGCCATGGCATTCAGGCCTTCACTTCTGGGATGCCTTTCAATTACCATTGCAATTATAATTACGAAGCTAGAATTTCTCAAATTTACATATCCACTTATATTCCCTTTTCTAGTAGAATTCTTACTGGCATTATATTGGTTACAACCCATGTCATCTTCCTAAAGAGCTATTCCTGCAGCATTTTTTCCCAACTCTGTAAATAGAAGCTTTGTCTTTCCAGAGGTCTAGGATTAAACCTCTCAGTTGCTCTCTTTTTCTCACATCTTTCCATCACTAGTCACCATACTATGGGACAGCTTCAAAATAGGCATAAACTGAATATTCTAACCATGACTCTAAACTCCTGTCAGGCCTAAGATGCCTCTTTTTTTAATGAAACACTATTCAGTATGTTCTGTGTGTGTGTGTGTGTGTGTGTGTGTGTGTGTGTGTGTGTGTGTGTGAGAGAGAGAGAGAGAGAGACAGAGAGAGAGAGAGAGAGAGAGAGAGAGACAGAGAGAGAGAGAGTAGGTGCGCTTGTCCATATGGGTGCTGTCAATCCCACCAGGCAAGATTAAGAACACTACCAAAATTTTGAGCCAAATTTGAAAGCAAGCTTTAATTAAATACTGGCCAGGATGATGGACTCTGGCCAGGTTCATTCTAGGGTTCCCAGATAATGGAGAGGAGTCAAATTTCTCAGAGGCTTATAAAGGCAAATCTATTAGGCTACATACTTCTCACCAGGTCTAATCAGGGTCATGCATGTATCCTGACATATATCCTGCTAGCATACCTCCTGCCTACATGTGATCAAAAGCATCCAGTGCAGTTGGGTCAAACAAACTTGTTTAGAGGAGTGAAAGTGTGTGGCTTGTTATATAACATTAACATTCAGCATTTCAAATTATCTGTCCTTGGGCAAGTGGGCTTACAGGTTAGAAACATTTTTGTTTTGTGGATTTCTTAGGCACAGTAATTAAAACTTATAACATTAGCTCTCATAGTGTAAGTGGAAGGTAGGACTTGATTTCATGTGTTTTCAGTCAATTTCTGTCTGTTTTTGAGGTTGGACCCTAACTGAACCAGAAATTTACCATTCAACTAGACTGGATGGCCAGTGAGGCCCTGAGTTTCTCCTTTCTGGGTTATAGGTGTGTAGCCACCACGCCTGTCTTTTTATGTGTGTACTGGGAGCCGATGAGTTTCCCATGCTCAAGCAGCAAGTACTTCAACCACTATGCTGTCTCCCCAGGTTTAATCCCTTTATTCTCCACACATAAAACAGTGTGTGTTTTCTTCCTGACTCCAGAACCCAGAGGTTCTTTGTAACTACTCAGAGGAAGACCAGTGACTCCTGAGGTCCTCTGTGTGCACCCCATCTCCCTAGGTTCTCACTAATACAAGTATTTATATTTTAGTCTAAGTAATTTAATGGATTTGATGGGATTATTTCTTTTTTATTTGGAGTTGCTTTATTTAATAGTTAATGAGATATTTTCATGTGCTGTCAGCCATCTGTACATATCCTTTAGAGAAATATCTCTTCAAATCTCATGCCTTCTCTAAACTCATTGACCTTTTTAATGTGATAAAACACACACACACACACACACACACACACACACACACACACACAGGTGCACACATATAAAAACCACACTTAGATCCATCAGATATATTACTGCCAATATTCTTTTCCACTCTATATGCTTTCTTCTCATTTTATTAATACTAACCTTGATATAAAGTATTTAACTTGATGAATACCATTTTTATGTATTTTCCTATTTGTATTTTGATATCAAATGAAATCAACTTTACAGCATTTGAATTTTTGTTTATATATGCGAGTCTGTACTGTAGTTTTCTACATCTTTCTCCTTCCCTATTTCAAAACTCTGTATAAACATTACCTTCTTAGCAAGCTTTCACAGTTAATCCATTTAGAGAGATAAACATTTCTTGGCTCACCACTCCCTAGTCCCCTTTCCCTGTTTGTCCTTCAGCTTTGCCTTTCATATAGTTTCTTAACTTCTCATGTGTGATTGTAAGAATTCTTCCTGGGAATGACCTGTTTCACTCCCCTTGCCTTCAGCAGAGCCTGGAGGCAAAGGGTGCCCAGCACACCTGGGCAGGCTGCTTCTCTGCCTGTCATCAGATCCTGATTAATCCTGTGTGAGTAAGGGGATCTGTATGCCTTTTCTCCACTGTCCTTGACAGCAACTCTTGCCTCATCACGGTATAATTGTTGGCATTTTCATTATCAAGCAATATTTAGAATGGTCCCACTCTCCCATGATGCTAACTCTAGCTGTAGAAGCACCCTTCTGGGATTGTACAGGACATTTTGGATTTAAAAATAAATGTCTTAGATAAAGGAACTCATTTTTTTTCTGTCAAAAAATTGCAGTATTGGTTAGGAGATGGGTGACCTTATGTCAATACAAACATCATTTGCAAACACAGTTTCCTCATCTATATAATGTGAGGATCAACAAAAACCATTCCTGGGCTGGGGATAGGACTCAGTAGTAGAACATTTACCTAGAAGACCCTGTATTCCATCCCCAGTACCCCAAACCAAATATTTATGGAAAACTACTCCTGAGCTGCTACTAACAAAATGAGCTATGTGCTTCATCTAATCTCCAAGGGAGTTTGGCATATACTATTTTATCTTAAAACAAAATCTCTGTTCTCTCTCTCTCTCTCTCTCTCTCTCTCTGTATGTGTGTGTGTGTGTAAATATATGGACATGCCAGGATATATGTGAGGTCAGAAAATAACAGAGGATGTATATCCTCATTTTTCACCTTGTTTCAACATAACCCTTCATTGTTTTATCATTGCCTAAGCCAGTCTGACTGTCTGGCCCAGGAACTTTTAAGGATCCTCTTGTCTCCATCTCCTACCCTACCTTTGGAATGCTGACATTACAGACACAACCAGTTTTGCCTGTCTTTGGGTGAGCTCTGGGTACCAAACTCATGCTGTGGTTTCATGGCTGGCACTTTACTCACTGAGCCATCTCACTCGCAGTGTAATGAACTTGAATGCTAACAATCATTAGATATGTTGAGCTTCTTATTAATAATCAAGGTGGTGTCTTAGTTTAGGGGCATGAATAATTTATTCTGAGCTCTCCATCGTATTAAAACCTAACATATCCTTGGTTGTATTTCCTTAATATATTTACAGTAGTGATTACATATGTAGTTAGGCCTAGCAGAAGTCTCAATTCCAGGTAGAATGTGAGTAATGCTTCGTTTTAAGCAGCACCAAGGTATCAGTGAGTTTCTTCTGTTCCCCTGTTCAGGCAGCCAGATCTACTATATATTTTACTTAATTTATGTGTTTTGAAAACCAGATATGAAGGTACATATTAATTTTTCCAAGTATGCTTTATAGTTGGTTCTGCATTCACATATAATAAGACATGTATAGAATAATGGTAGTATTTATGTATTGAATGTGTTCCCTGTGCTAGAATATCAGGCTAATTGCAAAGGACATGGTATAAATGAATCATCACACCTACTATTCTTTTTTATTTTTAGAGCCATATTCAAGGTACAAAAATGAATGATTTCTGTACAATCATACAGCCAGAAAGAAAAATGTAGAGATTTCAATTTAAGTATCTTGATCCAAAGTCTTAAAATATTTTCACTATGATAGAAGTGTATGGAAGTGGCAATCATCTAAATATTAGTTAGTATAGATTCAACTTGCCGCAGTTTTACCCATGATAATATTTAATGCAGTAGGTTTTAGTACTCTTAGAGTTCAAACACTACCACAATGTAATTTTAGAATATTTAATATCCCAAAATAATACCTCCTACTTGTTACCAATGGTGGTGATTTGAATGTGAACTGTCCCCCATTTGCTCATGTTTTTGACCTCTTGGATTTGGCTGCTGGTGCTGTTGGCTAAGGTTGTAGAACCATTAAGAGCTAGAGCTTTGGAGGAAGTGGGTCAGTGGGGGCAGGGCCTTGAGTGAGGTTAAACTGATTCCTGCCATGTCATACTAGCCTGTTACCATGAACGCCATCCTTTCTCATTAATCTGCTTTTTTCAAGATGTTTTATTGCAACAGAAAAGAACCTGATAGAGCAAGTGGTAGACCTTCCTACTCCCACCCTGTTCTACACTTTCAATGCCCCATGTCCAGTAGTGATGCGTCCCCTTCCATTCCTGATTTTAGTCTTCTCTCTCTTTCTCTTGCTCAATTTAAATAAAAGGTCAATTATTTGAAGTCTTTGAGGCCTCACTGTGAATACTGAAGAAGAAGATCCTGAAGAAGATCCCATGCACAATTGGAAAACTTTGTTGTCAGCTGGTATTTTAGTGTGCTGTCATTAGTAGATGGAGCTGATGCATAGTGTTAGAAGTTCTGTGTTCTGGCTAATCTTCTGCTTGGCTCTATTTACAAGGAACACCAGATTATTGGGTTCTGTAACTACTACAAATTGCTCTCATTTGATTGTCAGCATTGATCTCTGTATTTGCTTCTTGACTTTAGGATCTATAGTTAGGTGGATATATGTTTATAGTGACTAGATATCCTCCTGATTGCATGCCTTTCTTATCATTATAAAATTTACTTTTTTCATCTGTGGTAACAATTTCTTAAAATGTGTATTCTCTGATATTAGCGCAGCTATCCTAGTTTCCTTTTAGGTGCATTTCTGTATTATCTTTTAATGTTAATTTATTTTCCACCTGAGTGTTTCTTTGAATATTACATAGATATCATAGGATATATTCACACTTTAAAAAAATGTTCTCCCCCTTTTCATGTACTGCTGCCTTTGATTTAGTTACTTACCTTAAATGCGATTACTGATGGTAGTACAATCTGCTATTTTTTATTTGCTTTTGTTTCTGTGTCTTACACTCTTGTCTAATACTTCATTCTATTTTCTTTTCTTTTGTTATGTAGGTATATTCTAATATATGTTTTAATCCTGTCATTACTTTGTTACTTACTTCATTACCTTACTTATATTGCTAGGATATTCTTCATTACTTCATTCCTTGATCTCCCTGTGTCATCTATCTCCGAGTGTGTGTGTGTGTGTGTGTGTGTGTGTGTGTGTGTATGTACAATCATTAGTTTTTGTTTTGAATATTTGTTTTTAATTTTGATGGATATGCGTTCCTGTGTGAGTTTATATGTACTACTTGCATGCAGGTTCCTAAGGATAGCAGAGTACATACACTATGATCCTATGAAACTTCAGTTATAGTTGGCTGTAGGTGGGTGCTGGGATCTGACCTGGAGTCTTCTGCAAAGACAGCAAGCACTGTTAACTGCTTAGCATTCTTTCCAGCCACCACTGATTGCTTTTATGAGAATACATTTGACTTTTTTGTCTGACATTTCAGCTATTTCAGTATCATTGGACTTGATGATTGCAGAGTTGTAATCGCTTGGAAATTGGATTTCTTTGAGCTTTTTTGAGTGTTTGTTTTATTTAGGGTCTTTCTTTACAAGCAAGTTACACTTGATGACTGAGTCCATGGTACCATGCAGAAAAATCATTTTAATAATTGCTCCAGCCAAGTAAGATGTAGACATACAAGCAAAATAGATCAAAGCCATGGCTATGAAACCAAAAAATGACAAAAATAATTTAGAGTCATTAAGTTAAAAGGTCTTTTGAATAAATATAGAAACATTCAATGAAGCATGTTACAGAGGAAAAGACAAAATGTGGGCACGCTCATGCTTAATAAATGTCACCTTCACAATGTGAGCTTCACAAGTCATGACTTCTGGCTTGTTGGTAGGAAATAGAAAACTCTAGCATCATTGTGAGTCCCTGTTTAACGGTGGAGATACTGGAGCAGTAATATGCCTGATCCTGTGTCTTTGTTTCAGAAGTTACAATGAGCTGCCCAATGTGGGCATTGCAAACTAAACTCAGGTTTAGTTTGCAATGCCCACATTGGACAGTTCACATTGTAACTTCAGCTTCAGGGAATATAACAGCTTCTTTGAGACTCTGCAGGCAACTGCATGCATGTATATAGACACACACAGATACACAAAATTAAAATGTAAGAATAATTATTTTAACAGTTTCCATTTAATTACATGTATGTGTGTGTGCCTGTGGAAGTGCCAGAGGAAGTCAGAAGAGTATTCAATTCCCCTGGAACTAGAGTTACAGATGCTTGTGAACTACCTGATATGAATATCGCAACAAAACTCCAGTACTACTTGCTCATAACTGCTGAACCATCCCTCCAGCCTGAATAAAAATAATTCTTATGAAAGAAACAGAGAAACAAACAATTGATCAAACAAATGAATACAAATACTGTGTTTTCCTACCACCTGAAGAACTCCCAAAGTAAGAAAATGCATGGCTACTTTTAACACCAACCCCCACCTCCATCTGTACCCCACCCATCACACAGCACAGTTCTTGGCATATTGCAGGTACTCAGTGCATGTTGATGAATTACTGAACTGTAAGTGCTGTTCTTGCACAATCTCAAACTTCTCACAGGCATGACTTGCTAAATCACAGCTGTAAATGTAGGGTTTCTCTTTGTGTGCTATGAATCCTGTGTCTTTTACAGATGCATTTCAGCAGAAAGGCAAAGAAGGAAGTATCAACTCCACTCACATCCTCCTCAATAGAAGGATGCATGCCCAAAGACATGTCATAGAACCTTACAGGCTGGATCCAGAGTCTTTACCTTAAGTGGAGTAAGTTGGACTCAGAGAAACAAAGCCACACCATCCTCTCATGAGTAGAACCTATATTTAAACATACATACACACACACACATATACGTAAATGCACACTGTGTGTGTGCGTGTGTGTGTGTGTGTGTGTGTGTGTGTGTGTGATATAAAACTAGAAAGGAAATCATCGCATCAACAGAAGGAAAAGATCTTGAGGGACAAGAATAGAATAATGGGATGAAAGCAGAAGAGGGGGGTGACTGACGAGAAGTGATGAGCGTGATTACTGGAACTCATGCGAAGATAGAAGGAGTAAACCAATTTCACCAAGTTGTCCGTTGTCCATGAACACACACAAAAATAAATCAGTAAGTAAATTTAAAAAGTAGAGTGGAATGATATAGAAAGAGAGGAGTCAGCCAAAAAGGGGGAGGAGACCATGGGGGAGGTCAGAGGAGGTACAGATTGGAACAAAGTTTTAAGGAGACATGCATGTGCGAGTACCTTAAAGAAAGTTCTTAGTTCATAAAAAGACAAACAACTTTCAGGTGTTCTCCAGACACAGAGCTTCATCCCACTTCCCAGTTATAAAGTCACTTGTGTGCCATGCAAGATAAACATTCCTCCTAAAGGAGCAGAGTTAGTTAAGAAAAAAATTCAGCTGCCTGGATGCACACCCAGGGGGTCTTTCTCAATTGAAATAGATCATGTTTCATCTCAATTTCTATTGGAAATAATTACCACACCATTCTCATTCACTGCTTTGGATTGTAAAGCTCTTAAACTCAAAGTTTTCACAAGACCAACCCTATGGGAAGTGAAGGGCATGCCCTCCTCATTCTCCATATTGTAGGAAGGAAACAGAAGCTCTAGAGTTTCCCCACTAAATATATCAGGGGAAATGACATAGCTGATGTAACCATGGTTTCTGCATAATGGTGCTGTTATCACTCAGGTCTAGTTCAGGGTGACTGAACATTCCAGGGTCTCCTGTTCTCAGAAAAAGAGTTTCACCAGGGACATGTGGTAAGTAATGGGAACAATGACAGTTTAGTAAGACAGAAAAAGACACTCCCAAGAATCAGAATGAGCTAGTGAGCAGGAGAAGACCTGCCCCTGACCCCTCATAGATCATTTACTTAGCAGCTGCCTCTCCCACATTTGTATATAGTGAGCTTTTCTTGAGCTTGCTCTGTTTGATACACTGAGGTTAGAAAGGTCTGAGAGGGGTCCAGTGTTCTTGGTCCATAGGCTTCTCTCATATTTTGATCTTGATGCTGCCCTTTCCAGTCCCTATTCTCTCTCTCTCTCTCTCTCTCTCTCTCTCTCTCTCTCTCTCTCTCTCTCTCTCTCTCTCTCTCT
>CAJQZJ010032546.1:2164676-2191625 GCA_907164525.1 Lophiomys imhausi
TCTCTCTCTCTCTCTCTCTCTCTCTCTCTCTCTCTCTCTCTCTCTCTTCCACAATGCCAGTGTTCATTCCTGTTTCTGTGGAGGTCAAGGTGAGATGAGTTTCTTGGTTAATTTATTTTTCTATGTGGCTGTGTGTATTTCAAATGGCTCAGTGCTGGTCTAACTCTGCAGCTGCCTCTCTCTCTCTCTCTAACTCTGCAGCTGCCTCTCTCTCTCTCTCTCTCTCTCTGCCTCCACCTGCTTTATACTTAGTGGACTCTTGTTTTGAAGCTTGAGGATGTAGACATTGTAATTTTATCTTCAATTATAGGCATTCATACAAAAAAGAAAAAGACAGAGAGAGAGAGAGAGAGAGAGAGAGAGAGAGAGAGAGAGAGATTTAGAGTCCTTTAAAGGTACCAGGATAAAGTTTTTATTTAGATAAAAGCTAGCCAGATCCCAGATATGTGTAAGTTATATTAGCCCTCCCATTTCAAGTTAAGTTAGGTTCTTAGCTCTGACAGCCCCCAAGGCTCTGTTTCAGAGACACATGGGTATCTTCTTAGACCACATCTCATAATCATGTCTTTCCTAATTCAAGAAATCTTCAAAAGCACAGTTTCTTGGAAAGCTAGAATGAATCATCTCCGAACTGGAATGGGAATTCTGTGCTTTGCACAGTATGGCACAGTGGAGACCTATCTTTGCCAAGAGATAGTCTGGTAAATGCAGCCATGAGACAGAGATTCCAAGTGGGCCACATGGGCAAGGTTCTTCTCGCCTCTTAGCTCCATGCTTGTTGAGTCCAAAATATCAGTCCTTGTGAAATATTTCCTGGCAACTGTTTGCCTTTGTGTATGTATACACTCTCTTTCATCTCTCCTATTGTTTCTACAGAAACAGAAATCCCTTTTAGGATTTTTAGTCTCATTAATAAAATAATTTAAAAGTAGACTCAGAAAGAAACACAAGAACAATTTAACTAGAATTTGAGAGAAAAACAATAGTGAAGTTAAAGTGCAAATCCTGGTGGCCACCAGGAGGAAGAGAGAGAGAGGAAAAGTCAGGCCCCTTAAGTAAGCTGTGGAGGGCAGAGAAGATGAAAGAATTAAGAGTGCCAGGGAGAACATGCTTAGCAATATCCAGCTGTGAGCTTAAGTTCACAGGGTCCCTGCCTCTAGGCCCTTTTGTTCCAAAGCAATAAATAGTATCAATGACCCATGATTAGAAGCAGAAATAGGAGAAGATATTTTAAAAAGCAAAATCACCCCAAGAATGCAAGTGGGCTAATGGGATAAGGAAAGAACTCAAAGAACATCCATCCAGGAAATACTGCCATCTGTTAGACTTTTAGAGAATTGCCTCTCCCATTTGTATATGGAGTGCTTCCTCCTCACTCCTAGCATACTGTGCTCATTCCTTAGATGTGGCTTAGGCAAGAAAGGCATTCAGTTGCCATCTTCAAATTGGCTTCTTTTGTAGGTTAATCTTGATATTTCCCTGTCCAGTCCCTACTCTCCCACCACAAATATTCGATCACAAACTACTCATCATAAATAATATATTATCACAACTCTTACTGGGCTTCTGCACAGCCCTGGGTTCACTGCTGTTATTCTTCCCGGTATTATTTAGTAATCTACAGACATACCTATCATACTGAAACTAATCCTATTTTTTCTGTATTCTCAGCAATTTGTATCCTCTAAGTTTCCTGATAGTTTTTAATTGCTCATTTATTTATTTTTTTAATTTCTAAACCTGGGTTCTTAGGAACTACATCTCGGTAAGGATAGCTAAGTGGCAGTCAATGTTTGTTGAGGTTTCTTTAAATGTCCTTTCCCAAGGCGATCTGTTCACAAAGATACCTTTGAAGACCATGTATCTTCTGAAGCATCTTTCCCTTTCTCTCAAGCTGTGGATATCCTCCAGGTCATTCAGAGAGGAGTAAATGGCACACTGTCTCCTAAATTCTTGTCTGGAATGCTCCCATTCTTGTCTGTGAGAACAGCTTGGAGATCCTAGGTGGACCTTGGAGCTTTTCAAAGTCTCTCTGGCAGCCTGCATCTCTAAGATTTCTTATTAAATTCTTTGCCAGGTTCTAGTGTACTGAAATTGAAATCACAATTCTCAGCAGCCCAGTGGCTGCCAGAAGTTTGCTATTGTTTTAATAAAATCTTAGAGTCAGCCCCACCAGTGTCCCAACCCCACTGAGTCCTGAGTTAAATTAAATTGCCCTCACACTATGTGAATTTAAACAAAATGTCCACAGTACTTTCATGACGGTACTTTGAAGAAAGAATCAGAGCCTTAGAAGTTTTCATTGCCTAAAAGCTTGCTGGTTTCTGAATGAAGGGAGATTGAACAAATGGGGTGCTGGAGGATATAGCAGTAGCACCTTAGGCTAATTTTTTTTTTCACTCTGAAGCAGCCATTCGCTTCAGTTTACCACGTGTTTTGTTGTTTTCGAGCTAATAAACATGGCAAGTCTTGGATTTCAGAAATAACTTCCTTTGAAAGACCCAGGGGAGGGAAGTCCCCTCACCCGACGCTAGGGATATCACGGCCACCCAAAAAACTCGCAAGAGACCATCTTGAAGCAACAGGTTTATTTGGGGGGGGGGGGCTCAGTGCACTGAGGGCACAACTCGTATCCCATGCAGGAGTAGAGCAGCAGCGACGACAATTTGAGGGAGAGTAGAGTATTTAAACTACAATCCAAAGGAGTGAGGAGAAATACAAGTGGAAAGTACCAGCCCAGCCCATTGTTTACCACAACCCAAGGGGGAAGGAGAAATACAGGTGGAATGTACCAGCCCATTTTTTACCATAACTGAAGGGGTTGAGTGGGAATGCAGGTAGAATGTACCAGCCCATTAGTTAGTCAGCAGGAAACATCCTACACCTGTTTTTCTCAGGAATGAATTTAATCTTACTTCACCATCGGCTTTGTGGTCAGCCGGTTCCTGAAACCCTGGGGGTCCATGATAGTCATCTGCTTTGTGGCCAGCTAGTTCCTGGAGCCTGGGGCTCATGACCTGTATAACCTACATTCTTGGTTCCACCCTTTTATGGTCAGCTAAGTTCCGGGAGCCACCTGGCGGCTGGCCTGGCTCTACTGCCGACTTAGGGGGTCTTTTAATAATTTTCATTCCCTTCACCTTCAGTTACTTGGCTCTTGTTTCAGGGTTTCTTCCTCCAACCCCCTTTTTGGAGTCCGGTGATATATCACTGTTTTGCTCCATGGACTCAAGTAATTCTCTTGTCACACCCTCCACAGCAAGTAAGATGACAGGCTCTCATCTGCCTCTATTCACAATTTGGTTTTCACAGTTTTGAGTATTAAACAATGAATAAAAATTGTCTGAAAGAGCAGTATCTCCCACTGAAGCTTGTCCCAAGGCAGTTGACTGTTTGGAACTTCCATGTTTGTGGAAAGAATAGCATGCTACTCTAAAACCTAGTTACACTTTACCTCTTGCTCCCTTTTAGCCTCCTGAAAGCATTCCTTGGCCAGCACCTTGCCTGACCTAACATCTGTGAATAACAGATTAACTGATTATTAGCTTACATCAGCCAATGAACTAAGACTGTCATCTGACAACATCCGAGACCTAGAGATGTCTTGTGTTGGTGCATCATGCTTATATGATGTTTCTACCAGTGTATTTAGAAAATAACTTTATTATGACTTTGTTTTGTTGCTGAAGAAAAAAAAAAACTCATGAAACAGTTACAACCTTGAAACAAGGAATTGGGGGCCATCTAAATTTGATTCCTGGGCCATGGTTCTTCATAGCTGGCTTCATTATTGCCGTGGAAGTGAGAGCTTGTGTGGGGTGGGGGAACTAAAGAACTCAAGGTTTCTAAGCAAACCCCCTAACCACTAAATTACTGATTTAATTGTGACTCAGTCTTGAGAGGATCCCCCTGACATCTTGATGAGGTTCTTTGTTTCTGAAATAATAAATTTCAGGGAGACCCTGGTGGCCAGGCTCAATTCACTATTTGATATGTTAAATAGACCTTACCATTTGTCCTTGGTTTGAAACCTAACAATTACTAAAGAGCAGAGAGCTTTTGAATAAGTGGACCCTTTGGGGCTGTCTCCAATAGCTGATTTTGTTTACCAGAAGGAATTTTACAGCCTTGGGTGAGTCTGCAACAGTCCACATGACAGCCCTTCTTGTTTTCAACAGTCCAAAATTAAGTTCCTTATGGCTTACAGTCCCACATCTGACTTTAACTTCCTGCCTCAGTTCTAGAATTGTGAACTTATTGTCAGGGCTTCTAAGGAATTGTGCTTCTTCCCAGACTACAACAAAGGATTTTGGCAAAGATAGAACATATATTATGCACATACTTAATGTAAAATAGTGTTCAGTCACTCAGCATATTTCCTGAACTGACTTACATGTGAATAAGGACAGGGATCATCATAAACTCTAATGATCTAAAATCATTGTTTTTGCATTTGTTGTTGCAAGAGGTAATGGGACTGGACGTCTTGTATTTATTTGTGACCATGGCTCTTTTAATGAGAATATTTTTTAATAAATAAATTTATTTATTTGTTGCTTCAGATTACATCTCCATCATATTGTCCTCTTTCCCCCTTTCCAGCCATACCCTGCTGTCCCCTACCCCCTAATCCTTCCATTCCACTCCTCTGGAGTGGAGTATCCCTACATAACAGTCCCTTGCCCCAGTTCAGAAGTCCTATGAGGGCCAAGAGCCTCCTCATACATTAGAGGCCTACAAGGCAGTACCACCAGTGAAAAGTGTCTCATTGCCAGGGAGAGAAAACTAAAAACAAACAAACAAACAAAATGTCTATGTCCATGTTCCCTTTGGTGCGTTGGTTGTAGTATAGATATCCTGAACTATATAGATAAAATCCTACTATAAGTGAATAGATGCCATGTGCATCCTTCTGAGTCTGGGTTAGCTCACTCAGGATGAGCTTCTCTAGTTCCATCCATTTGGCTGCAAATTGCATAATTTCATTGTTTCTGATGGCTGAGTAATATTCCATTGTGTAGATGTACCACAGTTTTTAATCCATTCTTTGGTTGAGGGACATCTAGGTTGTTCCCAGTTTCTAACTATTATAAATAAGGCTGCTATGAACATAGATGAGGAAACTTCCTTGAGATTTGGTGAGGAGTCATTTGGGTGTATACCCAGAAGTGGTTTGGCTGAGTCCTGAGGCAAAGCTATTCCAAGTTTTCTAAGATATCACCATACTGACTTCCATAGTGGTTGCACAAGCCTGCACGCCCACAAGCAATGGAGGAGGGTTCCCCTTTCTCCACACCCTCGCCAGCATGTGCTGTAATTTGAGCTTTTGATCTTTGCCATTCTGACAGGTGTGAGATGGAATCTCAGAGTCTTCTTGAGTTGCATTTCTCTGATGATTAAGGATGTTGAACATTTCTTCAGTTGTCTCTCAGCCATTAGGGATTCCTCCTTTGTGAATTCTCTATTTAGTGCCGTCCCTCATATTTGATTGGATTATTTGGTTTCTTGACATTTAATTTCTTGAGTTCTTTGTAGATTTGGATATTAGCCCTCTGTCAGATGGCAGTTGGTAAAGATATTTCCCAGCCTGTAGGCTGCCGTTTTGTTCCAATGACAGTGTCTTTTGCCCTACAGAAGATTCTCAGTTTCATGAGGTCCCATTTATTGATTGTTGGTCTCAGGTCCTGAGCTGTTGGTGTTCTGTTCAGGAAGTTGTCACCTGTGCCAATGAGTTGCAGGGTTTTTCCCACTTTTTCTTCTAGTAGATTTAGTGTGACTGGCCATATGTTAAGGTCTTTGATCCACTTGGACTTAAGTTTTTTTTTTTTTACAAGGTGATAAGTATGGGTCTAATTTCATTCTTTTACAAGTGGACATCCAGTTGGGCCAGCACCATTTGTCGAAGATGCTGTCCTTTTTCCCTAGTGAGGTTTTGGATTCTTTGTCAAAAATTAGGTGGCCATAGGTGTGTGGGTCCATTTCTAGGTCTTCAATTTGATTCCATTGATCTACTGGTCTGTTTTTATACCAATACCATGCTGTTTTTACTACTATTGCTCTGAAGTACAGCTTGATGGTGATACCTCCAGATGCTGTTGTATTGTACAGGATTGATTTAGCTATTCTGGGTTTTTTGTTGTTCCATATGAAATTGAGAATAGCTTTTTCCAGGTCTATAAAGAATTGTGTTGGTATTTTGATAGGAATTGCATTGAATCTATATATCGTTTTTGGTAGGATGGCCATTTTTATTATGTTGATCCTACCTATCCATGAGCATGTGAGATCTTTCCATCTTCTAAAGGCCTCTTCAAATTCTTTCTTCAAGGGTTTGAAGTTCTTGTTGTACAGGTCCTTTACTTGCTTGGTTAGAGTAACCCCCAGGTATTTTATATTGTTTGTGGCTATTGTGAAGGGGGTTGTTTCCCTTATTTCTTTCTCAGCCCATTTGTTTGTTGTTTAAAGAAGGGCTTCTCATTTTTTTGAATTAATTTTGTATCCAGCCACCTTGCTGAAGGTGGTTATCAGCAGTAAAAGTTCTCTGGTAGAATTTTTGGGGTTGCTTATGTATGCTATCGTGTCGTCTGCAAATCTGGATAATTTGATTCTTCATTTCCAATTTGTATCCCCTTGATCTCTTTTAGTTGTCTTATTGTTCTAGCAAGAACTTCAAGTACTATATGGTGAAAATGGGCATCCTTGTCTTGTCCCTGAGTTTAGAGGAAATGTTTCAAGTTTCTCTCCATTTAATTTGATGTTGGCCACTGGCTTGCTGTATATTACCTTTATTATTTCTAGGTACGGTCTTTGTATGTCCGTTCCCTCCAGAACTTTTAGCATGAACGGGTGTTGGATTTTGTCAAATGCTTTTTCCTGCATCTAGCGAGATAATCATGTGGGTTTTTTTTTCTCTCAGCTTGTTTATATGCTGAAATCCCTTAATGGATTTTCCTATGTTGAACCATCCCTGAATTCCTGTTATGAAGCCTATTTGATCATAGTGTATGATACTTTTGATGTGTTCCTGAATTCGGTTTGCTAGTATTTTATTAAGTATTTTTGCATCTATATTCATGAGGGAGATTTGTCTGAAGTTCTCTTTCTTTGTTGGGTCTTTGTGTGGTTTAGTAATCAGGGTGACTGGGGCCTCATAGAATGAGTTTGGCAGTGTTCTTTATGATTCTATTTGTTGAAAGAGTTTGAAGAGTATTGGTGTTAGCTCCTCTTTGAAGGTCCGGTAGAATTCCATGCTAAAGCCGTCTGGCCCTGGACTTTTTTTGGTTGGGAGACTTTTAATGACTGTTTCTATTGCCTTAAGGGTTACAGTTCTGTTTAATCTGTTAACCTGATCTTGATTTAGCTTTGGTAGGTGGAATCTATCAAGAAAATTGTCCATTTTGCTTAAGTTTTCAAATTTGGTGGAGTATAGATTTTAAAGTAGGACCCAGATATTCTCTGGATTTCCTCAATGTCTGTTGTTATTTCTCCCTTTTCAATTCTTATTTTGTTGAGTTAGGTTTTTTCCCTCTGCCTTTTAGTTAATTTGGCTAAAGGTCCCTCTATTTTGTTGATTTTCTCGAAGAACCAACTCTTGGTTTCATTGATTCTTTGTATACTTCTTTTTGTTTCTAAGTTGTTGATTTCAGCCCTAAGTTTGATAATTTCCTGCCTTCTGCTCCTCTTGGGAATGTTTGCATTTTTTTTTCCAATTCACCCAGTTTAGCTGTTAGTTTGCTAATGTGAGCTGTCACAATTTTCTTTTTGAAGAGACTTAGTGCTATGAACTTTCCTCGTAACACAGCTTTCATTGTGTCCCATAGGTTTGGGTATGTTGTGCCTTCATTTTCGTTGGATTTTAAGAAGTCTTTCATTCCTTTCATTATTTCTTCCCTGACCCAGAAGTCATCCAGTAAAGAGTTGCTCAAGTTCCATGTGTGTGTAGGCTTTCTGTTGATTCTTTTGCTGTTGAAGTCCAGCTTTATTCCATGGTAAGATACAAGGCATTATTTTAATTTTCTTGTATTTGTTGAGGGTATCTTTGTGTCCACCTATATGGTCAATTTTGGAGAAGGTTCTGTGTGGTTCTGAGAAGAACGTGTATTCTTTTGTGTTTGGGTGAAACGTTCTGTAGATATCTGTTAGGTCCATTTGGTTCATGATATCTGTTAGATTCATTATTTCTCTGTTTGGCTTCTGTCTTGATGATCTGGCCATTGTTGTGCATGGGGTGTTGAAGTCTCCCACTACTAATATATTGGGATCGATGTACAGTTTAAGTTTTAGAAGTGTTTCTTTTACAAATGTAGGTTCCTTTTTATTTGGGGCATAGATGTTCAACATTGAGATGTCCTCTTGATGAATATTTCCTTTAACGAGTATGTAATGCCCTTCTCTGTCTTTTTTATTAACTTCAGTTGAAAGTCTATTTTGTTTGATGTTAGGATGGCTACTCCAGCTTGTTTCCTGGGTCCATTTGCTTGGAAAACCTTTCCCAGCCCTTTACTCTGAGATACTGTTTATCTTCAATAGTGAGACGTGTTTCTTGTATACAGCGAAAAGATGGGCCTTTTTTACAGATCCAGTCTGTAAGTCTGTGTATTTTTATTGGTGAGTTGAGTCCATTGATGTTGATGGATATTAGTGACCAGGGGTTGTTATTTCCCATTATTTTGGTATAGCTGGTCATCTTGTGTTTCTTTTGGTTTAGTTGCTATGGAGTTTTCTATTTCCTCTGTTTTCTTGGGTGTAGTTATCTTCTCTGGTTTGGAATTGTCCTTCTAGGATCTTCTGTAGGGCTGGGTTTATGGGTAGATATTTTTTAAATTTGATTTTGTCATGGAATCTTGTTTTCTCCATCCATTTTGATAGAGAGTTTTGCTGGGTGTAGTAGTCTGGTTGGGCACCTATGTTCTCTCAGGGCTTGTAGGACATCTGTCCAGGTCCTTCTAGCTTTTAAAGTTTCTGAGGTGAAGTCTGGTGTAATTCTGATTGGTCTGCCATTATATGTGACTTGACCTTTTTCTCTTACAGCTTTTAATATTCTTTCTTTGTTCTGTACATTTGGAGTTTCAATTATTATGTGGCGAGAGGAGTTTCTTTTCTGATCTAATCTGTTTGGTGTTCTGTAAGCCTCTTGGATTTTTATTGGCATCTCTTTATTTAGGTTTGGGAAGTTTTCTTCTATGATTTTGTTGAAGATATTTCCTGGACCTTGGAGTCAGGAGTCTTCTCTTTCCTCTATGCCTATAATTCTTAGTTTCTGTCTTTTCATTGAGTCCTTGATTTCTTGGATGTTATGTGTGAGAGATTTTTTTTTTTTTGGCTTTCTCATTTTCTTTGGATGTTGTACTGATTTCTTCCATCGAATCTTCGATGCCTGACATCCTGTCTTCCATCTCTTGTATCCTATTTTTGATACTCATTTCTGTAGTTCCTGTTCTCTTGATTCTCCATTTCCACTCTTAACTCTGGCTGTGTTTTCTTTATTGTTTCCATTTCCATTTTCATGTCATGAATGATTTTATTCATTTTGTACATTTCCTGCTCCAATTTGCTTGTCTTTGTCTGGAAATCTTTCATTGCCCTGTCTTTTTCCTGTTCAAGTTGTGCCACTTTGGCTTGGAGCTCTCTAATGGTATTATCCATTGCTTTCACTTGTGAAATTGTGGATTCTTTGAATTTTTTCATAGATTTAAATTATTCTTTAAAGGACTCTATCACTTTCCATAATGTAGAATTGTCATGTGTTTCAGCTGTGGTGAGGTGGTCAGGACTTGATGTACTAGCATAGTTGTGTTTTGTTGGAGTCATTTCTACCTATCTTCTGTTGTTTCTGTTTTTTCTCTGATGTTTAGCCATTTGGTTGTTCTTAGCTGTCTGCTCCTGTTGTCTTCTGGGCTTGGATCCAAAGTGGGCGCTTTGGTATAGCAGTCGAATTGCTTGGTGATCTGTCACTTTCCATTGTCTGTAAGGGGCCTTGTGTGGAGGTTCTCAGTGTGTCTCTGAGAGCTCACCACTTCCTGTTTTGTCCTAATTGGGGACTCAGGTGAGGGGTTGTGATAGTGATGTGTTCCTGTAGATTCCTGGAATCCAACTTGTCTTCCTATAGATGGCAGTGCAGGTTGGCAGGCTTCAGGCTGTTGGGTGGGGTTGTAGTTCCCCTGCAGCTTACATGTTGGACCTTGTTTGTGATCCTCCCTGGCTGCTCACAGAGAATTCTCAGGGTCAATGTGCCTCTAATAGCCAGACGCACTGTGAGGTGGTGCAGCCTATTCCCAGGCAATGAGGAATGGCCCAGGATTGTTTCACTGCTCCCAAGACAGAGGTCTCCATGTTGCACATTGAGTGTTTAGCCTGCAGTGGCTCTGGTGGTATGGTCCTGTGTGTCTAGGCACAGATTCTATGGACTTTGGAGGTCCCAATGCTTGTTGGTGTCTTGAGAGGACCTGACTGCATGCCTGTAAGGTGAGTCACTCAGCAGTGCCTCCCAGGTTGAAACCTCACTGATCCAGGGGGTGGAGCTATATATGCTTAAGCTCTGGTTTACCCCCGGAAGGGCCCCTACTACCAAAAAGAAATCTGATAATAATAATAAAGACCTCACAGTTTGCCCAGGGTTGGACCCTGAGGTGGGCAAATCTGCCTTCCAACCCTGTAGCCTTTCTGCCACTCTCACAGCTCTGCCTATGTGTGTGTGGAGCTGGCTTTGGATACTGGCAAATGGGGCCACTGTCATCCAAGATTCGTACACCACATTAGAGCGTAAACTGCAGCCAGAAGAATTTCCCACTGCTCAATCCAGCTGCAGCGTTTTTTTCCCAATGACTGTAAATCCAATAGAGGGGCCTGTCCAGCACCCCTCTTGGGGCACACAGATATGTCTGGGCTTTCCAAAATGCAGTTGTGGACCTGCTGGCCACTGGCCTGACACATTGTAGAACCATCAGCTGCTGGCCATGTGATGCTAAGAGTGTGTGGCACTCCCACCAGTCCTTAACCTTTTGCTAAATAGCCAGAATGCCTGCGTGGGATCTGGGGGTGCCCAGAAGGCTGGTGAGTATCCCTGTGTGGGACCCGAATCTGCCCGTTGGTTATTGGAGTGGATCTTACCTGGAGTCTCTCCTGGTGGGGGTTCCTGATTCCTGGATTCAGCCGCTTCTGGGCGGGTCCAAGAGATGGAGCAAGAGTCCTGCCCAGGGACTTTTAATAGTCACTGGGTAGCTGGGTGAAACCCAGGTGGGTTGAGTCACTCAGATTTTTGCACAGCGTCTTATAACTCTGTGGCTTTATGGCACTTTTCCCCAAGATCACAATGTGTGTCTGCACAGGCCGCCACCATCCTCTAATGAGAGTGTTTTATTTAGATGAAACCAATTATTTTTAGAAGCTCAGAAAAATATTCTAGATGTTAGTTCTAGGTGGTCTCAGTTATTAAGGAGTATATATAAGTAGAGTGCATTTGAAGTCTGAGTACAAGAAGTTTGGGGCTAGTGTGGACCCTTTCATGCACACTGTACATGCTTATACTTCAGACTACTTGATTAGTGCACTGATTTTTGTTTCTTTTCCAGGTGGGTGTTGGAAGACAGGATTTCATATATGCCAGGGAACATTCTTTTCCTCAGGTGTGTGCAAACACACAAGTGTAGGTCAGAGTTTGGAACTGCTTTCTTCTTCAATTGCTTTGCACTATACATCCTGAGGCAAAGTTTCCCACTTGAACCCAGTGCTTGCTAACTGGGCTGGTCTAGCAACCCAGCTTGCTGTGGGGATCGCCTGTCTTTTTGTCTAGCACTCTGCTATTGCAGATAGGCCATCATACCTGACCACCATTTACATAGGACCTGGAGATCTGACTCTGGTTCTCATGCTTGCAGAGCACGTCTTGACCAAGGAAGCCTCTGAAGCACTTCTGCTAAATGGCAGTAATGTTTATTTTCATGCCCTTTAATCACTTTGCTTGTGTTAACTTTTTTTCAATTCAACCTCCTATTGAAATTTATGTTGTAATAATATATGTTTAAGTAATTTTTCTACCCCTTTCATAACAAAAATGGAAATAAAAAAAATTTAGTCAGTTCTGAAAAGTTTTAGGCAACTACCATTCAGAGACAGACTAGTTGCCCAGGTCTGTGCACTGAGTCATCATTTTATCTATGTGATACACTGAAGAGAGAGTGTGTCGTGAACAGCCATTGCAGACAATTTTTTTTTTCCACTACAAAAGGCCTGGACAACCTTCAAGACAGGTTGTACTAAGGACATCATGTTTCCAAAGCCAAGGTTTATCACCCATGAAACAGACCATTTGCAAAATTAATAGGTAAATTAGCAAAGAGAAACAGACCATTAAACCATGTTATGGTTTAGAGTCTGGGTTGGGGAAGGAAGCCAAAGTGAAGTGTGGAAGCCAAAGTTCCCTGAAATGACAGGAACTATCAGTCTGTGGTAGAGGTTGTGGTCACTCAAATAGAAACAGAGAAGTGCTGTTAGTGTGTGGTATCTAAACCCATTCTCATTGGGGATGCACTTGTAGCTCAAAAGCAGAGCTAGAGATCCCAGTTACTGAGTAGGTGCAAATGCATTATATGCTAGGAAAAAAAAATGCCTGAGATCATCTATTTTCACTATTTTAGAGCTGAATTTAAATGTGCTGTTTTTCATGTATGTGGTATATGTCTATATGTGTTCATATGTGTGCAATGGCCGAAGTGTGTGTATGTGTTTGTGTTTGTCTGTGTATATGTAGGCCAGTGCTTGATGTTCAGTGTCTTTCTCAATTGCTCTTATTCTGAGATAGTCTTTCATTGAACCTATGGCTCACTGAATGTCTAGAATTACTGGCTAGCTGCTTCAAGGACCTACCAATCTCAGGTCTGATAGATGAGCTTTAGACATGGGTACTGAGACAGAACTGGTCTTCATTCTTGCATAGCAAGTACTTAACCCATGAGTCTATATTCCCATCTCCTGTACTAACCATTACTTTCATTATTCAAATCTGTTCTAGTGAACACTTTCTGTGTAGAAGTTTTAGCAGGCTGTACTGTACATGAAGGTTCTGGCTCTGCCCTTTTTCTTTCTACTTATGTAAAATAAATGTAGCAATGGTCCTATCCAAAAGGCTATTTACCATACTGACTTAAAGCAGGGCCAGACAACCAAATAGACTATTTGATAGTGTGGGCAGACTTGTGAGGCTTAATTTCACAATACGTAAAATGAACACAATTCCACCTTGTGGGGGTTTTTAATTGTGAAGATAAATAGAGAAGCAGGATAAGAAATGCTAATCATACTCAATTCTAAATGAACCCTAGGAAGCTTGCAAGGAGATTTACATGCATTGTGTCATTTAATTCTCATTGTAAACCTCCAGGGTGGAAAATGTAATGGCTTATAACTTATATTTGAAAAAAAAAAACTGGAATTTGAGACGTTGAGTATCTTCCCCAAGGGCGTGGCACTAATGAGTAGAGGGAGGAAGGCCTCAGATCCAAGGCATCTGGTCCCAGGGGCTTGATTAACAACTGCCAGATATTGCTGTATTAATAGTGGCCCTCAACAGTCTTATGTCAGTGCTGGAGAAATAGCTCAGTGGTGAAAACACTAGTTACTTGTACAGAGGACCTGAATTTGAAGTTTAGCACCCATGTTAAGCCCTTCACAACTGCTTGTAACTCCAGCTCCAAGGGATCTGACATGCTTTCTGGTCTGTGAAGATACCTGTACTTAAACACACATGCCCCTACACAAACACACACACACCACATACATAAGCAAAATTAAATCTTATTATACAAATGATATTCCTCTGGGCTCTTATTACCACATCTACACTTCATATCTACCACAGGGATCAAAGTTCTATCTTAGTGTTTTTCTAGGTAGGCTCTGAAGTACTCCATCTTCGAACTAGTTAATAAAGTCTGAAAACCTCTTGGTCTTTAAAATGTAAATTACCCGTGAGCCCATGTGCTACTGGATGAAACTCCCTTTGGATTTCTTTTACTTATGGCTGTAAAAGTGCAGGAGTTCATCTCTCTTTTGCCTCTCCTATAAATTAGAGTAGGCACATGGTTCCATTTCCCTGTCTTACCTTTCTTGCTATTTTGGAAGTTGTATTGAATAAATACTGAAAATGGCTCGTTTCTGCTTCCATTTTATTTCTTAGTGCCCACATAAATCATCAAAATCACCTATAGAAATACTTGTGTCAAAGGCTAAGGCAGAAGATACAATTTGTACCTTGTAGGTTATGAGTCTGAGTAGCCAACATCCCAGTACTGAAAGGAAAGTACTTACATAGGGTTTTTGTGATGGCTTCAGGATGCTGAAATAGTTTTACCATCAACAAAAGCAGTTTATGGCATTCAAACCAGAATCACTAAAATCTGGATTTTTACTCTTTACAGCTTTTATTTTTAATTGAGTGCAATTTATTATCTAGATGTTCTTCCATGTCAAGTTTGTCTCTGTGATTAATATCTTTAAAGAATAGAGACATTTTGAATGTGTGCATGGGTGTTCCTGAGTGTGTCTGTGAAGAACAGTGAGAAATACCTAAGATAAAATATTAAGTTCTTAAGCAGGGTAACCTAAGAAGACTTATGCAATAATTCTTTGAGTTCCTGATTAATTGTTGTGACAGTGTACAGGTTTGTATGTGTGTATGTATGTGACAATGTGCATGTGGAGGCCAGGATGTTGTCCACCTTGGTTTTTTTTGTTTTTTATTTTTGTTTTTTTTGTTTGTTTGTTTTGAGACAGGTTCTCTCACTCATCTGGAACTCACTGATTTGGATGGTTAATTTGGCCAGTAAGCATCAGGGTTCTGCCTGTCTCCATTTCACCAGTACTGGGGGTTTAAGCATATCCTACCTCCCTCTGGATTTTTTTCCATGAACTCTGGGGATAGCATTCAGGTCACAGAAAATATTTTAGTATCTGAGCTATTTCCCCATCCCTTGTTCTGTTTGTTTGTTTGTTTGTTTTAATTCTACTTATTTGTTTACCTTTTCATACAGTGAAATTTTGCAGTCTGCTGAAGACCTCACAGCTCTTTTTGAAGTAGTATGATGCAAAAAAATATAGAATCAGGAATTCTAAACTTCCCTTCTCACACTATACACTTTTCTGTCTTAGTTCCTTCCATAGATATTGCTAGATGTTCCTACTTCCTGGAATAAGACGGAGAGTCAATTCAATCTCTTGTTCATTGTTGGCTTAATTTGTGGAAAGCACGTCAATACATATGTGCACATGAAGAATGGTATATAGATATAAAATACAATACCTGCCGTACAAAGTTTGATGTTATAGCCCACAAAACATGGTGGACATTAGTAGAAATGTACTTTATGGGCTAGTGATAAGCAGTCTTGTTCTTATTCTTGATGCAGGGCAACCATAGCAGCTCTGATCCCAGTTAGCTACCTGGCCTTGAAGGTGAACAATAGACAATCTCAGGTTAAGATACATCTGTATTTAAAAACTAACCCTCCTTGGAAGCCACCTTGTTTGTGCATAAGAGAGGACAGGATAAGAAATGTGTTTTCAAGTGGAGGTTGAGGGCTACGCTCTGAAGATGACTTGGTAAGCAGAGTGTTTGATTTACAAGAAGGAATTCCTGGATTTCATCCTCAGAAGCCATGATTTAAATGGGCATGTATTGCTGGAACACAAACATAATTCCAGTGCTGGAAAGACAGAGGTTGGGGTTTTCTGTGTTTTTCTGGTCAGATAACTTAGCTTAATTGGTGACAATCGATCCAATGGAAGACCCTGTCTTGAAAGAAAGAAGGTCACTGGAATCTAAAGGATGGGCTTGACACTTGAGATTATCCTCTGGCTTTAACACTCTTCATGGGTACTTTTATCTCTGCAAACATATGAACACACACACACACACACAGCATTGAGAGAGAGACAGAGACAAAGAGAGACAGAGAAAGAAAGAGGCTGAGAGATAGATGAAAGAGAGAGAGAGAGAGAGAGAGAGAGAGAGAGAGAGCCCACATTGGAAGTGATATATATGATATATAAACACTGGAAAGTTAGCAGCAAATTAGTCCTGAGGAAATTAAATGGTATAGCACTTAGGGGAAGAGTGAAATTTAGTGGAGATGATCAATATTCCATAAATAAGGGTCTATGCAAATGAGAGGATCTGGATCTACTTGGGAATAGAGAAGAAGTAATGGGAGGAGCAGTTTTCTTTGTGTTCCAGATATGCCAACCCAATTACCATTGCACCATGTCTGATGTAGGGTGCAGCCACTTCAGATATTCAAATCTCTCTGCCACCTGACGATAAGCATTTAAGTAGTTTAAGCACAGCCACAAAAGAGACCATTGAGCAAGATCCAGTCCACCCTGTAGGGTTGTGAGGAAACAACAAAACAGTTATTTACTTCTGCAATGGTTTTTGGCTGGTGTATTTTATAGCAGTAGTTCAGCAACACATTGGAGATTTGAAGCTTTGATTAAATCTCTATATATAGACATTATGTATCCAGCAATAATGAGTAGTTATTTGTTACATCTTGACTTCTAGATATGAATTTCAAATGAATTATCTAAACTCCCAAGTAAATTCTCCCAGTAAGAACTATCCATTAAAACACTGTAATGGTAGCTGTGTTCCATAAGCATAATGTCATGACAAGCCTTCACATGTCTACATATACATGTATACCTGCATACATTTGTGTGGTGTGCACACTCCCACGTGACCAGAGGTCACATCTGGACTGGGTGTTTTCAGGTCCTTGCTGTCTATTCAAGGAATCAGAAATGCACACACAGATTATAGTTTGCAAGCGAAATTTATTCAGTAGCAAAATGATAGTACAAATCCTATGTGCTACAAGCAAGCAATGGATGGGCTTCTTGAATTAGAGTACTCAAAGGCTTAGATGTCTGTAACAGAATATTTTTATTTATCTCATTATACTTATTAATATTTAGCAGCCACATATAAAATACCTAAACCTAAAGATTAATTCTAAAATCTATCATCTACCTTAATACCTAAAACACTCTAATACCTATGAAAAACAAACACTTAACACTATTTTAAGTTCCTTAACAGGATATTAATACTCTTGGCGTAGGTCTATACAGGATGGCTGTTTTATAACTTTCAAGTTCAAAAAGTCTTTTGGGCATTGTCAATTTGCAAGGCCAATCTACCTGTACCATGAAGCCATGGTAAGTTGACAAAGTCAATCTATTCCACCAGTTGATGTAGGGCGGTCTTTTCAATCAGCCAAGAATTGCCTCTGTGATCTCAGGGTCCAGATATTTCAAGACCAAAAGCTTATCCAAACCGTTTCCAATTTGGCTGTTTCACTCACCTCTCTGGCACTCTGGAGCTTCAGGGTCACCAGCATGGATTGCCGGCAGATGAGCACAACATGGCGGTGTGGTCTCTTGGCGGGTGTTTCCAGAGGGGTCATGAGATTGCATGGTCTCTGTCTTCAATTTCATTGTATGCTGTAATGATCTCGGAGTGGTTTTCGGCAGAGGTTTTCCTGAGCTTTTCCAAGATGCACTACAATAGTGCATCAGTGTCGGTGGGGGATTTCCCAGTATTCATGGTTCTCATGGTTAGTGACGTTATCTGTGTGGCTTGCGATGTTACTTAGCAACGCTCTTTCAACAGGGCATACCATTCAGCCACAACTGACTCACCCAGATCAACCTTAAAGAAATGCCAAACTCTTCCCTATGTCACAAGATGCTAATCTAAACTGCCTTTTACTAAGTCCTACCACAGATATCTTTCTTTATGAGATCTTAAAGAAGGAAGAATTTGGTTGCTAAGGCACATAGTACAGGTATATTTCTAGTTTTGATTGACAGGCGTGGAAATTGTAAGCTGTAAGCATTTCTCTACAGCATGTACTCTTTTTCCACAATATGTCTGATTTTTCTCACATACCTGCCCAACTAAGAGTCATAGGCTACCAAGTGCATTAAAAAATGGATGTATATGTAACCCAGGCTAAGACAAGTTAAGTCTTAGGTTGTTGAAGTATTTGTTCTCTATATTTGCCTATCACACATGTGCACGCACACATGCACACACAACACAAGGAAAAAATAAAGGTACTTAATTTTCGGCTCTATTAAATTTAAACTACAGATGAGTACTCTTTTAGAGAATATAGCTCTAAAATTAAGAGCAGATAAATTTGAGTGATACATCATGCAACTCAGATGTTTGAAATCCAGACACTGAGTTACTAGATTCAGTGGTTTGAGTGGGAACGCTCCCAATGGCTCATATATTTGAATATTTGGTTTATGAGATGTGGCATTGTTGGAGGTGTCACACTGGGCACTGGAGTAGGCTTTGAGATTCAAAACCCTACACAATTTGCAGGGAGCTCTTTCTTTCTCCTTTTGCCTTCATGCTTGTGCATCAGTCAAAAGCTCCCAACTACCTAATTAATCACTTTCATAAGTTGACTCAGTAATGGTGTCTTAGCACAGAAATGGAAAAGTGACTAAGACACTGGCATACAGACAATCTGCAATTAGACATGTTATTTCCTAGGTGGTTGGAGCTTCAGTAAGAAAGAGAAAGAGTAGCCCAACTGTTACTAAGACTCTATATCCATGTTTTTCAAATCCTGGAACCTAGGCTAGTTGTTTTTTTTTCTGTTGATGTGATAAAATAACTTGGCAAAAGCATCTTTAGGAAGGAAGGGTGTCTTTGTCCCTCTTGGCAGGGAAAGCATAGTACAGGAGTGTGAGGCAACTGATCATAATATACCTGGAGTCAGGAAGCAGAGAGAGATGAAAGCAGGTACTCAGTCCTTTGTTACTTTTATTCAGTTCCAGACCCCAGCCCACAAAGTGGTGTCTCCTACATTTAGTGTTTGTCTTCCTACTTCATTAACCTAATTTAGAAACTCCCTCAAAGACACTCAAAGATATTTTCCCCATGATATTTTTGTATCCGATCAAGTTGACAGTAGAGAAGATCCATCACTTCCTATATGATTAGGGCCTTATTAATAACATCCCACCGCAGCTCTCCTGTCAGACAGGCTCTTGAATGACATTATCAGAATCTGGTTCACGTGGTTGAAACCCAAGCCCATTATATACTTTTTGATTAGATGGTGGTTCAGTTTGTCCTCCAGGCTGTGGGTAGTAGTGCCATGCTTTGTCCAACATTCATTAAGCATTTCATTCTGCATGCTTAGAACTCCTTAACATGTGTCAGGACCCATATACATGACCTTTCTAGTTTATTCTCTGAAGTGCAGTGTGGGCTATGGAAGTTTCATTATGGTTCACAGGTTTCCTTTTCACACAGAATTATATCATTTTCTTAAGTTCCTCTCTTGAGTGCTTAGAGAATATTGATGTTAACAGTGGTTGGTAATCACAGGAAGCAATTTCTGTATTCAGAAGTGTTTGTACTTCCTGTGCATAGAGATAGCATGCAAACCTGGAGTGGGAGGCAGGATGGTGTGATCAAACTACAAAGTATATTAACAACCAAGTGGCTGTTTTTTTAATTTGGTGTCCATATTCTTTTCCAGAAAATTTCCCAATTATGAAGATTACAGAATCATCATTTCTAATTATCAGCAGCCATGTACATAGGGTAACATCATCGGAATATTGACAAGTTCTATATCTTCTTAGTAGATGATGTTTGTTATCTTGTTCATTTTAGTCATAATGAGGCAAGGATTTACAATATTAACAAAAATAAAATTTACAAAAGCCAAGTAATTCAATACTAAAGAATTTCTTCAAGTATAACTTATATATATATATATATATACATTTATATATATATAAACTCAGAATGGATGGGTTTTAAATTTATAAATGTGCTGTATTCCAGGCAGAAACCCTGTATTTGCAGGGTCATATATTTTCTAGAACTTATTGTTTATATTATAGATACTGCAGGAAATATTACAATCTATAAGACACCATTGGCTAAAAATTCACTAATCTCCCTCCTCAGTCCGTTCTCACCACCACCTACGACCTGGAAAATTCTCTCTCATATTCTCTTTCTCTCTGGTGTGCTTCCTTATCTGTATGGGTAGTTGTTACCTGTGCTTGTGTGTAGGTTAGTGTGGTCAACTGTAGGTTCTTTTCCCCCAATGGCACTCTACCCTATTTCTTCAAATAAGGTCGCTCCCTCAACCCAAAACTCACTCTCACAGATAGATTGGCAGGCTAGTGAGTCCCCCCATGTCCTCCTGTCTCCCAATTCCATGCTAAGCTATTCACTAGAGTGCTAGAACTCCAAATTCCAGTCTTCATGCTGTGCAGAAGCAGGTTACCCAATGAGCCATTTTCTAACTTCTTATTTAATTGATATTTCTGAGACTCATCATAGATCCCAGTCTGATAATGAGAGTCTTGTCTCAACTGATCCTCTTGCATCAGCCTCCCGAGTAGTAGCTGGGACTGTGGTTGTGACTTGCCATGCCTGTCTTTGGCATCTATTGGTTTGAAATGCAGCTGTCCCTGTGCCTTTTGACGAAGATATCTTCAGACCTACTGACATGATTATTCTTTGTTAGCAAATAGAATTCTGAGGAGATTTGGGGATTCTTAAGACTTTAGGCAGTCAGGTGTTATGGCATAAGTTGTGTTTTAGAATCCTCACTTGGGCAGCAACAGTCAGAAAACAGACCATGAAATGGAGATAGATTGAAAACCAGAAGCTCAATCTGATTCACAAATCCCATAACTGACATTATTAGGAATTAAGATAAACAGGCATGAATTTCAAGGGAAATTAAATTTTTATTCATTTTTAAGAAAAAAGGGAATTCCAAAGACTTGAATCAAAGGAAGTGGTCAAAGATCTGGGAAAGTAAAATGATCAAGCAAGTGGCCCAATAAGAAGGAAGTCCTTTGTGTAAGAGAAAAGGCCTGTGTTTGTCTCGGAAGAGCAGTAAGACAGCAAGGGCTATACTTGGAGGGAAATCTCAAAAGGAAGAGTTAGCATGTAGAGTTGCATGGGCCTGTTAAGCAAGCATACATTTTCCAACTAGTGAAATACATTACCCTTAAATAATGGTGCATAACATAGTTAATTACTGTAAGGTGAGATCATGGGTGTCTCCTGCTGATAAGGTCAATTATCCTGTATTACTCTAAAATGCATTATGAATAATTCACTAGGAAAAGTTAGCTGTAAAACAGTCAAATAAACGGGTAGGGAAACATTGAGTTCAGTTGTAATATCCATGTATGAGGGATGGGGAGGCCAGCAAGATGTCTTGTTTCTTCCTTTATCACACTCTTACTTTTTGAGACTATTTTCACTGAAACTGGAACCCAATAGTTCAGCTAATCTGTCTAGCAAGTTCTGGGGATCCACCTATCTTCAGTCTTGAGTTTTCACATAATAGCTGGGGGTCCAAACTGAGATCTTCCTGCTTTCACACTAGTCATATTACTAAACCTACCTTTCATCCCTACCTTCTGTTTGAAGGCATGAAGTAGCTGGTTACCTGAGGGATTCCATTAATCAACACAAGAACAGAGGGACACCTGCTCTCAGATTATGCTGATGCACAGAGAGTACAGAGAGAAAGGTGTCATAGGCGACATGAATTAGTTGTAAGAGAGTGAGATTCTTCCATTGTCATGGGACTACCTCCCCACTAGCTTCTCCTAAACTAAAACATGCCTGAATTCCTCCTCACTTACCACCCATCCAGGCTTATGCACACTGTCATTATCTGCCATCTTGCACTATGGCTGAAGATGCCTATAACGGCTGCTTAGACCATTAGAGAGTATCACACTGGAAATTGGTAACTTAAGAGGAAAATATTAAACTTCAAATATATATATATATACATATATATATATATATTCTAGTGACTGAGCATTGGATTCACATGATTATTATATGATTCATTTTCCTCACTGCTGTGACAATAAATTAGGCAAAGAAGCTCAAAGGCATGGTTTATCTGATTTGAAGTTTCAGTCTACCAAGGTAGGAAAGGCATGGGAGTCAGAGCAATAATAAGCTGACCACATTACATCCACTGTCAGGACCCAGAAAGATGGAAGGTGGTGCTTAGGTTGCTTTCTCCTCTTTATTCAGTCCCGCATCCAGTGCCATGAAATGTTGCTGTGCATATACATGTACTGTAGGTATTCCTACTCAATTAACCTAATCTAGAAACTCCCTCCCAGACACAGAGGTGACCTCTAATGGTTATTTCTATTAAATTGGCAATCAAGATTGATCTTTGCAAAAGGAGCTATCAAGTACAGATCAAGTATAGGAGTGTTGCTGAGAGCCAAAGAGTGAGGGGTTGATTCAGAAGAAAATAAAAAAACAAATGTGTTCTGAACAATCCAGTGTTCTGATGAGTGTCACTTTATGCACTATTTTCTTTTGTTTCCAAATCGAATCCAAGACTGAACAGCTCAGGAGCTAGGGCAGGGAACTGGTGATATGTGGGGAATATGTCACGTGGTGAAAGAATTTTTTCTGTTTAGCCTCTTTTCCTCATCCTTAGCCTTTTCTGGACATTCCTCAAAGGAGCATAGCACTTCTGATTTGAATGAGACAGATTGTTTCTATGACACATGAATCTTATCTTGTGAATTCTGAAATTCTTTATAGATGCATTTTATTTTATGGAAAGATGATGACCAGACATGGTGACAAGAATTTGAATTTTCAGAACAATCAAAGTATAAATTTGAGTCCCATGGTCACCATGTACTGTTGTCTGGAGCTACAAAAAGAACATTTATAATACCTCTTCTTACTTATTTGTTCTTATATATTTATTAATATATATTCCCTTTCTGTAGACTGCATGACACCTTTTTATGTTCATTTTGATGTTGTGGACTATTCTGGCATTTTGTGGCTTATTCTGGTATTTGTGTTTAACATATTATTACAATTGATGAATAACCATAATGTCTCATGTACTACTAATTAATGTTTTCACTCACATTAATGAGAAAGACACATGTAAAACTGTGAAGGCAGATGTGGAAAGGGCACTTGTTTATTGACAATGTGGAGAACTCAGAATAATCAGATGCAAGTCATTGAACATTAGAAGACCGTGTCACCAATTCTCTTTGAATCATGACACCGCAGTGGTAAGAGTTCACCATGGACACCTGAGTTGTTCAGTATTTGTTATTGGCTTTCCCCCATCAGTATCTTAGGTCTAGAAGACAATGAAAGAATGCATTAAACCTCATTTGTAGTGTTTGTCTTTTTATGTGCTGTAAGTATTCTCATAGGATGACAAGGTGCACCTACCTACTTGTTGTATTTGTAAGGGGAACTGGGAAGAAATCCCAGCTGTACCCAGAGTCTGCTTTATCAGCCATGCTGCACAGTTAAAACACACAGCCAACAATTTTAGGCTTCAGTTGCAACACAATGTTAGAACACTTGCAAAATATTCATGAAGCTATGAGAACCCTCTACAGAACCACAAAATTAATAAGTAACAAATTCAAGAGGATAGCTAGTTGTGAAATTTGGGTAACATTACTGGAATTTGATTTGATATTTTAGTAATTAAGAAAAATAATTAATGTGTGCATATGAGTGCATGCCTGTGGGGGCGTGTATATGGAGGGTTTTTTTTTTGATAACTTGAGAGAAGTTTCTACCCATTAACTTAGTTAAAAAAAATACTCCCCCCCCCACTCCTGCATATTATGTCTCTAACATTCTTCTCCCTGAAGGACTGCCAGAAATTCAGATGCTGCCACTATATCTGGCTTTCTGTAAGGGCTCCATAGGTTGTCAGCCTTGTACAACAAACATCCATTCAACCATCGCCCTAGCTTGTGATTAGGTTTATATATTTTCTTTGTTTTTATTTTTTAAAAAATATTAGTACTTTAACATTCTACTATCTAACCATCTCCATGTGTTTAAAGTCCTATATCTAACTCAGCTTTCATACTAACTTGCCTCATAATTTTAAAAATATCTTCTTAGATCCAGAACACCCTCTTGATTCCTAAACAACTCAAAATTTAACTATGAGACTCTAGCTATCTATTCTTCAACCACCTCAGAGACCTGAGAGGGATAAATATATCTGATTATATAGGAAGTGCAGGGCCTGCAGCTTAAGTCAGGTGCCAAATACATATGGACTGGACATTGGGAATGTATGCTAAGCCATATAACTCTTATAATTGTGGCCTATTTATTTCTGTTGTTTTGTATTGTATTTATAGTTATAAGAAAAAGAACCATTTTTTGGACTGAAAGGGAGAGCTGTTGGGGGGAAAAAGAAATACCTTAAACTAAAAAAAAAAAAAAAAAGAAGGGAAGAGGATGGGGGGGTTGAGGGGGAGGAGGGTGGAAGGGTGGGACTGGAGGGAGGAGTAGGGGGGGATTGTGATTGAGATGCAACTTGAAATAAAAAAATAAATTATTAAAAAAACATTTTCTATGTAATTCCAATTAATTTTATTTGAATACAAATAAAATGACAATTATAAAATAAAAAAAATATTAGTACTATTATTGTGTACTTGTGTGTGATCTATGTTTGTGGGTATATGGAGGTCAGTTGGCAGCTGTGTAGAGTCTCCTCTCTCTTTTCACCTTTCTGTGTGAGGAATTAAACTCAGGTCATCAGGCTTACACAGTACATGGTTCTTGCTATTGAACCATCTGGTCAAACATTTCTTTGCTTCTAGCATGATATTTGGGTTTTAAGTATGAGTAACTTGTTTTAGTAGTTACTGTATTTCACAACCAACACCCAAGATTTCTTAATCTTTAGCCATCAATTTTCATGATATAGTATAACTGACCTACTAAAACATAGAAATATCTGAAGAATTGGCTCATAGGAAAAGTATCTCTTGCTAGGTTTTATGAATTTCAACTCTTAGACATTTTCAAACCATCTACAACGGACCAAGAATATTGAACTTATAAAAGAATGTTAACACTCTTTCTTTGAGCATGCTAAATATTTTTAAATGAATCTGATGAGATTAGAACTAAAAGCCCCAGATAGAGGAGAGATCTCTTGAAGTATTTGAAGACTACCTATCTATTTCTGTGTATTTGGATAAGCAAATGTTACTTGTCTCTTAACAACTTGATTTCTGATTAACTTAGAAGACATCTGTGATAAACTATGCTAGTACCTAACAAAAAGACATGTTTGTATGACTATTAGTTTGCAATTTTTAATTATCCTAAACAGTTTGTAACAGTTGAAAAGGCCAAAACTCTACATTGCATTTTTAAGCGTTACCTAGGTACAACCCCTTGCTTCAACTGCAGACAGAATTCTGTTCAAATAGAAAAAACCTTGGAAGCAGGAAAGTCAACAGCCTAACTCTGCCAAGACAGGGTAGGCAAGTCCTTTACAATTACTGTCTTACAATCAGTGTCTATCAGAGATAACAGGCCAAAAGGCTGAAGGTAGATGCTCTAATATATTGACAGAAATTGGGGACTGTCCAGGCAGCCAGTTGTCTGTCATTTATTGCTTTTGAAACTATTGGCTCTGCACTTTCTGTAATATTCAGATATATTTAACCTTCTCAGGTTAGTATATGGACAAATATGTATGATGTGGTAGAATACTAGATATCTATAGTCTCAGTTAAATTTTAAGTTGTTTAGGAATTAAAAGGATGTTATAGGTCTAAGAAGATCCTTTTAATTTAATAATGCAAGTTAGGATTGAAACTCAGTTAGGTATAGAACTTTAACCTCAATGAGATATATAGACAATAGAGTATTAATATCAGTTGCCTAATAAGTATGGACTGGACATTGAGAATGTATATTATACCTTATAATTTTTATAATTGGGGCCAAATTATTTTTATTGTTTTGTATTGTATTTATTGTTAAAAGAAAAAGCTGTTTATTTGGCTAAAAGGGGGATCTGATGAGGGGGAAAAGATATACTTTAAACTAAAAAAATAAAAAGCAGATAGGAGGGTGAGGGGGAAGAGGGTAGGAGGGTGGGACCTGAAGTGGGAGGAGGTAGGGTATTATGATTGATACGTAACTTGAAGAAATAAAAAACAAAAAACAAAAACAAAACAAAAAAGAAAGAAAGAAGTGGATCTTCCTGCTTCAAATTAAGGAAAAACCTTTTACAGATGTACCCTCTATTTTGGGTTAATCCCAAATGTAGTCAAGTAGATGCCAAGAATAGCTATCATACATTGTTAATGTAGTAATGTAGTGCTAGATATTAGTAGTACATATCTTTTTTGAGATGGAGAAAACATGGTTGCTGAGAAGTGGCATAATTTGCTCAAACTTGAGTATGTGTTAAGAGATTAGAGCTTCAGAGTGACTCTGGAGCAGAAATCTATATCACCCATTCCTATATACTAAAAACTTAATTCAGGGGTAGAGTATTTGATTACCATGAAGGAGGCTCTGGGTTAAATTTCCCAGAAAATACACAAAACTATTCAGGCAAATGAGCATTATCTGTGCTACAACTCAACTAGGATGCAAAATGAGAATCATGCTGCAGTTGATTCTCTCCTTCCCTTCTGAAAACTGAACTTCGAGGACTAGCGAGAGTAGTGTAGAAGAGTCTGTGTCAAATGAAGCACATGAATCATTTCAGATCATGGCTTTTGAGGTATTCTTGGGGGAATAATGTGTCTTAGTTTTCATGTTCCTTTGCCCTAAAGAGGAAGATTTCATTACTGATAAGACATAAATGCAGGAAGTGGAGATGAATATCTCCAGCCTAACTTTCTCTTCTACTGTTACCCAAGTGCAAATTAAATAAAAAGCTTGGAAATGAGTCTTGTCTTAAGGAAATTCCTTAATTTCCCATCATCTCAAGTTAACTGATTTAGCACTGATTTTCCTGCCTCTCAGTAACAAAGGATCTTTAGTTTTCAATTTTGTGTGTGTGTGTGTGTGTGTGTGTGTGTGTGTGTGTGTGTGTGTGT
>CAJQZJ010032546.1:2192772-2233135 GCA_907164525.1 Lophiomys imhausi
AGATAGATAGATAGATAGATAGATAGATAGATAGATAGATAGATAGACAACGTAGATGATAGATAGATAGATAGATAGGTAGATAGATAGATAGATAGATAGATAGATAGATAGATAGATAGATAGATAGATAGGTAGATATAGAACATTTTTTGGAAGAGCATTTTATTACTTTCAACTCTCTTGTTGTTTGAAAAAATAGCATCTTTGAAAGGCATGTAAGTCTGTGTGTGTGTGTGTGTGTGTGTGTGTGAGAGAGAGAGAGAGAGAGAGAGAGAGAAACAGAGAGAGACAGAGAGAGAGAGAGTAGAGAGCACTAACCCATGGAACCATGTGTCTACTCAGTATACTCAGTAGATAGTCTGCTTTTATGAATCAAATGCCCTGACTGTATTTTTAAATACCAGTTAGTTTGTTGGAATCTTTTTAGACTTAAAAATAAAGAATCACAGATCTAACAAGAGTTTGTGTATACCTTGTACCCATTTTTCTCTGTCAGCAACACATAATGTAATACTTGCTTACAGTCACAGGCTTGTAAAAATCCTGGTTGGTTGATTTGAATCTGAACCTATATGGCAGAAAATGCCTTTTCTTGAGACTATTGGCTGATCATTCCTGTGCTTAAGGAGTTAATCTCATCTAACTCCATAGAACAGGATGGGCTGATGAACTTCTACCCTAGGTCACTATTATTATCTATATATCCTAGTACATGGTCCAACTGCTGAGTCCTGAGAACTGTGTGATGATTCTGACCATGCTGAAAATATAGAGGGATAGTGCCTGGCTCTCTGAGTAGCTGTGGGTGTCCTTCCTGCTTATAATTTCTCCTCTCTGGTCTATTATCAAGCCTGAAAAAGGACATATTTTGCCTTTTTGCAGAACGTAAGTGTCTCTGTCTACATTTGCCCCCTCCCCTGCTTCAGGACCCATATTTAGTGTTGAATTGGAGACTAATGGACTGCCCAGTAATGGAACCAATATCCACATGTGTCCATTGATCACTTGAAATGCAGATAGTATAATATAGAACAGGGACTGAGTATTTAATTTTGCTTAATTTAAGCTCAACTATAGATGTCTATATGTTTCTCTTATCTCCAGTACTATTAAGATGGAGGAAGGGCAAAGGGAAGAAGGTCATAATAAGGTTGTTATCTACCCCATGGAAAGTCAAGCCTGGAAGCAAGGGGACATCAAGATTAACGTTATCTGTGATGGTTAATCTTAATTGTCAACTTGAAGAAATTTAAAATAAGAATTACCATAGAAATAAATATCTGGATATGTCTATGAGACAGGTTCTGAATTGGGTCAACTAAAATGAAAAGATGACCTAAATATGGGTAGCAAAATTCCAAGGTCTACAGTCCTGTACAGCATAAAAAGGACAAAGGAAGCTGAGTACCAAAATTCATCTTTCTCTGCTTTCTGACTATGAACACAACATGACCAAAAGCTTCCTGTGCTCTCTCACAGGAACTTCTCCACCATGATGGAGCTATTAGCCAAAACAAATGTTTTCTTTTAAAAAAAAGCTCTTGTCATGTTATTTTTTTGTTGTTGTTGTTTATATTAATTAGAAAAGTAACCAATGTACCAAGTTAGACAAAGGAGAAAAAAGTACAGGTCATCATCTCCTCCATTCTTCTGTGTTTTAGATATAGTATGTGTAAAATATGGTTTGGAGAGTTCACACAGTATCTAAAGTGACAATGATAATTTCACTACAGGGCATGTGTTCCTTTTATTTTTATTTTTTTCATTTTCCCATCCCTCATAGTCTGCCCAGAGGTTCAGAGCCTTTGGAATTGGGGTGGGATAAGCTTTCTTGCAGTGGCACTCAGGAGCAAGCAGGCTGTGGATTGATATTCTGTGTTAGATGGGCCATGCTGTCTGTGTTAGATGGGCCAACCGCTCAAAGTCACCAAATCTTCTTTAAGAAGTGACTTCTAAAGCATGTGCTTGCCAAGGCATTGTCATCATGTAAGTCCTTGTCATACTTACTGAGGGTTAGTGGATTGTTATTCTTAAGATCCAGGGCTTTTGTTCAACACTGGGCTCATTCAACATGAGTCTCTCATTTGTAGAATCCTACATCTATGTTCTCCCCTATCTGTTTCCATATCTCCCTCAAGAGGCAATTCATATACCATAAAGTTAGTTACTTTCAAGTACACATTCCATAGGTTCTTGTTCCAGTCATAGGTTTCATTATATAATACTGGACATTTTCATGAATCCAAAATGAAGTTTCTCACCTACTTAATCCAGTTGTTGTTCAAGGACTAAAAGAAGTAAGAGAGGAGTTGCTGTGTTAAGAACCCCCAACAAAAGCAACTTAGTTGAAAAAGAGTTATTTTGGCTTATAGTTCCTGAGAGATGTACTCCATTAGAGTAACGGGCAGGGAAGACATGGAAACAGGAGTGGAAACAGCTGTCCATACTGCATCTGCATACAAGAAGAAAAATGTGAACAGAAAGTAAAAGTAGGCTAGAAAATCACATGTGCCACCTCCAGTGACCCATTTCCTTTAAATATTCAAAGATGTGGGCCTTTGAGGGATATTTCACATTGAAAGCACAAGTCTTGGTGAATGAATCCATCCAGTATATTCATAAATAAATTTATTTCATAAATAAAACTGTGATATTTTGTCTATTTTTGTGATTTTTTTTTACTTAATGTAATGTTTCCATAATCTACCTATAAATGAAAATTTTATTAATCTAGATTTAATAATACCTAATCACCTATAACCTATAAATACCTAACACCTAATAACATTTAAAAAATACTACCCTAAACCTTTTAAAAGGATACCAAGCTGTGGGTCCTTAGGGCAACTTGTCAGCCTTCTATCTGCAGGCACAGTTCAAACAGCAATCATTCATGTGGCTTTGGCATTATTATGGCAGCCTTTACCTCAATTCAGCTTAGGTTTGAAGCTTTCTCCTCAGGCTCAGGGCCTAGTGTCGCTCACCAGCTCCTGCAGATGACCTGCTTCAACCACTCAGCTTGAGGTCAGCTTCAGTCAATCAGTCAAGAGATTGTCCATCCCCCCCCCCATATACCACCCCCCACTCCCTCCCTTTCCCTGCCCCCCTGCAGCTGCTGTGCCCCAGGCCTCAGGCCAGTGCTGTTCTTTGACAGACCTTGGCTTTCCTCACAGTCCATCTGGTTCTTATCACCTCAGGGCTGGCTATATTTGCTGGGCCTCAGCTCTCCTCACTACCTGTTTGTGTGTATGTGACCTTACTACCCACTCAGACCAGTGCTGCCACTACCCACTGGCCTGCCTCAGTTGCTCTGCTCCTCCTGCTGTGGCACCAGCCATTTCCTCAGTCTCCTCAGTCTGTGCGCTCCTCAAGCCTTGCTCACTCGAAAGCGTACTTTAGGCTACTCTGCTCCTGCTGCTGTCAGTCTTTGTGGATTTCTCTTGGCCTTTGCCTCCCACCTTCTTGGCTGGTCTCAGTTTACATGCTGAGGCTCAAGGCCCCTGCTATCAGCATAGCCTCAGGGCACAAGTAGTTTTTCTCTTTATCATCTCTCACCATCTCTATCATGGGGGGCCTTTCAGACACTGCCCCCACTCTCCTGACAAGGGCATGATCTCTTGTAGATTCTCAAGGTCACAAGTTCTTTCATGGTAACTGGTGGCCCCTGGCCACTTACTTCAGTACAGTGCTTTGGAGCCATGACTCTCAGCAGGGCACCATCCACATCTCTAACAGAGCTGCAGCCTCTATAGCTCTAAAGTAGGTTTCAGGTTACCTCAGTCCAATTTGGGCTCCACCTAGCTAGACTACAATCTTTGGCTAGAAGCTTTCAAAGTATGGCCACATTGAGAAACAATAATACCAAGCCAAAAAGCCCCTTTTCAGTTTCCCAGGCTTTTCTTCTTATGTCCAGAACCATGTGCTGCCATGTGCAAAGCCAATCTGTATTCCAAAAGCCCTTACTAATTCATAAAAGAACCCCCATTACATCTACCCATGTAGTAGTGCCTCCCAGCATATTCCTCTGTTTGGCTGAATTATTTTCTGTTGTTTGTACTTGTGATCTTTTGTTTACGCACTCATCAGCTCATTTACTTTTGAATCACATCTAGTTTTGGATATTATGAAAATTTCTGATAGGAATATCATGTATAAGTTTTTATATGAAAATGTTTACTTGACTTTATATCTAAGAGTGGAAGAGCTGTTAATTTCATCCTGGACTTTTTAAGGAACTACCACCACCAAGTTCCTTCCCATAGAAGCCATACTACTCTTCATTTATATCATCAGTGATTAAGAAGACTAATTTTGGATTATTTGGTTTCTTGGTGTTTAATTTCTTGAGTCCTTTATTTAGTTTGGATATTAGCCCTCTGTCAAATTTGGGGTTGGTGAAGATCTTTTCCCAGTCTGTAGGTTGCCATTTTGTCCGAATGTCAGTGTCTTTTGTCTTACAGAAGCTTTTCAGTTTCATGAGGTCCCATTTACTGATTGTTGGTCTTAAAGCCTGAGCTATTGGTGTTCTGTGCAGGAATTTGTCACCTGTGCCAATGAATTCAATGATTTTCCCTACTTTCTCTTCTATTAGATTTAGTGTGTTGAGTTTTATGTTAAGGTCTTTGATCCACTTGGACTTAAATGTTGTGCAAGGTGATAAATATGGGTCTATTTGCATTCTTGTACATGTTGACATCCAGTTAGACCAGCACCATTTTTGAAGATGTTTTCTTTTTTCCATTGTACAGTTTTGGCTTGTTTGTCAAAAATCAAGTGACCAAATAATCCAATCAAAAAATGACGTACAGAACTAAACTTAGTATTCACAAAAGAGGAATCCAATACTATGTCTATGTCCCATTTTTCTCAAGTCTGTTCACTCCTACATAGGAGAGAAAGAAGGATACAGAAAAGAAAAAGAGAGAAGTCCCTGGGTCTAACCTCCAAAACCCATTTAACAAGACCATTTAACAGCTTGTAGTCTTTTCCCCTAAATAACAAAATTTTCTATTATCTATCAAATAACCAAAGGGGGGGGCACCCTCCCCACCTTCTGGGGATGAGACGTTGTTCTCTTAAAATGACTTCCTGCTGATTTGGGAAGTAGTAAACCTGTTTGGGGCCCAAATAAGAATGGAAAAATGGTTAATAGAATCATTTGATGTTCAGTCCTTTGTGCTCAGCTATTTAGATGTCCTAAGAAGTTCATAGACAAAAGCTGATCTTCAGAGCTTTACTGAAGATCTGGCTGGAGTAGTCTGTGGAGCTGAACGATCTTAGCGATTTTGAGTTGTTGTGGTTGTAGACTTTTGAGGAAACTGCTATTGAGGAAGTCTGCAAGGCTGGATCATCTGGGCCACTCGTCTTCTTTGGTGTCTGATCTGTTTTTTGCTGAGGTTTCCGTTGTCCAGTTGTCCCTGGATTCCTTGAATGGATGCTTTAAATCTCCTGGAAAGATAAGAACAGAGCCCTGCCCTAATCCTAACTCTGGGACAATTACCTTTTTTTGGGGGGGGGGTCAGGTAATATTTTTCCTGGAGCAAATTTGTTTTTTTGACAATATATAAAGTATTACCTTTCAATCCAGATTAAAGAAGAAATCCTTTTGATATTTTGGAGCTAAACAAACCTTTAGTGTATATATTTTGAGATCTCAAAGGACAATATGTTTGACTTGCAGCCTGCCTTTTGTAAGTAGCTTTTAAACTTAAATCTTTCCAAATCCTATGTTCCTGTCTCTGCATTCTAAGTTTTGGTATCAAAGACATGTGGTTCCCAACTGATGGGATTAAAGATGTTCTCCTCCACCCCTGGATCAAAGTTTTTCTCTGTTTAGAGCTTGTTTTGTATCAGGCTGATGTTGAGCTCTGAGATCTGCCTGTTTCTGTCTCTGGTGTGTTGGGATTAAGGGTGTATTCTTCCCCAATGATGGGACTAAGGGTGTGCACCATCACCACCCTGTTTCTTGTAACTCTAGAATTTATAAGACAACTAACTCTATAGTGATCCTCCTGTCTCTGCTGGAGGTAAAGGCATGGGCTAACACCATGCATTATTTTACCTTAGCTCTAAGTTTTTTCAACTCTTGGAGATTTGTAAAACCAGGTTGAACAGCTGTCACCTTTAATTTATTTACAGTGTTTTAAACCTGTTACCTGCTTTTTAATGCCAAACCATGGAAATAGCCTATACCTCTACAAAAAAAAAAAAACTTTTAAGCTGCTATCAAGTTTGTGTAATCTCTGTAGCCACCTGCATTCTAACATTCTAATCTGAAATTAAGGCCATTTTCCTTTCATGCCAGTAAGGCAAGTATACCTTTGGTAAATTATAGTCTTAAAATTTTATATTGTATTTTTATTATATTTTTAAGCTTATTAACTCTTTTCTTAAAAAAGTATTATTTACTTCTAGAACATAGTTTCCTCCCTCCTCCCCTCCTGGCCCTTCCCTTCCTCTCTCCTTCCCTCCCTCTCTCTTTACCTCCCTCCCTCCCTCCTTGTTCCTCTACTTGGTATTCTCCTTCTCCTAAGATGAGGTGGGCCCTCACATATGATACTCCCTCAGATCTTGCGTCATGTGAGGGCCAAAAGCTTCCACATTTACTGGAGCTTGATAAGGCACACCATCTAGTGTGTGGTGTTCCACTAAGCTGCAGCAGATTCCATGACTCACTGGTGGGTAGAATTTTTCCTAGGATAGATATGCTAGGTTCCTATCTATTCATAGACATAGTATAGGAAAGATCAAGAAAAAAGTACAGATTATTGAATATGGCCTTATACCTTTGTATACTGATACAAAATTAACATTATATTTGGCTAAATTGGTATTGATCATTGTATATTAATGCAAAATTAAAATTGTATAGGGCTACATTGGTATTGATCTTTGTATATTGATACAAAATTAAGATTATATTTGGCCACAATGATATTGACCCTTGTATATTGATGTAAAATTAACATTGTATTGGGCTACATCGGTATTGATCTTTGTATATTGATACAAAATTGAGATTATATTTGGCCACATTGGTATTGATCTTTGTATATTGATACAAAATTAAGGGTAACACTTCTTAAAGGTATTGTTCCTAGTAATGCTTAAAAATTAAATGTCAAGTTTTGGCCTCTTGCTACCAACCGACATAAACTGTTTAGGATAATTAAGAAATGGAAACTAATAGTCATGAAAATGTGTCATTTTGTTAGTTACTATGACAGTCTATCACAGTTATTTTCTAAGCTACTCAGAAATCAAGTTGCTAAGAGACAAGCAATATTTGCTTATCTAAATATAAGAGATAGATAGGGCATCTTCAAAAACCTCAAGAGATCTGTAGAATATGGCATTCAAAGATGTTTTCTTAAGATTTTTTGATATCGAGACATGTCAGCTCCTGACAGCACCCCCTATTCTACTCCAAGTAGAAGATGAGCATCGAAGAATCTCCAGTGGAATATGACTGAATTGGAGGTAAGCCTTTCTCTTGACAATAAAAAATCCTTGCTTCAACTGTAGACAGACTGCTGTCCAAAAAGGACAAAACTTGGTAGCAGGGAAGTCGACAGCCTAGCTCTGCCAAGACAGGGTAGGTAAGTCCTTCATAATTCCTGCTCTACAATCAATGTCTGTCAGAGAAACGGGGCCAAATGGCTGAAGATTGATACTGTAATGTATGGAGAGAAAATGGGAACTGTCCAGGCAGCCACTGGTATGTCATTTCTTAGTTTTGGAAGCTGCAGGCCCTGCACTTCCTATATAATCAGATATATTTATCCCTCTCAGGTCTCTGAGGTGGTTGAAGAATAGATAGCTAGAGTCTCATAGTTAAATTTTGAGTTGTTTAGGAATCAAGAGGGTGTTCTGGATCTAAGAAGATATTTTTAAAATTGTGAGTCAAGTTAGTATGAAAGCTGAGTTAGATATAGGACTTTAAACTCATGGAGATGGTTAGATAGTAGAATGTTAAAGTCAGGTGCCAAATACATATGGACTGGACATTGGGAATGTATGCTAAGCCATATAACTCTTATAATTGTGGCCTATTTATTTCTGTTGTTTTGTATTGTATTTATAGTTATAAGAAAAAGAACCATTATTTGGACTGAAAGGGAGAGCTGTTGGGGGGAAAAAGAAATACCTTGAACTAAAAAAAAAAAAAAAAAAAGAAGGGAAGAGGATGGGGGGTTAAGGGGGAGGAGAGTGGAAGGGTGGGAGTGGAGGGGGGAGTAGGAAGGGGATTGTGATTGAGATGTAACTTGAAGAAATAAAAAATAAATTATTTTAAAAAAGAGGAATCCAAGAGACACTTGAAGAGATGCTCAACATCCTTAATCATCAGAGAAGTGCAACTCAAGACAACTCTGAGATTCTATCTCACACTATTTAGAATGACCTAATCCAAAAACTCAAATGACAGCATATGTTGGCATGGCTGTGGAGAAAGAGGAACACTCCTCCATTGCTGTTGTTAATGAAAACTTGTAAAAGCACAATGGAAATCAGTCTGGTGATACCTTAGAAAACTTGGACTATCTCTACCTCAAGACCCAGCAATACCACTCCTGGGCAGATATCCAAAATATTCCTCAGCAAACCACAAGGACACCTCCTCAAGTATGTTCATTGCAGCTTTGTTTGTAACAGTTAGAAACTGGAAACAACCCAGATGTCCTTCATCTGAAGAATGGATTAAAAAAAAAAAACCCTCTGGTACATTTACACAATGGAATACTACTCAGCTATCAGAAACAAGGAGATCATGCAAATTGCAACTAAATTGATGGAATTAGAAAAGATCATCCTGAGTGAGCTAACCCAGACCCAGAAAGATACACAATGGCATGTATTCAATTATAACTAGATTTTAGCCATATAGTACAGGATAGCTATCCTACAATCAACAGACCCAAAGGAACAGGAACATGGGCTTTGTTACCTGTTAGTGGAAGATTTATCTCTAGTGGAACAAGAGGAGGCTGTTAGCCCTCATGTGACAGATGAACTAAGGGGGGCTGATATGTGGAGCATCCCACACTGGAGGAGTAGGACTGGTGGGAGAGGGGGTAGAGGGTGGGAAGATGGGACTGGGAGAGGTGGAGGGAGGGGCTGTAATGGAGATGTGGCTTGAAGTAATATATAAATGTTTAAAAAAAACTAATTTTCTTCATTCTCATCAATACTTATTTTATCTTTTATTTTCTTATTTTTTAAGTTATGTATTGCTTCATTGTTCAAAATTGTAAGATGAGTTAACAATCCTCCTGCCTTGGCCTCTTGAGTAGCTGGTACCATAGGAGAACACCACTATGCCCATGTTATTTTTTTATCTATTGTCATCATAGTGGTTGCAAAGTGATAGATCATTGTGGTTGGTTTGCATCTTCCTAATGATCCAGAAGATGGAACTGAGTTACTATCTTATTTTGTTTTCATGTGTCTCTCTGTGTGGTACACATGCATAGATATATGCTTGTTTTCCTGTGTGGGTCCAAATGATGGCAGATGCATGTTAGTGAGTGTACATGTTGAGGTCCCAGGTTTATGTCAGGAGATTTTTTTTCTTAGTTACTCTATTAGTTCCTGACTTAGTTTTTGTCAGGAATTTTTTTTCATAGTTACTCTCTACCTTCTTCATTAAGGTAGAATCTTTTAATTGAACCTCAAATGAAATAAAATAGTCTGGCTTGTTACTTTGTGCCATTTTCCTTGTCTTTACCTTCAAAATCCTGGAAGTGTAGACAGGCTTGTATACCTGAGTAGCATTTATGTATGCTCTGAGGATCCAAACTATAGTATTCATGCTTGTGGGGTGAACATTTTGTTCAGTGAGTCATTTCCTTAGCACATGAGTTACTATGATTTGTAAGAATTCTATGTTTTCCTCATGTATTTTGGATGCTATATCCTTATCTACTATATTATTTAAAATATTTCCTCCAGTTCTATGGTTTTATTTTTATAATTTAAATAAGTTTATTGCATGCTAATTTATAATAAATTGCATATATGATAGAATGTCTATTACACATAATCCTTTTGGTTCATGTTGGATCTCTTTTTATAGTTTAAATGCAAAGTATTCCCCCAAAGGCTCATGTGTTGAATCCCTGCTCAGCAGCTAATGGGGTTGTGTGAGGACAATAAGACCTAGATGGAGAAAGTAAATAGATCACTAGGGACTGGTTCCTGGGAATGTCTTAGCCATTTTTACCACCCCTGCTGCCTGTCTGCCTTGATGTTAAGAATCTTCTTTGCCACATGTTTCAAATGCATTGATAGTCTCCCAAAGCCATGAGACCAAGACCTGAAACCTCTGATGCTATGAGCCAAAATAAGTCTTTATGACCTTTTATTGGTCTGTTAGACATTTATTGAGCTTGTAGCTATGAAAAAACTAATTAATATACAGTCTAGAATTCATTGTTCTATATTCCTGCTGTATTATTTTGTGTGGGTTTTTTGTTATCTTATTTATTTGTTTTCCCTCCCTCTTCTCTACCAGTTCCTGTGTAGTGTGATTTATTTTGTGTTCCTGGCCTTTTAAATGATTAACAATTGACCCTGTGGCCTTCAGTGTTGGGCGCCTTGTGGACTTCTGAGAACAGGAGAGGATATAAAAAGCCAGCAGATACTGAGAGAGAAGAGTATTAGTAGGGAGTAGGGTTCAGCTGGCAGAAGAGTAGGTCCAGGTGACACAGGAGTAGGGTCAGAGAGTACAGTCAGACAAGACAATTGTTGCAGGAAGAAATAAGATTGAGTAGGCCTACAGAAGAGAAGAGAAGATATTGAGCAGAGGGACAGTTGAAAGTGAATTGGGGTAGCAGAATGAGAAGAGAAAACAGTTGCTGACAGTTGAGCCAAAAGAAACTGAGCTGAATAAGTAGACTAGAATAGATGTTATAGTTTAGGGCTGCTAGCACTGGGAAAACTTGAATAAGGGACTGTTGGGGAATTGTTGAAGAGCTGTTGAGGAACAGTAGGGAGAAATGTTCGAAGGGGCTGGGCTGGTAACTGATAGGAGAGATGGCTGGAAGTCATGAGAGCTGATTACTGTTTGTAGGAAAGGGAGATTGTAAGTGTTACAGTTCTGAAGGGAAATGTATCCTGACAGTCAGAAGCCAATGAATGATACAAAGTCACACGGCTTGGGTTAGAAACAGCAAGGAACTGAGCAGACACAGGTTTTTATATAGGGGTTCTTGCAGGGCAGAACTTTCCAGGGTGGGAATTTCCAGTTTGAGGATTGGTGAGATTTAAAGTCCTAAGCTTGGGGAAGCTCAGTGATTAGTGAGTTTTCTTATCCTGGGATTGGTGAGTTTTCATGCTCAGTGATTGGTGGGTTTCTGTGGAAAGCTCAGGGAATGGGGTGGGTTTTTGTGTTCATGGATGGGTGGGATTTATTTTTCATGTAGGTTGGATCCTGGCCACTTTCTTACCTTGAAGGATTTCAAAGTTTACAAAGGAAAGGCTTTTCCTGCCTCTTGAATTTATGTGAATAGCCAAAAGAGACAACATAAAAAGAAACACTTAAAAAGAAAAAACCCATAAAAACACACATTTTACACTCCCCTTCTTCCCCTCTCATCCTACTGTATTATATGTATTTTATGATGACCTACATGTCTTTGTTATATGCCCTCACATTTAATGTCAATTTGATTTCTATATCTTTATAAGTGTGTGTATTTATTTATTTATCTTAGTGCTTAAGCATAAATGAAATCATGTACCTTTTTCTTTTTGTGCCTTGCTTATTTAGTTCAGCATATTGTCTTCCAGACTTGCCTAAGTTATGAAAATGGAAAAACTTCATTTTAGACTTTAGTAGCACACATACACAGCACAGATTTTTTTATTTATGAACACATATGTTCAATTGACATTTTGGCTGTTGTGATGAATATGGGAGTATACACATCTTCATGACATTGCTGTTATTACTATAAAGAGGTTGCAAGTTCTACAGAGAGATTAGACAAATTACTCCCCTTCTCTTAAACAAGAGCTTGATTAGAAGTTATTAATGCCATCCCAGAGATGGCATAATAGAGCCCTAGAGAGAGGAAGAAATATAGGGAAAAGAATAGAGGGAGAGGAAGAGAGAGAGAGAGAGGCTCATTTCCTGATCAGATTTTTTTTCAGCGATTTTCTGACTTATATAGGTTTTAAGTGGAGGGGAAAGGTCCATGCATTTTGTTGTAGCATAATTGGGAGTCATGAAAGCAAGTAGGCTCTAAATAAGATGGTAAAGTTATAATTCAGTGTAGTCTTGGGGTAGAACATGCTGTCAGATTGTCTACAAGGAGTAAGAGAGGTTACAACACCACAGCAACTCTGTAGCTTTGCCTGGAGAGCAAGATAGAATGCAGGCTGGTATTGCCTCATTTTGGAAGAAAGACAATGAAAGCCACATATGGGGATTTATTAAAGTTGTTACACAATATGGTTTGGGTGGCCTAACAATGACTTCTTCCCATTGGGGAAGACAAGAATCAAGTACTTGTTTAGTCCACAAAGGAGGAGACGTCAGCAGTCCTAATTTGGCATCAATGGCCCAAAGAACTCCCGGAAAGCTGGTCTTTTCTCTACAACAGAATCCTGAAAAAGTAGATTTGAGTAGTAATGAAGAAATGCTGCAGCAATTGGGTAGATGAAATTTGCCAGTGAAATTGAAGGCAAGTAGGCAAAAGGAAAATCCCATTCTTCTGTGTCCTTTGTGTGGGATGCCAACAGAACATGCTGCTCACATTTTGGTGTTGGTTTTCCTGCTTCAAATAATCTGAAAGAATGAAGAAAGTTATTCACAGGAGCAACTTCCATTTTAATTGATTTCAAATCCAGTCAAATTGACAACTAACATTAGTCACCACAGGTTATAAACCCAGAAGTTGAATTATTGGCTTATAAATTAGTTCTCTGTCCAATTTATTTAGAGACGTCTATTTAATTTTCTGTAATATCAGTACCAATCTACATCTCCAAACAATGAACAAGGGATTCCCTTTTGCCACATCCTTGTCAGGAATCACTGTGTTATGACCATTGCTGTGTGTGTGTGTGTGTGTGTGTGTGTGTGTGTGTGTGTGTCTGTGTCTGTGAGACCATATGTGTATGTGGAGGCCATGAGAGACTATCTGGTGTCCTGACCTATCTATCACTTTCCACCCTTTCCAAGGCAGATTTATTTAATAAACTGGAGCTAAGCTCATGGCCAGCAATCCCCAGGGATCCTCCTTTCTCACCTTTCCATGGCACTGGTGTATGGCTATGCCTTTTTTATTATTTGGGTACTGCAGATGGTTTACAAGCACAAATGTCACCACACCCAACATTGTACATCAGTCCTGGAGATTTAAATTCAAGTTCTCCTTCTTATGCTGCAAGTGCTCTTAGCAACTGAACCATCCCCTAAACCTCTGCTGATATTAATTCCATTTTAACTTGCATCTGAATAGACTTTCCTAGCACCACTTTCCTCTTTCCAAGGCTTTGGTACATTTCTTTTCAACCCCATTTATGCTCTGATTCTTTCAAGCTAGTAGGAACCTCACAGTCAAACTGTTCTTCAAATGAGTCTACATTTGCATTAAATAGTTACATTTGTGAGTGTCTAATTAATTGTCATGTGAATGATGTTTAGTTGAAGCACTTCTATTCAGCAAATCATATGGACATCAAAGTTCCAATGTCCTAACTAGCAAGGAACTTATTAGCAGCTCCTTTTCTCAGTAGTAAAGGTTTCAAGGACCAAGCCTGGACATTGTGTATCTTATGAAAACACTACCATAGAGTTACAGGCGTCACTTGGACCTTGTGAAATCTATGAAAGGCTTCTATCATGGAGCTACATGCATAACCCCAGTGTATTATTTTGTTAATGAGAGAATTACCAAGAAGCAGCAGGTTTAAATGTTATCTGTATTGGGTACTTTCCTCACTGCTGTAACAAAATACCTGATAAGGAGCAATCCTAAGGGGGAAAAAAAGATTGATTTTTGGCTCACAGCTTGAAGGCCCAGTCCAGCATGTCAGGAAAGTTATTAAGGCAGCTGGTCACAGGTCCACATAGTCAGGAAGCAAAGGGAGATGAGTACCCATGTTCAGCTAGCTTTGTCCATTTGTACTATCCAGGACCCAAGACCAGGGAATGTTCCCACCTTACTTTGAGTAGATCTTCCCATTTTGGTTAACTGATTTAAGGCAATCCTTCGTAGGTGCACCTGACAAATTACATGATTCCACATCCTGCAAAATGACAAGCAGAATTGTGGTAGGAGTTAGAAAAAGACAGTTTAGATTAGCATCTAGCAGCAATAGGGAACTTGATGTCTCTTCACTTGTTGATATGGGTGGAGCCAGCTATTGCCAGACAATGTGCCATTGAAAGGCATTGCTAAGAAACCTCACAAGCCATGCAGAAGATGTCATAAACATGAGAAGCAATGGGAATCCTGGAAGAATATCCCTCGAATATCTTGAGACTTCCTGTTCACATGCGGCATAACTTGAGAAAGCCCTTGAAATCATTTGGTAACCACAGCAATGCGAATGTTGAAAGCCACTCTGCCGATCATGATCATCATGACATGAGAAGAGAATTAAGTCAAGATACACATGGTCTCCAGTGTTTGCTCTTTGCCCTCACCCACCAAAAAGCTGTATAGTCTCCTGTTCCTCTCTCTGCCATCACCCGCAGAGAAGCCAGTTACTCTCCTACTCCTCTCTCCACCCTCACTGCTAGGAATCCATGCTGGGGAAAGAAACACACACACACACACACACACACACACACACACACACAACAAGGTATGCACAATGTATGGGACAAGCATAGTGTTAAGTTTTTTTAATAAGTAATAGAGTGTTTTTAGGTATTAAGGTATTCTTAGATAGATTATAGATTTAAGGTTTAGGTTATAGGATTTAGGTACTTTATAGGTGTTTGTTAAGTATTAATAAATATAAGTATGATGAAAATATTATTTTACACAGTATTAGCCACAATACACTCTTGACTTCCTCAGTATTCTACTAACAGAATTAATTGCATATGGAGAAATGACAACACCCAATATTTTGCCACAATCCTACTTTTTTTAAGACATTGTGAATGAGAAGCACTGCCTTTTTGCGCCATATTGTATGTCCCTGAATCTAATAGTACCAATTCCATGGCTGCTGAGTTCACCTGCTTTATTTGCTCCAAAGAGAAACTTCAGCAAAATTTCAAAAGGACCGGAGAATTGCCTGTCAAGCAATGTTTGTGTCTGCCCTGTATTAATTTTGCACCGCTCGTGGAAAACAGAATTCAAGCAAAATTTTCCTTTATGTAAAGGAATCTCTTAGGAAAGTGCAGCTGAATTTAAGAGTGGTGGCAAAGACGAGAAAATCATGAAGACAGGCAAAGGTGGAAAACATAATGCACTTGGGGACACAGGGACAGGATTGATTTACCTTTCTTCTCTTCTCCTGGATTTGAGCAATTGAAGTTTCCAGAACTATTTTAAATCTTTTAAATCTATCTGAATTTTTGAGACATGAACATTTGATATGCTTATTTCAACACATGAACATGAACAGATGTTTACATTATAATGTTAAATGTACCAGCTCTTCTCCTATCAGGATAAGCATTTGTGCATTTTTTAAAGGTAAAATGAAGATCTTTAAACTCCTTTGCTCATACATATCCATACAAAGGGCCTAGTTCCTACTCCCTCCATCTCTTCCTTCCTTCCTTCATCCCTCCTCTCCTTCATTTTCCTCATGAACGAACTGAATTTTCTTAGAATATTTCCCCTTTGTAAATATATTATAGCAGGTGCATGCACTCCAGCACCAGCCAAGTCAGGGATTGCCATCCTTTTATCCTTGTGCCAGCAGAAGGGAGTTTAAAGAATTTATCTCATATTCAGGTTGTTTTGAAGTTTCCTTCCACTGCTGTAAAATATTGGTCACAACCTGAGGAGGAATGGCCATGCATTCTGAGAGCTGACAATCTTTGAACAGCTGAGTCTGACAAACCTTTTATTTTTCTGCTATGGTACAAAACCCAGAAGGTCAGGGATTTCTTGCAGTTGATTATTCTACTTCTGCATTTCTTATTAAGATAAGAATGTACAGGACTTAATTCTCTACTGGGTTTAATTCTCTAAGGATTTCTATGAAGGTAAGTTGATCTCCAGAGATAGAGCACTATCCCTTCCTCTGTGTTACAAATTCAAATAAATGTTTCTTTTTAGTGTCTAAAGTTCTTGTTCTCTTGGGCAGACAAATAAACTACAAGAAGATTATTAATGTTGAAGTGGGTTTAAATATTTTTTATCATGGTTTCCACAAAAAGCATTAAGAAAATGTAACATAAGTGTGTTTGGGCATAAGTGTGAAGCTAATTATACCATTATTCCGTAAATATACTATGAGCTGCCTCTAATTCCTGGGCTTGTGTATTGTAGGAAATATTAGACTCTCATGATGTCTTCAAACATGTCTGTTCTCAATGTGTCTATCATAGAGAAGTAACTATAGAATATCATTAGTGAAACATAGTTAATGTTGTATCAACACATTTAAAATATTTGTCTGTAAATGTAAAAACCATCAGAATGGTCACAGTCAACTGGGCAAGGGTTCTCGGCAATGACCAACAAGTCCTCTCATTATCATACCTTTTTCCTCTCTCCTAGTCTAACTCCCATTCCATCTCACTGGATTCCCAACTAAATTGGCCTGCTGAGCTCATGGCCAGCTCTGTGCTCAGCACCTTTGTACCAGCTGGCCCATTCATGGTACATGACTTCTTGCTGCCCTCCCTACTTCCTTCCTAATATAGTCAAATGTAATGTTCTGGTAGGTATCTCCTAGAGAACTTCATATAACTTGTTGTTCTCCCTTATCTTCCCTACTTTGCTTCTGTTCTTTATACAGACCCTCCATACGTGAGATTTCCACATTTTCAGATTCAACTAACATCAGAGTAAAGATAGAAGCAAACAAACAAACAAACATAAATAAGACTTTCATCAGTGAACATCTATACATTTTTCTTGTCATAATTTCTTAAAATATTGTCATTTTTGGGGAGCCCTAGAAAAGCTTGATTTGAGAGAGGTGTAAAGAGGGATGGCCCTTTTATGCAAATGCTTCATTAACACAGGCCATGCAGCAAGCATATGAAGCAAAAGCTTCAGTCTGCACAGGAGAACAAAGATGTACTGTCAGTTTACTTGGGGAAGGGTCATCATGGAAAACAGGTCCAATTAATAAGTGACCTGAGCCACTTGGGTACACTGTGTGACCCTTGTTGTGTGTCAAAGTGCACATAGACTTTCTAGAAGACATCAGTTTCCTGTCCTATGAGGCATGATGCTTGCAAAAATATAATAAGTTGTTGCACAAGAGTTACAATGTATTACTTATGTGCAGATGATTTATATGCAGGAGAATATCCATACATTACAGGAAAATTCTGTCGCATCTTATGTGGAAGATTGAGCCTACATTGAGTTTGGTATACAAGGAGTTTATATTATAAACCAAGTTAATATCAAAACATGACTATACAGAGAGATATACCAACATGCATTCTCTCTCTCTCTCTCTCTTTCACACACACACACATTCACACACACACACTTCACTAAACTGAAATGGATTTATCACTAGACAATTTGATTGTATTAATACTGTAATGCATGTAATATATCATTGTTATTTGACACAGGACTGAATGAGGTTATTAATATATATTTTATAGACTGCAGAGTAAGTCTATTTGTGTGTGCCTCTCATCAGTAATGTGTCCCCTGCCCAGAGGACAGAGGTGCCTGCTCTGTTCTAAATGTAGCACTCTATCTGTTACTCCTAGGACAGTGTTTTTAATCACTCTCTGAACTGATATTGAATGGATAGGGATTGGATGGTTGGTGACTCATAATAATAGAGAATAAATATATATTATGTGGACTAATATATACTATTAATATGTAGAATATATTATGTATAATTTATAATTACATATACTAAATATGTAATATATTATATATGTAATGTATATGTAATATGTAATAATAATATAGAATAACAGAATAAAATTCAATTAAAAATAAATGATATTTTATTTGTTTTTTGGCATAATGTCTTACTGTGTGATCTGCCATGACTGACCTGGAACTACTCTATAGTTTAAGTTGGCCTTGAACTCACAGATATCTACCCACCTCTGCCTCAGAGAGCTGGAACCAAAAGTATGCTGAACCCCACAAATGATTATTTTAAAGTGGAGAGAGTATGACTGACATAAAACTTGAAGAAGCAGATAGAAACAGCCTGGTCTATAACTCATGGAACAACCTGAATGAGTCCCATATTACCACCCTGCCACCTCTTATGAGGCTTAACATTGAACATTTGAAGACCTTTTGTATTAGCATCTTCCCTCCAGGGTTCTATCTTCCAGGATAAGGGAAATCTAACAGGTAATTTTTTCTCTGAGTTTCATCCCTCCTACCTACATCTCAGGCCCTGGGCCCAGAGGATGGTGATGATATAAATTTGGTCTTGAATGAATAATTATGAAGTCAGGTTTTGTTGCTGTCAGTAAGGAAATTATGAAAATAACGAAGTGTCTCTTCACAAATCTTTCATATAATTGGTTGATGTGGCTTGAGGTTGATGCGCAGGTGGGTTTTAAAGTCTTGATAATTCCAGCTATTCTGATGGAGTCTGCTGAGGTAAAACTTAATGAAAATGATTAGCTTCAGAAGAATTTTATTTCATTATAAATTAGACTGGTGTGAATATCTTCTTGTATTCTCTTTTCATCTATACTTCCACAATTTCATATGTAGTATGATATACTTTAATCATATTACCCCAATTATTCTTTTTCATCCCCTCTATCTTCTCTCAGACATTATCTTCTTTCCAGCAAATGCCTCTCCTAATTTCATGTCTTTTTATGTTTGTTTGTAACTAATTGCATTTAAGTTGAGTTTCTTGCATGAGTATGAATGCAAGGGTTATTTACTTAAGAATGGGCAACTTATCAGTAATGTTCCTTGGGAATGTGACAAACCACATCCCTTCATCCTCCAGCATTTCCACCCCTTCCTGTAGCTCCACAGGGTGGGTAGGGCCTGTAGAACCCGTCCATCTTCATCCATGATGAAATGTTCACAGGCATGTCCTGAGTGGATGGTTTGTTACTTGTTTGCTTACCTATCATGATCTCTGCGGCCTTCACAGTATAGTAAGAGAAACCAAGAAACTTGTATTTGTTTACTGATTCATAAGAGAGAGGGCAACTGCCTCTGTTCAGTGGCATGGCCACAGTGACCTGTTGCATAGACAGAATGAGTAGAGCCATGGAGGAAATGGGATCATCCAAGCAGTCAGTGAACCATCAGCATTTGTCTCATCACAAGTGTAAAGCAACAAAGCCAAATAATGAAGGAATGGCACTCCTAATACTGTGAGCCAAAGTAAATCTTCCTCCTTCCTAAATTGCTTATCCTGGGTATTGGTTATAATATAAAAATAAATGATAATACTTCTCATCAGGTTCATGTATTATGAATTGCCTTTCTGTGCAAACAGGATGGAATTTTTAAAGATATATTAATGTATGTGTAAGGATAAACAACTTCCTGTACTAGAAATGTGTCCGAGATTAAATTAAGAATAAATATGCTTTCAGTGATACCAACAGAAAGTGCTTTCAGGAACAGAAGAGAATTAATGTATTAAGTAATTAATTAGGCGATGGTCTAAGTTTTGTTGTGTACATCATCAGAATATTTACAACTGAGTTTATAACAGTTCTTTTGTTTATAGTTAGTGCAGGGAAAGCTGAACCACAGCTTCCCTTTAAATTTGTGTCTGCATGAAGTAGATTTGCAGAAGAACATGCTACAGAGGAAGTACCAACAGGTTAAAAAAATTGTAGTGAAAGCAGGAAGTCATGTCTCCCACCCCAACAAACAGTCATGACTGTGGAAGAGGGTTGCCTGTGAAAGCTGTCCTTAGATAGGAGGCCCAAGGAAACTGGAAGAAATGCACTTAAACTTTCTCCATTTAAGTCGTGCCATGACCTCTGGATGTCTCACAGGGACTCTGTGTCCCATGAGAGATAGTCTCAAAAGATATATGAAAGACCAGCCAAAGTGTAACCCTTCTAGGTTTGAAAGACAAAGACGAAGAACAGCCCAGGGGCGAGGTAATTGATAATACTGCTTATTGAGAATTTTTCTTTTACATATCCTTTACAGGATTATTTCCCAGGATGCTATCGTGTAAGGTGGCTACAGAGTATGTGCTTCTATCTTACTCTCAAGTAAGAGTGTGACACTTCATTTCTGGTGGCTATGGATTGCCACACCATCACTAAATTATCACTGACTATTAATTATTGTTGTATTCTCAAAGCCCAGATTGTTCAACACTTGACAACTATTTTGAATCAGTGATTATTCATGTAGAGTTTTGCTGTGATGTCATCTGGCCTAACTAGAGAGAAACTCAGTAGAAAATGGGTTCGTTCATCTTTCTGGCCTGCCCAATAAGGGCCAAGTAGTGATGTCTGATCTGTGTAGTAACCCGATGAAGGTTCGTAGAATGGAGCTGTCAGGAAATTATACTTCAGACAAGAGTTATTAGGAGAGTTATGTGCTCATGACCAAAGGCAGCCATGGTAAGGCCTCTACATGGGACACCATTAGAGGAGTTACAGGTTCATGGCTCTAGTGCTGCATGGTAAGGCCTGGATATGGGAAAACATAAAGGGAACTACAGGTTCACAGGCTTAGGTAGCCATGATGGGCCCCACATGAAAATGTTGAACTCTAGGTTACTCAATTCTCTTCAGATCTTGAGAAAAAAACTTTCTCTGTCTTATATGTCTTCAGCAAAATGGAGGCCAAGTCTTGCACCTTGTGATCCTGGCTTACCCTATGTGTTGGGAGTCATGGAGGCAGCCAATAAGTGTGAAACATATAATTATCCTGACACTGGAAGGGAGGAAAAGGAGTTACAAGACCACAGCACAGCTTTCTATCCACTTACAGTCCCACAGAGAACTGCAAGAGGAGCGTGGCTAGATACCTGAGTGAGGCAGAGAGGCAGCTAGAGGAGTTGTGATCTAACTCTCTGCATAGTGAACCAGAGTACCAGCTTATCACTCAACAGTGAGAAGCCTGGTCTCTTCTGGGTACAGATGTGAGGTGGGCATTTCTGGCTTCATTTGTACTTTTTTTTTCCTGTCTTGAGCTTTGATAGAGTGAAAAATTCTCCTGCAATTAGAACTCACATTCATGCCTACTTAAAAATAGCTTGAAGAATCACTGCTGACTTCCTGGGGAGGGAGGGAGGGAGGGAGTTCATATTCAAGAGCATCATCACTGCAGTTGTGTGCTCAAAGCAAGCAAGCAAAACAAATAAAGATATCATTTCAACAAACACCTAGCTTGTTAAACAACAAATATTTACACAAGATTTTGCTTTTCTCACATTTACACTTTTAATAAAGTTTGTGTTAACACTTCTATGGGAGGCCCTAAAAATCAGGTATTCACCTCATGTAGAGCACCAAGAGCAAATCAAAGTAATGATTCCAACTGGTTTCCTGTGCTTATTTATAGACCATGAGTGAATGGTTAATTCATTTTAGGATTATGAATTTGGGTTACTCCCAAACCGCTTAATCACTGCAAAATCCCATCCATTATGGATGGAAATCTCATGGAAATTGCATCATGGATTCCCACTTTCATTCAAGGTTCTACTACCTCCAAAGGCCACTGGGGAACCTTCCACCTTCTATGGACTATCAACAGTTCCATCACCAGTAGCATAGATCTGACTACCACTGTATTTTTTTGTGCATTAGTGGCTATTTATTGACCAAGATATGACCTATTCTAAGATGGAAATAGAATGAATATTATATATAAAGAAGATGAAGGTCATACTAAAAGAAATTTGAAAATATGGCTCTCATATATAAATACAGAATAAACCTAATCTTTAAATTTAGAATTCATTAATGAGGAAGCCAGCAGGTTAGTAGTGTTGATTCAAAGAGCACTTAAAGAACAAAATTCATGCACTCTCAAAAGTATTTTGCAATGTTTTCTTCCACTATCTCAAAAACAAATTTATGTCTCCTACAGTAAGCCATAACTCTTGAAGTTAGAAATCATTGTTATGTCAACTAAATAAAATCTATAAGTTGACATGTTATAGTCCTAATCAATGGTAAAGAGGACATCAAACAAAGACAAAATCCTAATGAAATAATCAATCCCATAGAGAATTAAATAATCTTCAAGAGAATTAATTTCCATACCAGATAGGATGATAAACAATGTTTCAATATGACATTGAAAGATAATGACCCAATTTCTCTCCATACATTAAAGCATCTATCTTCAGTCTTTTGGCCTCGTATCTCTGACAGACATTAATTGTAAAGCAGGAATTATGAAGGACTTGCCTACCCTGTCTTGGCAGAGCTAGGCTGTCAACTTCCTCCTTCCAAGTTTTGTCCTTTTTGGACAGCATTCTGTCTACAATTGAAGCAAGGGATTTTTCTTGCCCAGTGACAAGCTTGCCACTAATGCAACCATCTCCAAATGGACATTCTTCAATGCTCATCCTCTACTTGGAGTATATAATAGTGGGTGCTGTCAGGAAAACATGTCTCAATATCAAAAACAAAATTTAAGTTAAGAAAACATTTTTGAATTCCATATTCTACAGATCTCTTGAGTTTTTTTTAAGACCACCTCTCTATCTCTGTATATTTGGATAAGCAAATGTTGCTTATCTCTTAGCAACTTGATTTCTGATTAATTAAAAAAAATCCATGATAAATTATGCTAGTACCTAACAAAATTAAATGTTTGAATGACTATTAGTTTGCATTTCTTTTTTTTATTTTTTTATTTTTTATTTATTTTTTAAATACTTTATTTTTTTTCTTCAAGTTACATCTCAGTAACAAACCCCTCCCTATTCCCCCTTCCTATCCCGCCCTTCCACCCTCTTCCCCCCAGAAGTTTCCCCTTTCAGTCCAACAGATGGTTCCTTCTCTTATAACAGTAAGTATTATACAAAACAATAGATATAAATATGCCACATTTATGAGAGTTAAATGGCCCAGTATACCTTCCCAATGTCCAGTTTATACATATTTGGCCCCTGACTTTAACATTCTACTATCTACCCAACTCCATGAGTTTAAAGGTCTATATGTGACTCAACATTCATACTATCTTGCAACACACTTTTAAGAGTATCTTCTTAGATCTGTAACACCCTCTTGATTCCTAAACAGTTCAAAATTTAACTATGAGACTCTAGCTGTCTATTCTTCAACCACCTCAGAGACCTGAGAGGGATAAATATATTTGCTTATACAGGAAGTGCAGGGCCTGCAGCTTCCAAAACTAAGAAAGAACATACCAATAACTGCCTGGACAGTTCCCATTTTCTCTCCATACATTCCAGCATCAATCTTCAGGCTTTGGGTCCTGTTTCTCTGACAGACATTTGTTGTAGAGCAGGGATTATGAAGGACTTACCTACCCTGTCTTGGCAGAGTTAGGCTGTCGACTTCCCTGCTACCAAGTTTTGTCCTTTTTTGACAGCAGTCTGTCTGCAGTTGGTGCTAGGGGTTTTTTCATGCCAAGAGAAAGGCTTGCCACTAATTCAACCATCTTACAGTGGAGGTTCTTCGATGCTTATCTTCTACTTGGAGTAGAATAGGGGGTGCTGTCAGGCGCTGATATGTCTCGATATCAAAAAAAATCTTGATTTAAGATAACATCTTTGAATGCCATATTCTGCAGATCTCTAGGGGTTTTTGAAGATGCCCTATCCATCTCTTGTATTTAGATAAGCAAATGTTGCTTGTCTCTTAGCAACTTGATTACTGGGTAGTTTAGAGAATATCTGTGATAGACTGTCATAGTAGCTAACAAAGTGACATGTTTGCATGACTAGGAGTTTGTTTTACTTAACTATCCTAGACCGTTTTAGACGGTTGGTATCAAGAGGTCAGAGCTTCACATTTTATTTTTAAGTATCTCTAGGTATGGTATCATACCTAGTTTGCATTTCTTAAGTATCCTCAACAGTTTATGACAGTTGCTATAAAAATGCCAAAACTTCACATTACATTTTTAAGCATTACCTAGGTATAATACCTTAAAAATAGTTTACCTTAATTTTGTATTGGGGACTGTCCAGGCAGCCAGTGGTCTGTTATTTCTTCCTTTTGGAAGCTGCTGGCTCTGCCTTCCTGTTTATTCAGCCATATTTATCCCTCTCAGGTCTCTGATATGGTTGAAGTCTAGATACTAATAGTGTCACAGTTATATTTTAAGTTGTTTAGGAATTAAAAGGATATTCTAGGTCTAAGAAGATGTTTTTAAGTTGGTAATGCAAGTTAGGATGGAAACTGAGTTAGGTATAGAACTTTAAACTCATTGTGATAGATAGATAATAGAATATTAATGTCAGTTGCCAAATATGTATGGACTGGGCAAGGAATGTATGTTCTACACTATAATTTTTATAATTGTCACCCATTTTTTCTTAATGTTTTGCATTCTATTTATTGTTATAAGAAAAATTCATTTATTGGACTAAAAGGGGAAGTTGTTGGGGGGGTAGGATATACCTTAAACTTAAAAAAGAGCAGATAGGAGGGTGAGGGGGAAAGGGCGAGGAGGAAGGGGATTAAAATTGAGATGCAACTTGAAAAAATTAAAAAAAAAATCATGACCCTTTTGTCTTTCATTCATGATTTCAATCATTTTCTTAATAAAGAAATATATTTACTTTTTTCTTAAAATTAGCACCATACCATTCTTCGTATTTTTTTCAAATTTGTAAGTATGACATATAAAACAAATAAAGTTTTCCTTTTAATTCTTATACTATTAGAAAGAGTAAAAGAGATGGCAGGTGGATCAGTTGGGAATGCAACTGATTCAAAATCAGGCATTTTTAGGAAAAATGGCCTGGAGATCACAGGAGCCATGATCAAGCCTAGAGGAAAGTATTGAAAGTAACATTGCATCATATCAGAGAGACCAAAATGGAACTTTAAAGGAAAAGGAAAGTTTCCCTCTAAACTCTGGGTAGAAACTTCATTAAGAAGGGTGGCTTACTATAAGAATAAGGGATAGGGAAGTCATGGACAGTATAGTGGGAGGAAGCCAGAGGATCCTTTAGAGAAATTTTATAAACAAAGGAAAATATCTGAAGTGTATATCATTTAGGAGCTGGAAAGAAGTTCAATACCATGTGATTTAGTTCACTCTAACTTACGTGACACAGAACAGTGAGGAACCAACCAGGTATTGTATAGAACACTAAGTAAAAGACTGTAAAAAACACAGTACAGACAGCTTACCTCTCTGTCTCAAATCATCAGGCATGGCTTAAGTTTCTTAAATTGTAATAGACTAGCATGACCAGCATCTTAAACCAGCAAGCCAGTGACTAACAACTACAAAACAAAAATTGGATCGAGGTCCTGATTTTACTATTGAGGTTGAATTTACAGATAGCAGACAATACCCAGAAATGTGTTTCTATAGTGATTCTAAATCACACAAGCATTATACTTCTGTAATGCTACACTTATTCCATTATTATTAATTATTGTTATTGCCATAATTACTAGTAACTATTATTATTACTTATCTTAATTACTTTTCTGTTGCTGTGATAAAATGGCTATGACCAAAACTGAAGAAAGGATTTATTTAGCTTACAGTTCAGAAGGGGTAGATTCTGTAACCACAAGGAAAGCATAGTAGTAGGATCAGAAAACAGAGATCACATTTCATCCACACACAGGAAACAGAGAGAGAAGGGGAGAAAGTAAAATGGAGCTACAATCCCACAATACTAGTCTCCAGCAAGGCTCCACACTCTAAAATTTCCAATACTTGACTAAACAGTACCACTTTGGGGAGCAATTGTTTCAATTCATTAGCCTACGGGCACATTTTTCATTCAAACCACCACATCACTAAAGATTTTCACTCTTCTAAGCTTAATATGTCATTTGTTCTAAATTTTTGTCCTAGGTCTCATTCTAACGTCAATGATCTTCATCTTAGTTTTCATGACTACTCACAGATTAGGACACACTTTGTCTTGCAGTTGTCCCAAGTCCTCCATCAAGACTGAATAAGGTTCTTGATGGTAATTGTTTGATCCTCACTCAAGCCTGTGTAAACAGTGCATCATGGGAAAAAGCTTAATATAGATTTTTGCCAAATGAATATACAGAAATAAATGAAGTTGGGGTAAGGAAAACATTTGAAATTGAGTATTCAAATAGTTTGACAAATGTTGCATTGTAAAATTGGCTCAAAAATAGACCCCAGCTTTTTGCAAACTCTCAATTTATCCTCTAAAAGGTAATGGCCATTTTCCTTCAAGAGTTGCCAACATTGTTGATGAAATCTCAGACATATTCTTGGAAGTAGGAAAGGACAGATAGAGTTACCTCTTATTTTAAATAATGACTCATTTACATAATGATTTATAAATATCACTTGTGAAATATCTGATATATAGAAATTTAATATTAAAAACAAAGCATTGTTTTTGGGCAATGACTTAGTAAACTCTGATGGCACAAATGGAAAGACCTCAGTTTGGATTCCCAGATTCCATGTAAAGTGTGAGTGTAGTAGTAAGTGTCTGTAATACCAGCAATCCTGGGAGAGATGGCAGATTCAGGAGACTCCCTGGAAGCTCAGAGGCTAATCAGTCTCATGTACACAATTGAAAACAAACAAGGGACTTTGCCTCAAAAAGGTCAAAGGTAAATGACATTTGAGTTGGCCTATGACCTACACAGGCTCATCATGACACTGATGCACCTACACACACACACACACACACACACACACACACACACACACACACACACAAATATGATGTGGACATAAGCTCTGCACAGTGCAGAAGTCAGTACAGAATCTGTGGACCATAAGAGAGAGGAGAGAAAGTTATGTGATGCTGACAGAGAAACCATACTTACTAAGGAATGATATTCTCAAGTTATCTGCTAGAAAGTATATTCTGGGAAGAGAAGTTTGGGCTGTATCTAACCTAGTTCACCAAATTTACCATTTACACCTACAGTTTTTCCATAGGTGACCTCTGACAGGTGGTAATAAACAATTTATCTCCAGTTATTTTTAACTATTGTCATCTCTGGAGGTTCACATGCCCATTTGATTCAGACAGCTGCTGTCTCCTCATTAAATAAGTGACCCCACAGATTTTTCTACTGGCTTAGTGTTCAAATATGGCCTTCACTGCACCAATGTGTTATTTTCTGAAGATATTTACCAGGGTTACTAGCTTCCTTGATCCTGTTCCTTGACGCTTAGAGCAAATACATACCAGTTGAATAATGTGTGGGGTCCAAGGCTTACAGGCAGTACACGGCAATCACTAAAAACACAGCTTAGGCATGTGAGTTACAGGAAGCAGACACTGCGTTCTTATGCATAAGCACAATGATGAGCGGAAAGACAATGCTTAGTCCGAAAAATTAGGTTTGTGTGGTTTACACTCAGTTCCTTGAATGGCAAACATTTTCTCAACCTAATCATTTTCTCAGCTACAATTTCCCTTTTAGAAGAGAGGTTTACAGTGTTGGAGACATTCATTTGACACCAATGATAAAGCTAACCTGTCTTTAGCTCATCTACTGACTCTGAAATAGCCTAGGAAAAGATAATACAAAATTCAAGAGACCCTTTGACACTGACACCTCTCTTCACTTCCTGTCATCAGACTCACCATGGAATGCTTCTTCTCAGTGGAGGGTGCACTTCATTGTTTTTCACTTCAGAACTGAACTACAAATAGAGAACTGACTTCATTTCCGGGTAGAACTTGTACATTCTTAGAAGATACAGGTTAAAGAGAGTTTGATGAAATACTGGGGTGGATCATTGCACACTCAGAGTGTTGTGTGAGTTTTGGGTGAAATCTGTGTCAAATATGATCTCTATCAATGACAGCTTTCAAGTGTTTATCCAGGATTCATTATTGATACTTATAAAAAGCTCCTGTCTCTTGTAATAGAACCAAGAGATAGAGGCAAGGCAGGGAGAGAACAAGAAGGAGAGCTAACTCACTCTGTAGACCAAGCTGACTTTAAACTCACAGAGATTCTCCTGCCTCTGCCTTTCAAGTGCTGGGATTAAGAGTATATCATTATGCCCAGCCATTTCGTTATTTTAAAAATTGGTTTATTTTATGTGTGTGAGTCTGTGTCTACATCTACATATGTACACTGTATGTGTGGGTAATACCTATAGTAGCCAGAAGAGGGTGCTCAGCCCCCTGGAACTGGAGTTATTGACATCTGTGTCAGTGCTGAGAACCAAACCTGGGTCCTCTGCAAGAACAGAAAGTGGGCTAAGTTACTGAGAGGTCTCTCCAACTTCTAAACTCACTTATAATAAATCCACATTTGCCGTAAGGACAATTCAAACTGTGATTCATTTAATCACTTCTTAAAGTGTGTACCTATCAAAACTGTTCATTGGAGACTTAAGTTTCCAACAAGGAGTTTTAGGTGATACAGGCATATAATATGAAATATAATATGAATTATACAGTAAGCTCATATTCTGTTTGCTAAAAATTAATCAGTGAGTATATTTATAAAGGATATTTACTTATTAATTTTTAAAACACATTTTCCAACACTATATGTGTAGCTCGTTACAATAATCAAGAATGCAACAACTCTAGACATTCAAACAACCACAAGACTGTGAAAACAGATTTTAGAATACATGCTTTTGGATGATAGGAAATGCCTGATTGATTCTTCAAGCTAAACTCCAGAAATTTTGTTAATTAACTTGTAAGACAAATTTGCAAATACAACTTTAAGTAAGGGAGAGATCTACTAGAGAGCTGAAAACAGAACGGTGGATCAATGTAATAACAGGCAAGGTCCTGTGTTGCTCTTGAACCTAGGACTGTTAGGGGTCAAGCACATGAGATAGCTGAACTTAATTGCTTTTTTTACTGAGCTAGGATACATTGATCATTCAACCCTCTGCTTGAAATACTCAAGAACTAATCTGGGTGATGTAATGGGCTTACTATAGATGGTACAAATGCAAGCTAGTCATTAAACTTGGCTCACTTAATATCTAGAAACTATTATCTAGAAATGTATTTGAAACCATGAGTGTGTCTCGGTTGTGCAAGCTGAGGACATGGGTTTGATCTTCCAGAACCCATGTAGAAAAAACACAAGGGTAGCCACACATACTTGTAATCCCACTGCTCAGGAGTTAGAGACAAATGGATTTTTAGGGCTTGCTGGCAAATCAGCCAAATCTACTTGATGATTTTTGGGAAACTGAGCTGCCCTGCCTAAAAAAAAAAGATAGAATCTCCTGAGAAACAATATCTGAGGTTCATTTCTATCATTCTATCATTCAATAATTCTTGAACAATGATTCCACATTTGTGTGTACCCCCACATGCACATACCAAGAGACACAAACACAAATGTGCACAAATATGAATGCTCATGCATATGCACAAAAGAAAATAACAGGAAACTATTTTTGTAAAGTTGTTGGATGAATCAGTGGACCAGTAATGATAGCTCAAACTGTCACTCAGGTAACATCTAAATATCTTTAAAACTATATTAGAAAAATTCTAAATATCATTAAAATTACATCATTTTTTTCATATGTTTGCCTTCTGTGTTTCTATGATGGCTATGTCTGTATGTATTGTAGGTGATTAATTAGATGTGTATGTAGCATGGTGTGTGTATGTGAGAGAGAGAGAGAGACAGAGAGAGAGAGAGAGAGAGTGTGTGTGAAGGTCAGAAGGCATTATCATGTGTTGGCCCTGCCCTTATTCCTTGTTTGAGTCAGGGTCTTTGTTGTTTGCTGCTGTGTACACCAGGCTAGCTGTTCCTTCAAGCTTCTAGAGAATCTCCTATCTCTACTTTTATCTTGTCATAGGAGAACCCAGAATCTGTAGTGTGCTACAACATCCATGTTACACATGTCTTCTCACTTACATGGCAAGTATTTCACTCACTAATCTGGCTTCCTAGCTGAATATACTTTTCTTTTAATTATGTAATATTACAAACAACTTAAGAGTAGGGGAAAAGGTTGTTTATCTCTCCATATCCTGTTCCTGTTTAAACAATTGTCAAATAAATACTTGTGGATAAATATTCATTATATCTATCAAGAATTCTTTAAATGAGTTGAAAAGAAAAGCATACATACATTTCCTTAAATAAAGGCAAGTATGAAATGAAGATAAAATAGATATTGGTTAGCTAACAGTGTAACACATACTCAAAGTAAAAGGAAAGGAAAGGAGGCTCTTGGTTTCTTTGTTTTGTCCAGTAACCTGTGGATAAATATCTGCCTCTTGGGCAGTTCTGGCAAAGCTTCTATAATATTCCACCACAGTTCTCTGTTGGCCTAATTCCCTCCATGACTCATGATTACCCTGCCCTAGTAACCCCAGATGCTTATTTTCTTGAACAATGAGTCTCAACCTTTCTAATGTTCCAACTCTTTAATACAATTCCTCATGTTTTGGTGAATCCCTACTATAAAATAATTTTGTTGTACTCTAATTTTGCTACTGTTATGAATTGTAATGTAAATATCTGTGTTTTATTATGGTTTTACGTGACCCCTGTGAAAGGGTCTTTTGACCCACAGTGGAATCATTACCCACAGGTTGAGAACCACTGTTCTAGAATATAGTGCTTAATTTCAGGGGCTCTTTCTTCCCACTTTTTTCCTCTGGCCTGGATTGTGCTCTGTAATTATCCTAACCAGGAACAGCATCTATTTAACTGTGATAACAAACGATTCTATTTTCAGAGGAGGATAGAAAATTAAAATTGTGAGAATCCAATTTGCTTTGCTTTGTGATGGCATTTCCAAGAGAATGGAGCCAAAAGACCTTCATGCTAAGACATGTCATAATGAAGGCCAGAGGCTACCTGCTGCCAGATGGTGGAATCTCTGCCTTTTAAGGGGTGCTTCTTTCAGGGTAAAACTGTGTATTGGTATCAGTTTAACATCCTGGGAATTCTTGGAAGTGCTGAAAATTCCACTTCAGCATGTGTAGCAGTAGGAACTCCCTGGAGCACTCATTAAACATTGCTTTAAGTACATTGAAACGCAGGTACACATGAAGGCATTACATCAACACAATGCCCTTGCAAGCTCTGGTCTGTATATGAGTTATCTGAGGATCTTTCTCGAAAGGCAGTAATCATCCCAGGAAATTCTAATTTAGTGTATGTGATATTAGTGTCTGCAATCTGCCACTTAAGAGAATCAACAATGCCCCCAGCAGGAGTCTAGTGCAGTTGCTACAGACCTGTCAGTTTGGGCAAGTAAATGCTGAGTAAATACAAAATCAGCATTGTAAGCTCTGCTGATCTAAAGGAACAGTGAAATAAGAAGAGAAGCAGGAATGGGTTTTACTACGTATATATAGTTCCCTGATCACATTTGCCCATTATCCTCTCTTATCACCATCTTCTGCCCGCCAAATGCTTTCTTCTAAGCAAGTCCCCCCCTACTTTCATGTCTTTTTAAAATGAGTGTTTGAAGGATGAATGGCACGTCGCAGCATGCATGTGGAGGCCAGAGGACAGCTAGCTTGCAGAGTTGTTTTTCTTCTACAATGTGAGTTCTACGAATCAAATTGATGTCTTCAGGCTTGGTACATGTGTCTTTACTCACTGAACCCTGACAGATGGTTTTACACACTGACCCTTCTGTGTGCACACATGCACTATTTATTATCCATAATGAAAGGCTGCTGGTTATGGTCTTGTGCATGTGAGCACTCTCTTGTACAGGTAGTCATAGGTTATGAGTTCATGAGTAGAGCAACCACAAATACAGACAAGAACATTTTGCAACATTCCTTCCCATGCTATAGCTTTCACTGATCCACTGCCCCCAGCTTCTTCAATGTTCTCATCATTGGAGGGTGGAAATATTTACACTTATACCCATTGATCAGGGCTGCGTTCAGTCTTGTCAAATGAGATTTGTTTTCAGTTGGGTGGTGGATAATGCTAAGTTGGGAAAATGGTGTTAATGTTGAGAATAAGTGATGTTGAGTGTTCAGCCTTAAATGGAACATCAATATCACCTGCTCCCAAGTTCATATTCTTGTTTATTACCTGGTAGTTCCAAATACATCAGTGCAGAGACTTAAAAGAGCCCATACAGCTGAATGGATGCATAAGGAAACTTAGGCCATCTTTATCAGGGGAGTTCCAAATTACTTGCATATTACTCAAAAAAAAAAACATATTATATCCTTCTGTAAGTGGCATTATTAACCTCAGAACTAACTCATTTTAGCTGTTTCACATCTTTAATCTAAATGACTTGGAAGATTAATTGGAAAGTTCTTTGCTTTCACCTAGTGTGTCTATTCCTTCCCATACTAGCCATGTTCTTATGAGAAGAAAGTGGAACATTCAAACCTTAATCTATAGACAGAAGATACATAAAAGTAAAGATGATGGAGAAAGATGACTTTTCAACTTTACTTTAGAAAGCCATCAAAAAAAGAATGTAAATACTTTTTAAACAAACTCTCCACAGGCCAGCTATCAATGAATAAGTGAAACAATGTGGTCCTTACCTATTTTGTTTCTCTCTCATTTCTTTATCTGTATTGTGTGACTGTGTCAGGGTGTGTCACAATATGAGTTATAAATTGAAACAAAGAGATAATATTTCCTGTGTCCTGGAAAGTAAATGAGCAAGTTGTATCAGTTATATTCCTTGTTGCTGTGACAAAATACTTGATAAATGTAAGTTTAAAAAAAAAAAGTCATCTTAGTTGCTCTTTCTGTTGCTAAGATAAAATACTCTGACAAAAGGAACTGGGAAGAAAATGTTCATTTTGACTCAAACTTCAATATTAGTCTGTCCTGTGAGGAAAGTCAAGCGACAGGAGTTGGAAGCAGCTGCTCATTACATCCACAGTTGGGAGGTAGAGAGGGGTGGCTGCATGCTCAGCTCCCTTTCTCAACTTGTATAAATAATCTAAGATCCAAACCAGGGTGGACTGTCATCCACAGTCCTCAGGTCTTAGCCTGTCAGGTAACAAATTCAAGAGATTGCCTCACAGACATTCCTAGAGGCCAGTCTCTTAGGTGATGGTAGATTCTGTCATGTCTACATTTAACACTGCCCATCACAAAAGGTTTTTTTTTGACAGTTTGAGAATGCAGTATACCATGGAGGGGAAGGCATAGCAGGGATAGTGTGAGGCATCTGGTCATATTGTATCCATGCCAGGAAGCAGTGGGTCTTCATACATAGATTAGCTCATGCCAGGAATATGATGTGAGCACCTCAGTACTCAGTTATTTTATTAAATATGTTACTACTGCTGCCAGAATTGTGTTATTGGCTATATATGCTAAATAAATGATTCCTGCTGGCATGTGAGGGGATTCAAGGGACATTTCTTCTGGGACCAGATATATAGCATTTTCAGACCATGGTGACATTAAAGTGACATGGAACCACTGAGTAAAGGGACTGTCATGACCTCAGTTAAGCTGAGGATTTTACTGAACAAATTCAATAAGCTCCCTGTAACAGAAGAGGTGATGCCCTGGGCAGAAAGACATGTACAACTGAAAAGACAGCCTCAAGTTGTGTGTCTTTCCCTCATGAGCTAAACTACCTTAGTGGAGCGATCTGAAAGCTGTACATTTCTAAATCTGAAACAACATGGTATGACAACTAGAAAATTCTACAGCTGATGTCATAATATGTAGATAAATTGCTGGTGGCACTGACAATATCATTGACTTGGACAATATTGAAATTGACTTCATAACATGAGTGTGAAGTATAGATGGAATATAAATAAATACCCTGTTCCTACTTAGTTACTGTCTCAATGTGTCTTATTATTTATATTTAAACATATCAGAACAAGGAAAAGAAATACCAGAAATGTGTGTATGGAGTTGAGCTTAATTACACGTAGACCATGGAGTCTCCTATGATTAGAAGGTGTTTTGTTGTTGCTGATGTATTTTGTATTTGTTTCTGTCTTTATCTCTCTCTCTCTCTCTCCCTCCCCCCCTCTGTGTGTGTGTGTGTGTTTCTACATATGTGTATTTGTGTCCATGAAGGGCAGAAGATGATTTCAGATTTCCTAGAGTTGGAATTACAGGTGAAGGGGTCAAACTTGAGTCCTCTTCAAAAGCAGCAAATGTTTGTAACCACAGAGCTTTTCCCAGTTCCTAGAAATATAATTTGCCTTTCACTGTATGGTAACAAAAAAACCAGAAGTTGACTTCTCTGACAGGTCTGAAATGAATACCCCTCTTGAAGCTGTAGGTAGTTCAGAATGGGAGCTGTACACTCTGTTACTGCTTCTATTTCATCAGCCAAGGAGCATATGAGGACAAACCAAAAAGAGGACTGTGAAGTGCTTTACATAAAGGGGAGTTGCATTAGTTCTTTGTTATGCCTATGGAGAAATGTCTTGGAGTTCATCCCCAAGCCTCTTCAGCCACACATGCTTATGACAAGATCATTGTTTGAGGACTTGGCTTCCAGTTTCATTTCTCTTGCTGCAATAAAATACTGTTTCAAAAAGCAACTTAGGGGAGAAGTTTACTCGCTTATAATTCCAGGTCAGAATCCATCATAATGGAAGAGTAACTGTAGCAAGAGCTTCAAGCAGACAGTCCTACAGTACAGTGTGTCCTATGAACAAAGATAAATAAACGTATACAGCCTTGCTTTCTCTTCCCTTACATAGTTCAAGGGCCTGTCTAATGAACTGTGATGGCCACAGTTGGTGAGTCTTTCCAAAACAATTAACAATCAAGACAATCCACAGAAGCACTCAGAGGCCAATCTGATTGAGACAATTCCTCAATGGAAAGCCCTTCTCAGGTGAGTCGAGGATGTGCCAAAGCTAAAGCTAAGCATCGCTCAGTGAATTGCTCAAATTGTGATTTTCCAAAAGTCCCTCTGGAACTAAGCTGTGGTGGAAGTAAGGTGCTATTTATTTCATCTGAGATAGGGATATGTCCAAGAAACAAACAAACAAGCAAAAAACACTTGGGTTGGTTCCATCCCCACACTGCTAGGTCAAAGGTCAAATAGCATCAAAACTCTATCCATGAAAATAAAGTGAATATTTGGAGATACTGTAACCATAACTGCTACAAGTATAGTAATATTAAAAAAGAGACACAAGTAGCACAAAGATATACTCAGAAGTTAAAAATTAATGAAGAGGATACAAAAAGAAGCAGAAGGCACAAGATTACAAAGGAGTTGTCAGGAGTAAATAAAGGAGAAAAACAGCACAAAAAGTAAAGTGAAAAATGGAAAAAACGAGAAAGAGGAGAACAGAGAAAGGGGAATAGGATTCAATTAAAGAATGAATAAATTTTAAAAAAGAAAATGTGTTTAAAGAAGGGAAAACCAAGGAGACATGAGGAAAATCAGAGATGATAGTAAAAGCTGAACTCAACAGGGATGATTATGCTTCCAGCTGGCAGGGAAGGTGGTGTTCAAAGTGTTAACTGACCTTCTGTGCTTTTGGTTCTGGGTTGTAACCCCTCTGCTTTGTTCTGCACCTCTAGTCACATCTGTCTCATTTCTCAGAGTAGATTCTCACTTTCTCTTCTCTGTTGGTTGACATTTCTTACAAAGTTCAGCTTCCATTTCACCATCTTAGCTCTAATCTTATTTTTTCATTAATCGATTTATTTATTTAGCTTACATACAGATCACAGCTTCCCCTCCCTCCTCTTCTCCCACTTTCTCCCTCTCACCTTCCCTCATTCCAGGCCTACCCTTTTCCTCAGGGGAGGCCTCCCATGAATATCCATCAGCCTTGGCATATCAAGTTGCAGTAGGACTCTGGCACATGTTCTCCTATTGAGGCTAGACAAGGCAGCCCAGTTAGGAGAAAGGCATACAAAAGCAGCCAACAGAGTCAGAGACAGCTCCTGCTCCATTTGTTAGGGGACCCACATGAAAACCAAGGTGCACATCTGTTACATATATGTAGGGTGCCTAGGTCTGTGCCATTCACGCTCTTTGGTTGGATGAAGCCTCTCAAAGTACAGTGATGCTAGGCTCCTGTCTGCAAGTATAGCAGAATATCATTAAAGGTTTCAGGAGTTGACTCTTTATCATGGACTCAGGTTGAACCAGTTATGTATGTATATGTGTGTGTGTGTGTGTGTGTGTGTGTATGAATGTGTGTGTCCCCACACACATGTGGAACGTGGAACCTAGAGGTTGATGTCATATGTCTTCTTCAGTTGTTCTCCACTTTAATTTCCAATTCATAGTCCATCACTGAGCCTGGAGCTCACTGAATCACCTACAGTGACTAGTCAGCAAATTCCAATTGTCCTCTGGTCTCTGTTTTCCTGCCCTGTGATTTCAGGCATGTATCACTGAACATATCTTTGCCCATGGGTGCTGTGACTGAAGATAGGGTCCTCATGTTTGTACATCAAGTGCTTTGCTGGCTCATGTACATCTCTCATCCCATCACTCTAGTTCAACCTCTTTGGAAATTTAGGGATATTTCCTCAGCTATTATATGCATATCATAAAACTCTTTTGTAGGCTATATTAAAGAGATGGAACAGTCTGATTAAATATATGAACTACCTCCAGTGATTGATTATCGGCAAATAATACTACTAATAAAGCTTAGTTCCTATGATCACCTCAAGTATGGAGGCAAACCTTCTTCTTTTAATTTTGTCTGATACAAAGAATTGTTTTTAGCAATGAATTCAATCACAGTGTTGGTGTGTGGGTGCATGTGAACTAAAGGGATACACACATAATATACACAAAGAACAGCTGAAACAATAAATTTGGTCAGGGTGGGACTAGAGATGAAGAGTTCATTTATTTTGATTTCTGCCCTACAGTAACAAAGTTTTGATGCCATTTTACCCCTTATATTCATTATCAGTAGAAATATGGAAATTTTCTTATGCATACTGATTTTCAGTGCACATATAGTAATTTTTGTGACTCTGTGAGAATTTGTTGTTTAATTGTTGAAGGCAGGTACTGTGTATCCCTTCATTTTTTATTTTTATTCTTGTAAAAACCACAATGGACATTTCATTTTAATTCTTTCATTTAATTTAATTCTATGTTGTGTGCTGTGTGTGTACCTGTTTGAGTGTGTGTATGTGATGCACTTCCATGTGTGTATGCATACTGACACCAAAGGTCTAGCCCATTGACTTTTCCTCATTCTCAGTCTGCTTTGACTCACAAGATGAGGCCTTGTTGGCTTGAAACTCACTGTTAGGCTAGGCTGTGTGGCCAGGAATCCCAGAGATCTGTCTGCCTTTTCCTTCTTAGTGTTGGGATTACAAGTGGGTTCCAATTGACTAGCTCTTTTAAAAAAAAATGTATATTCTTAGGGATTGAACTTTGAGCTTACTGGTACTTTGAACCCTTGCCCATTAACTGGATGTTTTGTCTTGATTTAATCTATTAGTAGTGTCCAGCATTTCTCTCTGAAGTATTTCAGCTGTTAACTATTGTCAGTAAAGTGCTGGGAAACCTGGTGGTTTCCTCCTTTGAATGGTTCCTGAAAAGGTGAGCACTCTTTCCCCTGGTGCAAATGCAAGCGGCATCTACTGGCTTCCTCCGCTCCTGTTCTGCTGTCATGAGCTTCAACAGTTCAATTGATCTAACCAGAAATAGCTTACACTTGATGGCATTTCCGAGATAACTTTCTTTTCGAGATGAAATATTTAAAAGACTCTGAAAACTGACTTGTTAATTTTCATTTTAAATTATTAGATGGCCCTACTATTGTACTAGTTATATGAGGAGAGTTCAGACAGGAAGGGGAAAAAATAAGAGCCAGAAATACTAATTTCTCATGAAAAAAACTTTAGAGACCTGAAAAAAACCCAAACACAATATTTAGAAATTATGCTGTCAACTTTATGTCCATTTGTAATAGCAAATACATTTGTTGCACTTTTCCTAATTTAAAAATGACACATATGCCACTTGTGGACCTGAAACTCTGTTGCCATGGTGATGAGATGCTTGATTTCTTTGGAGATAGTAGTAACTGTACTTTATAAGATCACACTGAGGATGCTGTTTTCAACATTTTCCTTTCTCTTCCTTTAGTAAACAGGGTAATCACCCCTTGTCTGGAATGCGCGGGACTGGAAAGAAGAGAGTTTGATTTGAGGCTTCTTGTCACATTTTCAAGTATTTGCACCTACATAATGATAAGTGTTAGAGAGAGACCTAAATTCGTCTCAATCAGTTAATGTTTATACCTTACACACACAACCTGCAATATTTCCATAGTTTTTGTACATTCTGAAGAAGTTTATGTTGTTTTATTTTTAAGTTGTGGCTTCATGAGGGTACTCCATATTGTTTTCTGTTTTGACTCATTTCATGTTTTGGATTTTCAGATTATAAATATTCTACTTTTACTTAAAAAATATTTTTTCTTAACTTCCCACCTAATGCTGATGTTCGGATCATTTATCTGCCTCAGCTTCCACAATGAAGTGTAAAGTAGCAAATCTTGTCAAACAGCAGATGAAGTGGGTTTTTCAGCACCCACTTCCCTTTGTCTATTACTTGAGATTTGCCACTTTGCACTTCATGTGGAAGCAATGGGAACAACTAGATGCCTGATGGGAAAAGTAAGATGTGACACCTGTTATTCTCTGACTCAGAAACATACCACGGCACATGTGTGCCTCAATATATAACCAAGTATCCCATGAAGTGTATTGTAAATGTGCAAATCAAACAGAAGCCTAGAAAGTAAAATTACATAAAACATCAAAGCAGTTACATTCCAATATAAACTGGCAGTCTTATTCCTCTCTTCAGTGCTGGTATTGCATCTAATATTCTCTGTAGAGTTGGTTTGGTAGATATAAATTCTTTTAAATTGTTTGCATCATGGAAAGTTTTCTTTTTCTCCTTCAGCTGTGGTGAATAGTTTTCTCAGTACAGTACAGTAGTTTAGGCTGATGTCCATGATCTTTTAGAAATTGGCTGCATTGTCCCAGACTCTCTTGGATTTTAACATGAGAGAAAGTCCTGTGTTACTCTGATGAGTGTTCCTTTATTTGTGATTAATGATTTCTCTCTCATAGTTTTAAATACTCTCATTTTATTTTGTATTTAGTATTTAAATTATAATATACCATGGAGAGTTTCTTTTGTAGTCCTGTCTACTTAGTGTTCTGTGTGTTCCTAATATCTATATGAGTGTCTCTCTTTAATTGTGTATGTTTTCTTCTATTATCCCATTTAAAATTTGGTTTATGCCATTGAACTTGAGTTAATCTATTTAGTCTAAATCCATAATTTGAAGATTTAGTCTGTTCATGGTGCTCTGTAAGTCTTGTTACGTGTGTGTGTGTTTGTGTGTGTGTGTGTGTGTGTGTGTGTGTGTGTGTGTGTGTTTTAATTCATATTTTATTCTGGAGTTATCGAAGAGCTCTACTTTATCTTCAAGTCTTGATATTCTGTCTTCCACTTGATGTATTTTACTTGCTATCTTTTACCTCCAAGCTTTCTAGGGGCTTGTTGAGTTTTTCAGTTCCATCTTCACATTAGCTTGAGTTTCCTACAATATTTTCATCTCTTAACTGAATTCAGCTTTCAAATCCTGATTTTTTTTTTCAGCATGTCATTTAGCCATGTATTTCTCATTTCTGGGTCATTAGTAAGGAGTTACTGCTATACTCTTTAAGTGCTTGGAACTGTTCATGTCTTATTTAAATCCAGTTTTTTACTGTTGTTTTAAATTCTGTTTCCAGGAGTTCATCAAAGGTAATTCTCATTGGACAACATTTCTGTAGGACTAATGCATTCAGGGAGTGACATATTGTCTTGGCCTTCCATATTGTTCATTTTTTTTCTACATGATCAGATCATATGAGCTTCTTCCCTTGTTTATGTGTTTGAGGTGGGACTCTAGCCTGATTCACGCTTGGCCAGGGCATGAGATAGCTACATCTAGACTAGCTCTCATAATATATCTAATTTCATTACATTTCAGTATCTGGTACTTTTTTTTTTACATGATATTCCCAAAAGTCTGAGACTCTCTTTTCATTTTGACCTATTTCTATCCCCTTTAGTACACATGCAAATACACCTCTCAGCTCCTTTGGATTGAGATACCAGGCTAAGAGTATTTAGCCTGTGGTGGTGGTGGTGGTGGTGGTGGTGGTGGTGGTGGTGGTGGTGGT
>CAJQZJ010032546.1:2233145-2244440 GCA_907164525.1 Lophiomys imhausi
GTGGTGGTGGTGGTGGTGGTGGTGGTGGTGGTGGTGGTGGTGGTGGTGGTAGCAGTGCATCCTTTTAATCTCAGAACTCAAGAGCCAGAGGCAAATAGATCTTGTGCTCAAGGGCAGCCTGGTCTAGAGAATGAGTTCCAGGATACACAGAGCCATAAAATAAAACCTTGTCTCAAAAAGTATAAAACAACATCAACAACAATACAACAACAGCAAAGAGTACATGTGAAATGATGATTCTACTTTTAAAGATTTATTTTTAATTATATGTATATGTGTGTCTGTTTCTGAGTTTGTATACATAAGTGAAGTTGCTTGTGGAAGCCACACACACAAAAAAATGCAGTCAGATATCCTGGAGCTGAGGTTACAGGCAGTAGTGATCCAACTAACTGAACAGCAAAATTGGGTCCTCTACAAGAGCATTCCTTTTGTCCCCCCAACATTTATTTATTTCTTCAAGTTACATCTCAATCACAGTACCCTCCCTCCCCTTTCTTCTAGTCCCACCCTCCTACTCTTCCCCTTCCCCCTCCTATCTGCTTTTCTGTTTTAAATTTAAGGTGTTTCTTTTTTCTCCCAACAGCTCCCCTTTTTAGTCCAATAAAAAGCTCTTTTCTTAAAGCAATAAATACAATACAAAACAATAAGAACAATTAGGCCACAATTATGAAAATTATACTGAACCAGCTCTCCCGCTCCATACCTCTTATTTTTGGTTGTTGAGAAACATCCATATTGTTATACTCTATGAACAACTTCTATTACCAACCATCATATTCAAGGTTTGTTTTCTACAGACTTAATAGTAATATCCCTCTTAACAAGTCAGAGGTGACAATTCATTATGATTTTGGTTTGAATTTTGTTGATGATTGAGGCTATTCAGCATATTAAGCAAATACTTAGGAGTTATCCACTTGTCTTAGGAAATATTTATTCAGGTCCTTTCCTCTTGTTTAAATGACTTCTTTGCTTTGTGTCCTTGAGTTATTTGAGTTGTGAACATGTTTAGAAACTTAAGCCCTTGTAATCTGTTGTATTCACATTTGATGATTGTTACTTTGTTTCATACAGCAGCTTTTTAATTTGGTGTACTACCTCCTGTCAATTATTGATTATGTTGTGAGGGCTTGGGAGAGGGTTCACATCCTAAATTTTCATTGCCAAGGTAGCAATAAGATTTTTTTTCAAAATGTTTTTTTCTAGGAGTTTTACTGTTGTGAATCTTCTATTTAAATATTTGTTTGGGGTTGATTTTCATATATGGTATTAAATTAGGTTCTTCTTGATATCCAGTTTTTCTAACACATTCTATTACAAAGAATATATTTTCTACATTTTTTATGTTTTTAGCAACCTAGTGGATGATCAATTTATTTTACAGGCATGGATTTATTTCTCAGTTTTGTATCTTATTCTTGTGATCTGTGTCTGCTTATATGCTAATACCATACTCTTTTTATTTGAAGCTTTGTAATATATTTACAATCAATTACCATCATTATTCTTGTTTACATTTTTGTTGGATTGTAAGATCTTTTGTAGGTTTATATAAATTATAGAAATTATTTTCTATTTATGTTAAAAAGGGTATTGGAATTTCTTCAGTGACTGTGTTAGATTTATAGAAAATTTGAGGAGTATGAGTATATTAAGAATGTGAAATAGTCTAGTCTATAAATACAAGATATATTTTACTTCACTTTTATCTTTATCTGTTTCACTAGTCAGTGTTTTGTAGTTTTCCAAGTGTGACATTTTCTGGTATTAACTAATTTTATTTCTAGTTATTTTATTCCTTTAGACTAAATTGGTTTATTACATATGGAGTTGATTATTTACTACTTTTGCAGGTAGTCTGTTTTTAAGTCCCTAGAAACATTAATGATTTTATAAGTTTAATTTTTATTGAGTTTTTATGAATTTCACATCATGCACCCCAATTCCTCTCATCTCTCTGCCCTTTTGTACCTTCTCTCTGCCCTTATAACCACCCAGAATAAAAAATAATCTCATTGTGGAACCTGTAGTTTGTCACAGAGTGTCCTACAGTATAACCTTTTATGCACAGTTCTTTATTTGCAAATGTTGATTGCAATGAGTCATTGGTCTGGTTTGAGACCTCGTCCTTCTGCTACACTATCAATACTGGATCCTTACTAGGACTCTACTTGGATATCCTCGTTTTACCTTGCATAAAGATACTGAAGCTTTGAACCTTAAGACCCGCCCCTTCATGCAATCCATCAGTTCATTGATGGGGTAGATGTTAGGGTAGTCAACTCAACCCCTGGATCTGAGCCTTGATGGTAGATGAGCTTCTCGGCCTGACAGGTCTCCTGCACCTACAGCATCAGGGCAAGATATCCAGCACTGCCCCAACTAGCTCACCTAATGATGCAATAGGCAAGGGGCTGGGACAGCTCTCTAGCTCTCATGATCTCAGGGCTGGCTCACCTGCAACCCATGAAACCATCCTGGGAAAGGTGGGAAGGGCAGGGCACTCCTGAGTCCTACAGCTGGTGAGGGGATGGGACTAGCTCTTTGTTCTTACATATTAGGTCCAGTTCTCACATGACTCCCAGGTGAGGGGTGGGGCCAACTCTCCACAGCCCTCAGACATCAACATGTACCCATGGGACAGCCTACATGAGGGACATCCACCTGGATTTTGGTGATAACAGACCCCTGCTGTTACAAGGCTATGGACTCAGACATGCTCCTTGGTGTCTTCATGGGTCAGGACCTTAGGCCTTTCCTAAGTACCCTCAAATATCCATTTTTTGCCTCATTTTATTGTTCACACACCTGCTTCTCTTTCTCTTCCTTCTCTCCACCACTTACTTGCTCATCCTAGAGATGCCTGGGGTCTCTGAATGTCTGGGGTAATCTCAAGAGTGATATGCCTTGCCCATGCTGTGTGGCCCTGGGTAGGGGTCCACTCTGATGTGGTCTGCCTGTCCAGGCCTTCATGGCACCAGGCTGGGGACCTTTTCAGACTTGCTCCCTGTCTGAACCCATTATTATTTTTAATATTATTTTTTTACTAACTACTTTGATTAGAACTTCTAACACTGTGTTTTTAGAGATTTCCACTGTTGAAATCTTTGTCTTGTTCTTTATCATATACAAAAACTTTCACCTGTTTGAATATATTAGATCCAACTTCATTATATCTGATCTTCATGTGTTGAGGTACATTCCTTTAATACTTTTTTTTGTATTTACAGATCAAAAAATGTTGAATTTTGTTAAGGGGCTTTTTGTCATCCATTAAAATAATCACATGATTTCTATACATTATTTGGCTTCTGGGGAATACTAAATACTAACTTGTATGTTGACCCAACCTTACATTTCAGAGGCAAATCATGTTTCATCATATTACATTGTTCTTTCAATTGTTGTCTAATCCAGTTTGTGAACTTTTCTAGTTCCATAAATTGAATGATTTCCTTGTTTCTGATAGCTGACTAGTATTCCATTGTGTAAATGTACCGCAATTTTTTATCCATTCATTTGTTGAGGGACATCTGGGTTGGTTCCAGTTTATATCTAAAGACTGATATGAACATTGATGAAAGTATGTCATTATGGTTTGGTGAGGAATCGTTTGGGTGGATACCCAGAAGTAGTATGGCTGGGTCTTGAGGTAGGGCTATTTCAAGTTTTCTAAGATATCATCAGACTGATTTCCATAGAGGTTGTACAAGTTTGCATTTTCACCAGCAGTGGAGGAGTGTATTGTGTTGCATTGAAATTTAATCTAAAAGTTTTTCATCCTTATCTAGTGTTGGTATCAGTGAAATATTGGGAGATATTTGATTATTGGTTAAATGCCCTTATCATAAATTTATTCAGACTTGTTCAGATATATTATTGAAATCCATAATTTTTATTCAAAAGTACTGATTGGCATAATAGTTTTTATTCCCTGTTCCAAGAAACTTAATTTTTTTTAAATAGAACTACATGTACAGTTTGCTGAAGGAACTCTTGAATGTAAACTGTTTATGACTGAGTTCATTCATCTTTGAGAGAAATGTAGTATTGTAGTAATGTTTGAGGTATGGGAATATAGAATTAGAAATGTTACTATAATTCTAAATCCCTTCACATTTCACAAATGATCCTATTCTAAAACATGTTCACTCCTCAAGAGTTTAGCTGAATCATTCTTCATAATTTAATCAATAAATTAACAATGATAAATTATAACCCACAGTACAGTTTAAGCCATTTTATGTTATTTGATCTCAAATCAAATTGTCCTCAAATACACTTAGTGTCATAGAAAGCCATGCTCAGTTTTTGTTACCTAGCACAAACATGACACGAGCATTTCTGTGTCCTATAATACCCCATAACGTCTCTTCTGCATTCCCAGTTCTGTAACCAGTACCAGACCCTGAAAGCCCTCTAGAATTCAGTCTAATCTATATAGCTAGTACTAGGCCAACCGAGGCTATGAAGTGAGACCTTGTCTCAAAAGAAGCAAGCAAACAACACACACACACACACACACACACACACATGCACACACACACACACACAAAACACACAGAAACAGAGTATTTTTCACAACTAGGTTATTAAAAGCACTCTAAGCAGAAAATTAACCATGTATATAAATGTAGTTGAAGGCAAATTTCACTTCACACTTTTTCTCTTTAATTTATTTATTTATTCACTTTATATCCCAATTGCAGCCCCCTCCCTCCTCTCCTCCCATTCCCCTCCCCTTCTTCACATAGAAGGGTGTCTCATCCACCCCTACGCCATTTTGTTCTGTTCTTCATGACATTTTTCATGCTCAGAAGCTAGAGAGAGTTAGATTCACTTGTGTACCTTTGATGAAGTGGCTGAAGTTTTACCATTTTGTGGTGCACAGAATTAAAGATTCAAGTTATTTGCAGTGGCATGCTTTTTGCCATACTATTTGGAATGTCAGTGTCATTATCATAGTTCTGGACTAATGAGGGGTATAATATTAACTCTTTTGATTTGGGCTATTGTCCAGAAAGGAGACCCAGATCCCAGACGCAACTTTGATTCTTTTCTACAGGTAAGTTAACCTTCAGATGCTGTTTTCTTTGTTTTGGCTTTTCTTCTTTCATCTAATTTGATTGTAAACTTCCAAGAGAAGTCAGCAATGCATTAACCCCCCTATTATCTGACAGGCCCTGGAACCTGTTATTGAGCCATTGCTGTTCACTGACATCTTGGAAGGCAGTTTCTATCACTGCTGCCTCCTGAAGCAAAGGATGCTAGCTTCCAGGCCAAGTGACAGTGGGAGCAGCTCTCTTCCAATCACTTAGCTCTTCCCCATGACAGCAATAGAGTCACCACTGAAGAATGAAGCTTGGATCATGTGATTCAAAAATGTTTACCTTACTGTGAGCACCAGAGCTACAAATATCTGAATAATCCTGTCTCTTACATGTCAAATCATTCATTCTTGGAGAAATCTACATTGGCTTTATCATTTACAGTGAATATTATGCCACTAGATTTTTCAATAATTGTATTACAGTGTATGTGTGTATGGGTATATACATAAATCCATATACATTGCTTACTCAATTACTAAAGCATTAGTAATATATGTTGATAGTATACAATGATTTTAACTATGCATCTTTACCATTATGTAGGTTACTGTCAATATTTCATAACTACACTTTTAAGTTTATTACATCATAACACATGTATGGAGGTTAGAAGACAACTACCTAGAGTTGATTCTCTCTTTCCACCATGAGGTTTCCTTGGATTGAACTCAGGTTATAAGGAATCCAATTTACAGATTTTATATATTTTCTGACTGTGAAATATCTTTCAGAACAGTTAAATGACCTTTGTGTGCTATCATGGAACAGAAAATCCTTGAGGGCACAAATCCACAGCCTTGCTTTATTTTTTGTGTATGCTATGCACATAATCATAAACAGGAGAGTGGTTAATAAATAGTATTCAGATTTGGTCATGGGAAATAGGAGACATGGGCATGAAATCCTGTTTTTATTGCTATCGTTATGTTGATGATCCTCTGGCCACTTCTCTCTGGTAGGTGTAATTGCACTGTCTTCATAATTTATTCATTAGAAGAACTTCTTTGTGCCCATTCCTCTTATGCTGCTGTTGTGGCTGTATCCAGCACTTCCTAATGGGTGCTATATGTGGCTCCATCCACTTTCTGTCTAAGATTTATTGAAGCCTTTAATGAACATTAGACTTACAGCTATCAATTCAAGTACAGAAACAAATGAATAGACAGTTTTTGTTTTCAGTTAGTATTGTGAACATCTAGCTCACTTTATCTCCTAAATGTTATTTTTGATACATTGGCCCAGGTATTATAACTAATTTTAAAGGGAGTTTGATTTATGTAGGTGTTCACATCAAGTCTTCTTGCTGTTTAATTTTCTTTTCTTTCATTATTTGCCATAATCAGAGAATTCCTGTTAACTCTCAGTAACAGATAAGGATAGATTTAAGTTGCTATCAACTGTGTTGTACTTGTAAGTATGTATTTAAAGAAAAGAAATGAACAAATTTTGTTGATAGTAGATCAAAGACTTGTATAGAATTAGAGAAAGGCAAACAATTTAGGAAAAATATAGGTGACAGGGAAGATATGGAAGAAGGCATTATCAAAGGGATACCAGAGGCAAGAGGGAAGGAGCCAGAGATAGAAAATGAGAAACAGGGTGATGAGAAAAGCAGGAATAATAAAAAAAATCACATGTAGGCTAATTCGAATACAAAAATCTGTGTAAGTATATATTTGCATATGTGTGTATATATGCTTGTCTACACACATGCTCTTAGGAGAAAGTAATTTTATTAAGCAAAACAAGTTGATAGTTTGACATATATTTATGGTTTATATTCTCTTCATTTAAGTAACTTTGCTGAATATCTGAGTAAAAGTTTATTCCTTAACCTCCTTACCTGTCAATAGTAAAGTTTCTCATTCTAGTATATTTTATTATAATAGGTAAACAAACAATTTATATTATAAAATGACTAGCTCCTGGAATTGAAAGCTTTGTGCTGCTCTTAACCTTGGTCAGATAGGTGTCTTGTTACAGACATACTGAACACAGAGACTTGTGACTGTCCAAAGCTCTGAGAATAAGTGGGCATGAATGCTCAAGTGTAGATGAAAGTCATCATGCCCAAGATTTAAGGCCATCACATAGAAGGGGCTGAAGGAATGTAAAATGCATTGCATGTAGAGGAGTACTATGGAATGCAGACCTCTTGACATGATTCAGCTATTGTGCTCCGCAACTCAAGCAGTTGTGGTAGACTGCACATTGACCTCCCCAAAAACAAACCACTTCAGAGTTCCAGCATGGAGGATGGAGGAGCTCCCAATATCTGTCCCTAAATGAGGAGTCACAGCCAGTTGATGTGTGCTGAGTAAAGAAAAGTCACGTTTCCTTCACATGCAAGGAGAGACTGTCCCATGCCCCAGGAGATGACCTTCTGTCTATCTGTATGTGTGCAGAGCTAGCAAGAGTCAGTATGCTAACAAAAATAAAGTAAAAATCAACAATAACAACCACAGAACAACAAACACCCAGAAAACATATTATATGTAAATGTTGTTTTTATTTCCTTGATGAGGGGTTTAGATGAAACATTGCCCAAACTTTCTAAATATAAGTCTTGGACTGAGACCAGCGCACTTCTATTTCTGTTCTATCTATCCCTCGGCCTAGACCTGGAAACTTCCAGGCTCCATACAATCAAACCTTCTGTAAGCTTGGACCTTGAAGACTTCATTTTCCAGGCCATGTCTGCTAACCGAGGCCTAGAATGTTTCAGTCTCTGAGTCTTACTGCTGAATAAACTCATCCTCTCTAATTCTTTCTGAACTCTGGCTGCCTGGGTCAACTCAGCTCTTCTGGCACAAATCTCCTCTCTAAGCTAACTGATTAAAACTGGCTTCTTTAGGCTTCTCACTGAATTGTTCTGCTTGGACAGACTGCCTCTGAACTCTTCTAAACTGCACTAATTGCAGGAACTCAACTTCACTCAACTGAACTGTACCAAACTGAACTCCCAACCTCTACTGTACTGAATACCTGTACTCTCCTCCATTGTATTGTACTGTCTGTCTGCCTGTCTCTCTCTGTCTGATCTTTTTTTTAACACCCAAAGCCTTTTTATTGGTTCTTTGTGAATTTTACATCATGCACCCCAATCTCATTCATCACCCTCTCCCCTCTTACTCACCCTCCATCCTTGTCACCCCCATTAACAGAGAAAAAAATCTCATTGTGGAAGCTGTAGTGTGTCACAGTGTGTCCCACAGTATACCCTTTTGTCCACACTTCTTTGATTGCAAATGTTCATTGCTATGACTTGTTGGTGTGGCCTCTGGCTTCTGCTACTCTATCAATATTGGAACCTCACTGGGACTCCTATTGGATATCCTGTTGTTGCCCTGTGTCATGAAGCTCCTGTAGTTTTGGATCTGTAGAATTTTTCATGCACTCTAGTAGTTCATATGGTTTTAATGTTGGGGTGGCCAATTTAAATCCTTGGATCTGGGCTGGAGAGGTATCTGAGCTGGTCAGCCAACTGACTCCCATGCTTTCATGCCCTAGGAGACAGCTCACCTGTAACCCCCTCCCTGCCCCAATCAGAACCAGTCTACCCCGCTACCCAGGTGAAATGCAGGGCCTGATCTCTCAAGTGTCACAGCCAGTGAGGGATATGGCCAGTTCTCCCACTCTTATAACTGTGGGGCCAGCTCTCTTGTCTGCCATAGATGGTGAGGGATGAGGGAGGGGAAGAGAGTGTCTTTCCCATATTTGTGCCACTGGCCAGCAGACAAGAGGCAGAGACAGCTCTCCTGCAACCCCCACATCTTGTTGGGGAAGGTCAAATAACACTGCTTCTGATAGGCTGATTTCATTGCTAAGATCTGGTTACTGCCCCTTGTGAGGCATTCTCTTGATTGCTTAATAAAAGTCACTGATGGCCAATTAGCTGGGCAGAAAGAGTATAGGAAGGTGGGACTTCCTGAGAAGGAAACAGGAACCCTGTGTTTTACACAGAGGACTCTCTCTTTCCTCTAGGAGACATGGAAGCAGACAGATTGTGTTTGAAAGCTCTGGAAGGTAACAGGCACATGGTGGTTTGGGATTAGGTGGTCCGGGCTAATTTAGATTAGCTAATTGAGAGTCTGCCCAGCTAAGGGCTAAGCATTGAAACATTAAAAGGTCTGGTGTATTTAATTATTGGGGAAAAGACCGGAGTGGCTTATAGGCCACCAGTCCAAGCAATCCAGGGCCATCAGCCTCCCATCGAGTTCCAGTGAATATCCTGCCAAGCTGCCGACAATTCTACTGGCCTAATATAACAACTTATATTAGTTAACAGTGTTTAGGTTACAGGTGGTGTGGGCCACTCTTGGTCCAGTGCTTTTTCCTCAGGACAAGTCAGGTTGCCAGTTAAGGCGGGCCAGGTCGCTGGCCAGTATCCCACCAGGCTGCTGGCTACTCTGCCAGCCTAATCTTACAGTTTATACTTATTAATAAATACAATTGATAATTAAATTGCAGTTTCCACATCTAGTGCCAGCTCTACTATGCTCCCAAGTCTAGGTGCAGGGCTCACTCTCCCAAGTGGTTCAGCAGGTGGGTGTGTGTCCCAGGTTGTTCTCCTGCCTGCTAGAGGTGGCAAGAGGCACCCCCACCCTTGTCTTTGTCTGATCTTAAGTAGCCTCTCTCTCCTGACAGTTGGGCATGGCCTATCTGTGACTCATTTTGTCAACTCTTTCTCTGATTTGTTACTTTCTCTGCCCCTCAATTGGAAGTCATTGTTTGGGATTAAAGGTGTTTACTAAAGGCATGTCTGCATTCCAGCCAGTAGGATTAAAGATGTGTGGAGTAGTATCTGCCAGATCACACAGACCAAGGTCTTTGGATATGATTCCTTGCCAAAGTAAATGTGTTGCGGGCTTAAAATTCCTCTGTTATTATAACTGTTGGTTACTCTGTGAGAAAAGTAGTTTCCTTTTGTTAGATGGTGGGTTAGTATAAGATACAATGCTGATAAAGATTGTATAACTATAAGAAAGTAGCATGGTTAAACTTGGGGTACTCAACTTACTTATGAGGTGACTTATTATTTCTGTCCAGCCATGTTTGCAATTCCTCTAGGAATGCTATTAGGATATTGAAATTTCTCTTATTGCTGTGGTCTGAATATTTTTATTGCCCAAAATGTGTAGGTTGTTGTATAGTCTAATGGGAGTACCCCAGGAAATGATCAGATCATCAGGTAGAGTCACGAGGAATGGATTAATATCTGTGTTACTTGGTTTCTATAGCTGTAATAAAACCTGTGAAATGATTTACATACAAAGAAAGAAGATTTATACTTTTTCTAACATTTTTAGCATTCCAATTTGAGATTAGGTGGATCTGTCACTTCATGCCTTTTGTAGTCTTGCAAGATGGTAATGGCAGGAATTCTGTGGCAGAGTAAACTGTTTTTGTCGTGGAATGAAAAGGAGAGTCTTACAGTCCTTTTCAGGACACACCTTTAATGAAGTAAATACCTCTCACTAGTTCCCACCCACAGTCAGCATCCAAATTGAAGCAGTGGGCTCTATAGAAAAGTCCTAAGAAGAGATATCTCCACCTTCCTACCATGTAGTGATGTAGCAGGAAGATAGATACTCTCTCTGAGCTAGTGGCAGACCCTCAACAAAGACTGACAGATTTGTTTTCACACTTCCCACTATCCATAACTATGGAAATCTATTGTTGGTAAGTTCTACAATCCATGTTATTTCATTGTAGGAGTCAAAATGATCTATGATGCATGTTAATTGATTGCTAAAGTTATTATGATGTAATGAATGTAGTAGGATAAAATTTAGGATATTACTGTTTAACAATGCATATCCTTCCTTTCATTGATGCATAGTACATTGATGTATAGAAAATAATGAATGCCTTACATAACCATTTTCACTGCCTGCTACATGTCATTCAATAGAAATATTCTACAAAAACTAGCACAACAATATGATTATATTTCATAACAATGAAATGTTCATGATTTAGGCTTTTTCAGATTAGTTGTTACCTTAACAAATGGTGAAAATTATTGAAGATGGGTCAGTTAGTATAAAAAAATCACAAGATATTTTGATTAGCAATATAACATTCTTTTTGCACACCATTTAACATACAATTATTCTTTTCTTGAGCATATTATTAAATATTAGGAAACCTTAAGAAGTATGACTATTCTAACACCTCT
>CAJQZJ010032546.1:2244450-2264100 GCA_907164525.1 Lophiomys imhausi
GGGAAAATAGAAGTGATTGACCAGTGAAATCATTGCACTTGTCCTTTTCAAAAATAAATTTATAAAAATTCTCCAAATAGCTGGACATGGTGATGCATGCTATTAGTTCCAGCACTCAGAAAATAGAGAGAGGCAGATCTTTACGAGTTTGAGGCCAGTCTGTTCTACAAAGAGAGTTCCAGGACAGCCAGGGCTGTTATACAGAGAAACCTTGTCTCAACTTCCTCTCACCTCAAAACAATTCTACAAATAAATGTGGGTTGTAAAGACAGCTCAGTCAGTAAAGTGCCTGCCTCATAAGTTCAAGGACACAAGTTTCTGCTCCCAGTGGGGCATCACACTGGAGCTGTAGTCCTAGCACTGGCAGTAGAGATAGAAAAGGGAAACCTTGCCAGAGCTTGTTGGTCATCCTGTCTAGCCAACATGCAAGCTCTGGGTTCAGTGATAGATCCTGTCTCAAAACATAAGATGGAATGTGACCAGGGAAGACACTTCATATCAACCGTACAAACCCAAACACCTGCAACACAAACTCATATTTATACAAGTATTGTATATAGTTCTGCACACATGTGCACATACCCAAAGCAAAGGAACTCCTCAAAAAAGAAACAAAAGTGTTCAGAAGGATAACACTTCAAATTTTTAAAGAAAGTTCAAACCTAGAAACCAATGATACTAAACATTTACCATCTAAAATGCTTGGTTAAATGTTAGTGTTCCTGAAAGTTAGGGTGTACACTTTCTTAGTGTTTAAGACAGCTCTATGAATTGTTCTTTTACAAGCATTTCAGAGCATTCTAAGTCAAGCACCCATAGGCTACAATTTGAGCATCACCAAGCTTGTATATCTAAAGATAGGGTTCAATTGGTTCTTTGTTATCAATTTTGTGAATTTTTGATGAATTATTTTTAAATATTTTGCAGTTTTCATTTTTATTTCACATATACATATATGCATCTTTAATCTGGGGTAGGTCACTGTTCTCAAAGGGTGTGACTCATGGTGCATTTCATTTGTGAGTGCATGAGCCAATAACTAAGTACACGTTTACAGCAAACATGTATCTGGTGTATAGTTAATTTTGGTAAAGAGCTCAAGAAGTTAGAAGATGCTTGTAGTCCCTGGAGAAGCTAAAAGGATGGATGTGGAATATAAATGATGAAAATACATTATTTGTTAATTGGTTAACCTAAATCAAGGCTCTATCATATACTTATAGTTTATCTTACCTTCATTTAAATTACTTTGTTCAACTTCAGAATGAAATTTATCAAGCAAAATTATACAAGTTTGGGCAAATTGGATTTTTTAACAATCAGGATACTTATTAGAATATTTATCTGTGCAGGTGTCTTTTGTTTCATTGTCAGTTTTTTTTTAATACCATTAAGTAGATAGACCAGTATAATTGAAGATACCATGTGTACTTGAGAGAATCTCTAACAAATTAGAGGCTTCATACTGAATAAACATTTGCAGAATTGCCAAAATAATGATTACAATGTTAGTTCAAGAACAATTTCTTTGTGGAAGTGTGATGTCTTTTCATTCCAGTCTGTAGAAACAGTGGTTTGTCCTAATATATAAAATATACTGCTAAGGTTTGGAGCCATAAAATCTAAATTTGCATCTTCCTTCTTATATGAGGTTGAAGAATTTACTAATCATTTGTTTGCTTTTCTTTATTTATCTGCAAAATGAGAGGAAAAATTTCCTGGTATTGTTGGAATGGTTGAATGAAATAAGGTATGTGAGCCTTTTTCAAATGCTAGTATGTACAGAAATCCAATTTGGATTCTTTGGTAAGAAAACTGAAAGCAATGACCAGGTATATTTATAATACAGATGATATCAGATTTTTTTGAAGAACTGTACTTTTCCCTAAATATTACCATTTTCTCTCTTTGATTTCCACATATTGTCCAAATTCTTCTTCAAATTTATTTCATTCTGATTCGCATTAAAGCTAATGATCAATTTTTATTTTTCTTATGTACCATATTTTGAAGTCTTGATAGAATTCTTACTGTTTTGCATTTTATTTTCCAACCAATTGACTTGATCATGGTAGATGTCTTAGGGACTTTATGAGATTTTGTTTTTGTGTAACTATCATAGAATACATAAACTAAGATGGTTACAAAGACACTTAGTGACCTTTTTTGGGACCTTCTGTAGTCTAGTGGTCCATTGTTTAACAAAATGGCATTATGCAACTTGTGACTGGATCTCTGCAAATATGAGAGAGATAGTGAGGCTAGAAAGATGACTCATTTGATAAAGTTCTTAGTACACAAGTAGTAGGACATGAGTTCCATTCCCAAGATCCATTAAAAAACAGTACTACAGAAGAAGCCAGGAGCAGGAAGAAGGAGGAACACATGCCATGAGGTAGAAAAAGAAGATCATTCCATGTGGCCTGGAACATTGGCATAGCATGGAGAATATCAGTTTAAAAGGACATATGTATATATGGGGTCATATTTGAGAAATAGAATTAAGAGGTAGCTTATATGGACTAAGACTGTACAATTCAGGCCAAGGCTTGTTAAAATATATCTGGTGTCTATATGTATTCATTTATAATGGCAGGTTAAGGATTAACACCATCAAAACAATAAAATGCAATATAAACACAAAGAAATAATTTAATAAGCCTTATTGCTATGCTTGGTGTCCAAATATGGCAATTAGAATCCATGCTTCCAGCCTGAGAAGGGCCCATTGAAGGGTTGTTTCATAGCCAAAGAGTGGGAGCTGAACCCAAAGACATTTCAAAGGTGTGGCTCCCTTAACAAAAGCTACTGCTTTATAGCAAAGTTGGAAAGCTTAGCTCTCCTTATATACTGAAAAACTGGCAGCCTTCTAAATGAACTGGGGAGTGTAATTAACTGCCTAGATTAAAAATGGAGGAATTCATAATGTCTCAATATGTTTGGATTCCAATTGAGTTTATTTCTCTTACCATACAGATGATTTTTACACTGACAATTGTGGTTCTATGTATACTTTCTCAGAAAGATCTGACTAGGATACACCTAATGGGAAGAGCTTACAGGTGGAATGCCAAGTTGCTGGCAATGATAATGGGGAAGGAAGGAGGCACTTCCTGATAAGAGATTGATGGCAACTGGCACTCACAACTCCCTGGCTACTAGATGTTTGTCAAGAGATTCTGGGAAAGGCCCACCAAGGATATACAGCTGAAGCTAGATTCCAGGGAATAATGAACAGAGCTTTAATTACAGCATGGGATGGCACAGTTAGACCAAAGCTTTTGGAATGTTCTTGTTTCTTTACTTGATTTTTGTTTACACGTCTTTGATTTCCCTATATCGGCAAGAGGTAAAAAGGGTATTTTTGTCATTTGGCAATGATAAAAAATAAGAGATTTTTGAAGATGTAAAGAGAAAGGGGTCAAAAGCCAGTCTCCTTAGATGTGGGACTCCCACAGAACTGGTTTCAAGATATTTTTGCCCCTGGAGGAGATGTGTTAATTGTTGGGTGTGGTTGTTCACACGTTTTTTTATTATTATGTTTATTTATTACCTCAGGTTTCATCTCCATCACAAGTACCCTCCTTCCACCCCTCCCAGTCCCACCTTTCCACCCTCTACTCCCTATCTCTTCCATCCCACTCCTCTGGAGTGGAGTGTCCCTACATATCAGTCACCTGCCCCAGTTCAGCAGTCAAATGAGGGCCAAGAGTCTCCTCATACATTGGGGGCCTACAAGGCAGCACCACTAGGGCAAAGTATCTCATTTACAGGTAACAAAGTCTATGTTCCTGTTCCCTTTGGTGAATTGGTTGTAGTATAGTTATCCTGTACTATATGGCTAAAATCCAACTATGAGTGAATAGATGCCATGTGCATCCTTCTGAGCCTGTGTTAGCTCACTCAGGATGAACTTCTCTAGTTTCATCCATTTGGCTGCAAATTGCATGATTTCATTGTTTCTGATGGCTGAGTAGTATTCCATTGTGTAGATGTACCACAGTTTTTTTTTTTTTAATCCATTACTCACTTGAGGGACATCGAGGTTGTTTCCAGTTTCTGGCTATTACAAATAAGGCTATTATGAACATAGATAAGGAAATGTCCTTGTGGTTTGGTGGGGAATCATTTGGATATATACCCAGAGGTGGTATAGCTGGGTCTTGAGGTAGAGCTATTTCAAGTTTTCTAAGATATCGCGACACTGATTTCCATAGAGGTTGTACAAGCTTGTACTCCCAACAGCAATGGAGGAGTGTTCCCCTTTCTCTACAACCTTGCCAGCATGTGATGTCATTTGAGTTTTTTATCTTAGCCATTCTGGTAGGTGTGAGATGGAATCTCAGCATTATCTTGAATTGCATTTCTCTAATGATTAAGGATGGTGAGCATTTCTTCAAGTGTCTCTCGGCCATTAGGGATTCCTCCTTTGTGAATTCTCTGTTTAGCTCTGTTCCCCATTTTTTGATTGGATTATTTAGTTTATTGGCATTTAATTTCTTGAGTTCTTTGTAAATTTTGGATATTAGCCCTCTGTCAGATGTGGGGTTGGTGATTATCTTTTCCCAATATGTAGGCTGCCATTTTGTTCGAATGACAGTGTCTTTTGCCTTACAGAAGCTTTTCAGTTTCATGAGGTCCCATTTATTGATTGTTGGTCTTAGATCCTGACCTGTTGGTGTTCTATTCAGGAAGTTGTCACCTGTGCCTTTGAGTTTGAGAGTTTCCCCCACTTTCTCTTCTAAGATTTAGTGTGTCAGGCCTTATGTTAAGGTCTTTGATCCACTTGGACTTAAGTTTTGTGCAAGGTGATAATTATGGTCTAATTTCATTCTTTACATGTCAATATCCAATTAGACCAGCACCATTTGTTGATGATGCTGTCCATTTTCCATTGTACCACTTTGGCTTCTTTGTCAAAATTACGTGACCATAGGCATGTGGGTTCATTTCTGGGTCTTCAATTTGATTACATTGATCCACTGGTCTTTTTCTATACCATTACCATGCTGGTTTTGTTACTATTGCTCTGTAGTACAGCTTGAAATCTGGGATGGTGATGCCTCCAGATTTTTTTGCAATCTTTTATGGGTTGCTATTGCAATCTATTTAGGAGTTTGGGTAACACAGGTTGATGGGTAGCCAGTCAAGTTCCTGGTCATGTCAAACACTAGTCTTAATTTATCATAAAATAGACTTAATAGGTTAAACAGATAATAAATGGTTAAAATATACACTTTGCTTGTTCAAAGATAGATAGATAGATAGATAGATAGATAGATAGATAGATAGATAGAAGATAGATGATGATAGATAGATTTATAAATCAGTAAATGTCTTCAAAACTCTCAGAGGCATACAGAAAATGACATTGAAAGATGTTTTTATTTATTTAAGAATTATTTGTCTTAAGACAGTCAGCTCCTGACAGCTCCCACTTGACTTGGAAGAAGATAATGAGCATCAAAAAGAAATCTCTATCAGGAGATAATTCCTACTAAGCAAAAATGCCCCTGCTCTCTCAACAGACTATATACAGTCCAAAGATAGATCAGAGTTTAAATGCAGGTAAGTTGATGGCCTGATTCTGCAGAGACAGACTAGGCAAATCCTTCTTTTTTCCAGCTACACAGTTATGTCTGTGAGATATGCTTGGCCAGAAGGTTGAAGATGATGCTCCAACAGTATGGAAAGATATTTTGGACTGTCTAGGCAACACACAAACTGTCATTTTTCCATTCTGGAAGTTGTTCTCTTATACTTCCTACTTACTTAGTTAATAATTTTATCCTTCTTATGTCTTTGATGGGGTTGAAGGCATAATAATTATAAAATTTCAATTCAATTTGAGTTGCTTAGGGTTTAAAAACATATTATCAAGTCTAAATAAAGTCTTTAGGTTTATAAATATAGGATATGATAGAAAATATATAAGTTTAGAACTTTAGACACACCAAGATAGATGGAATTTTTTCTTCTTCAAGATTGCTTGATAAAAATAGGCTGAACATTATGTATGTAACTTTTATTATATGAGTTAAAAAATTTAACCTTTTTATTAGACAAAAGGAGGGAATTGATGGGGTGGTGTTAAGCATTCTAAATGTTTTTTTTTTAAATACTTTATTATTTTTTTTTCTTCAAGTTACATCTCAGTCACAAACCCCTCCCTATTCCCCCCTCCTATCCCGCCCTTCCACCCTCTTCCCCCCAGAAGTTTCCCCTTTCAGTCCAACAAGCATTCTAAATGTTAATTAATTGGTCCTGCTTGCTGTCTGTTACTTACATTGTCTCTGATTAGTTAAATACATGCTGAGGTATGGAGATTGGGCAAAGATGGAAGTAGGCAAGACTAAGGTGCATTGGCATCTGGGAGAGAGAACATCTTGGGAGGTAGAAGCCAGGAGCAGGAAGAAGGAGCAACCATATGCCATAGGGTAGATTAAAGATCATTCCATATGGCCTGGGACATTGGCATAGCATGGAGAACAGCAGTCCAAAGGGATGTATGTATATATGGGGTCATATTTGAGAAATAGAATTAAGAGCTAGCTTAGATGGGCTAAGATTGTACAATTCAGATCAAGGCTTGTTAAAATTAAAAAAAAAAAACCCAGTACTACAAGATAATTCATAACTATAGCCCCAGTGTTGAGGAGAGTGGGACAGGAAAATCCCAGTGATTTATAGGCCAGAAAACACAGGCTCAATGAGAGACTCTGTCTCAAAAATTAAGATGGAGAAATGTTGATATTTTATAAAATTGTGTTTGTTTCTCTGTTTCACTCTTAACACAGCAATCACCCAAATAATTGAGACTCTATATTATATTATTTATTTAATATGTCCTTACAACACAAATTTGAGCAGTATTTTTTTTTTTTGAATTAGTCCTAGGTGTTCTAGCCTCACTTTAAAGACTAGGCTGACCTTGAACTCACAGAGATTCTCCTGTGTCTGCCTTCTGAGTGCAGGGATTAAAGGTGTGCACTACTATACCAAGTCTTGAGGAATTTTAATCTTTTCTTAACCCTCTATGCTAATTTGACTCCCTGTTTGCCAAAATTCCTCAGTTACTTACCTTTTAGTGCTTTCTTTGCTCCAGCTGAATCTTCCTCATGTCTCCTGTACCAATGCCCAAGACTGAATCCCACCCTCCTCTCCTCTAACTCCTCCTCTTCTGAAAGGCAGGAAGTTTGGCCCTATTCCCTTCCCTGTTCAGTGATTGGCTTTAACCTTCTTTATTGGCATTTCAGGGGATAATTGGGGGAAAATGTTTTCACAACATTGAGACAAGAGATTTTCAGAACAAGGATTACAACCAGATAGGGGGGGGGGGATACAGATATCAGCATATTGATTACACAATAACCTTATACCTATATCTCCCCATTTTAGTCTAAAAAACGATTTTCTTACAGTAACAAACTATGTATAATGACAATTATAAAAATTATTAGATAAGATTTACATTTATATATTTGGCATCCCTTGATAAAGTATTCTACTACCTCCAGTTTCTATGATCCTAAACATCTTAACTGTGAGACAGTAACTATGTAGTCTTCAACCCCATTAAAGACTGAAGGCAGAAAAAATATTATTTGAATATATAGGAAGTATACACAAGTACTTCCAAAACTACAGAAAGGACAGAGATACTGGACTTCCTAGGCAATTTCCCAAACTTTTTTTCTATAATGTTGTAGGACTATATTTAGCCTTCTGGCACAGAATATTTGACAGACATTTCTGTGAAGCAGGAATTATAAAGGACTTGCCTACCTTGTCCTTGAATACCTGGGCAGTTAACCTTCCTGCATCCAGTTTGTCCAGTCTGGACAGTATTCTGTCAGTAATTGACACAAGGACATTTTCTCACCCAGTGGCTAGCTTGCCACATATGAAATCTTTGATGCTCTTTAAGTAGAACAGGGATGCTACCAGAAGCATACCTATCTCACTGTCAAAAAGGCTTTAAATTAATAAAATATCTGTACATGCCATATTCTATAGACCTCTGAAGTTTTTTAAGACCATCAATCTATGTTACCTGAGTTGTTTGTTTCTAGCTATTTCCATGTGTCAATCTAGGAAACACTTTTTTGAAATGTACTAAGCTAGTACCTAACATGACCATAAGATTGATTGCCTGACTGCTAGCATGCATTTCTTAATTATCCTAAGCAGTTGTTTATAGTAGCTTTCACAAGAACTAGAATTATCATTGCATTTTAAAGAATTACATAGGTATAATACTTTAGCATATTATAACAAAACATACTCTTAAATCTGTAGCAATATACAAAGATTTATACCAATGTTAATTTTTTGTCTTATGAATGCTCTTTGGCCTAAAAGTAGATTCAATAATCTACTCCTTTTGTTATCATTCTTATATATAACCCCTTTACAATGATAACAAACATCCATTTCCCACAGAATGACCAAAAACCATCCATATCTTCTGGGAATGAAATGTAGTTTTCTTAAATTACTTCCTGCTGATTTGGTATGTAGTTTTTTTCTTTTTTTGAGGGCCCAAGAAAATTGGGATATTTTCCATTCTTAAGAAAGCTAGCTATAATTTTTGCTGTCCAGTCTCTGCATGCTGAGAAAGTTTAGAGCTTAGTTGAAGTCCTGACTGGAATAGTCTGTGAATCTGGACTACCTAGATAGCCTTTTTGAAATTGTCCCAGATGCAAATTTTTGAAGAAAATGTAGTCTTCAACCCCATCAGAGACAGAAGACACAGGAGGCTGTCTGTGTGGTAGGATCACCTGGGTTATTTGTCTTGGTTGTTTGTTTATTTGTTTTGCTTTGTGTTTCTTGTCTTCTTGCTCTGCAAACATACAAACTTTCAAAGTTACATATTTCTGTACTAGCATATGGTTGGGATATTCACTGAGCACAGCTCAGTTGAAGATGATTCTCTGCTCTCTGTTTGAGCAGGCAAAGCATCTGTTTTTCTCAATAAGTCAGTTTGGATTATATAACCAAGTTGTAATATGAATTTTTATCTATGTCATTTGAAAGGGTAGCCTGATAAAACCTGAAGAGTTCATAACCAAAGATTTATTGGCCATGCAAAGCTGAGGTCCTGGCTGGAGTCATTTTCATGTCTCAGTCAGTCTCAGAGCTTTTCCCATGCAGAGGGATCAGAAAGTTATGTTTCCTGTCCCGTTTGTTCTTTGATTTCCTCCCTTCTGCCTGCAGCTAAGATCTTCAACAGGTTTTATTCTGTAATATATGATTTTTATCAATTTGTATGGAATCTATATTTTTTCTTCTCCTCTAGAAACAAACACAAAATCCCTTCCCCAGTATAACACATTTCCTGCCTTCTATTCTGAGGTTAGAATATTCTTATTAGAAACAGGTTGATTTAGTTCAGCAGTTTTTCCATAACCCAATGTCTCTAAGATGTTGTTGTTTTTTGTTCATTACTATTCAAAAATATAATGTTAATAAAGCACTATGGAATCTATTTCTGGGGGTCTTTGTTACACCTTTCTGTTTATTAAGCATCTCTGTTAAAGTACAATTCGACCTCTGCAGAACTGTTTGTCCTGAAGGATTGTGTGATATACGTGTAATATGCTTTATAATTATAATATGTAAAAAAATGCTTCATTTTACTAGGGAGATATGCTGGAACATTGCCAGTCTTATTTTGTACAAGTATTTCCATAATTGCCATATCTTCTAATAAGTGTGTAATTACCTAATCAGTTTTTTCAGAACTTAAAGCTATTGCCCATGGCAATCCTGAATATGTATCTATGGTATGATGCATTAATGTATATACATGTTTTAGATTTTTCAACTCTACAAAATGAAACACATACACCATAGATATTGTTTAGAAGTAACATTATTGAACAGAATCTGTCATGTTGTAATTGATTATAAATATAATACCCAGTTTGACTATGTTGGTTTGTAGTTGAAGCTTTTTTTTTTTTAATCTAGCATCTCTATGGGCTGTGATTCTGTTACCTCAAGCCTTTTTGGATTTTTTCATCTGGAACTATCTTTTTTGATGTTATTGTAGGTTCCCAATTAGATTTTTCAGAAGGTTCCCTATTTTGATTCGAAGATTCTTCCAAATTCTCTTCTATGATCTGTAATAAGCATCTAATTTCCTAGTCTCCTTTTTATTAAACTCTGTTTTAGTTTGATAATTATTTAAAATGATACATAGAATCACACTAATTACTTAAAATATTATTATCATTAATGTACTCTTCAATATTTTTGTTATATAAATTAAGATTTTCCTCTCTGTCTCTCTATGGAGACTCTATTCTATTATCTAAACTGTATTTTTTCTTTTTGACTATCTATGTTCAGTTTGTTTATTTATTTTAGTTTCTATGTACCTTTGAAAACATTTTTATCTATTTCTCTTTTACTCTCTTTCAGAGGCATTACTTTCCATTTGCATTTATTTCGTCTTTGCTTCTATGTTTGAACGGTTCAAAAGAACATATGTAAACTCCAAAGCCTTTGCCTCTATCTTTATGTGTCTATTTTCTTTATATCTATCAATTTTAAATTGTTTCTATCTATGAAATTTCACCTCCAGTCTCTTTCCCTAAGGACTTTTCTTTCTTAGACCCATCTTCTCTTCTCTCTTATGTTTTCCATATTCAATAGCTTAACCAGCTTGAAACTTCTCAGTCTGTCTCTGGCTCCCGCTTTCCTGGGGGAAACGTTTCTGTCTCCACTAAGGGATCCTGTGGCTAACTGGAACCCATGTCAAGGAGATTCAGCTTCCTGCTTTGGGCTAATGGAAGTCTGGCTTTGAGAAGTTTGCTTGTGTTAAAGAGGCAGGGTTTTTGTTTGTTTGTTTTGTTTTTCTTTATCTGGCTGCAGCTCCACGGAGGCCTAATCAAGGAACATTGAGTTCCTGCCTAAGAGAGTGCTATTGCTGTTAATTTTTTTTTTTGATATTTTTGCTTGTTTGTTTGTTTTCCTTTTTTGCATTTCTCTTTAAGGAACCAAACTAAGAAACAGCTGTGTACCCAGGGAATACTTGTTTCTGTCTCAGTTTAGATTCTATATGAGTTCTTACCCTAGTTGTTACATAAAATATTAATGTTATTTATAAAGTTGTGTTTATTTCTCTGTTTCTCACTTAACCTGGAAATCACCCAAGTAATTGAGACTCTATTATATTATTTGTTTAATATGGCATTACAGTACAATATTGAGCAGTTTTAATCTGTTCTTAACACTAAGCTAGTCTGACTGCTTCTATGCTAAAATCTCTGAATTATTTGCTTTTTAGTGTTTTCTTTGCCCCTGCTGAATCTTCCTCATGTCTCCAGCTCCTGTGTCCGTGGCTGAACCACCTGTTTCTCCTCTTTACCTCATCCTCCCCTGGAGGGCAAGAAGTCCAGCCCTATTCTCTCCCCTGCTCAGTGATTGGCTGTAACCTGCTTTATTTATCAGGGGATAATTGGGGAGCAGTCTTTACATGACATTGAGATAGAAGATTCTCAGAACAAGGATTTCAACCAGATATTGGGGGGGGGAGGGTACAGAAATCAGCTTTTGAATTACACAATAACCTTATACCTATAGAGAACCATTGAAGAATATACCCAATGTTGACCTCTGGCTTTCTCTCTCTCTCTCTCTCTCTCTCTCTCTCTCTCTCACACACACACACACACACACACACACACACACACACACACACACCATGCAGACATACATCATGCACACACACAGATGCATGTACAAGCTGGAGACATTTTAATCATGTGTGTTTTTGTATGGTATGATTTTTGGATATGAACTATGCCACAAAAGATTCAAATGTTAAGTCTTGGTACTCAGTTGATTAGTCTAATTCTTGAGAGTTCATTATTATGAAGAACTCTGGCATAATATAAGAATAAATTCATTGATGTGGTGAGACTATTGTGAGGTGGAAGAAAATAGGACATAGAAAGTATCTCACTGGGTGTGTACCATGAAGGACGTATCTTGTCTTTGGGAGTGTCTTGTTTATGTTGTTCCCATGATATGGTGAAGTAAGTCATCTTTCTCCACCACAACCTTCTGCCATGATACTGTGATTCAGTTCATGGACAGAAACAATGGAATGTAAAATCTGACACTATAAGGAAAAATAACTGTCTCCTCTTTCAGGTTGTTTTACATAGATATTTTGTAACAACACTATAGAATAACAAAAAATAGTAAATACATGTTTTGATGTTGTTTTATCTTGTTTTGATTTCTGTATTCTCTGTCATCTGTGGGAAATCCTGGGCTGATGTCCTGTAGGAGTCAGATAAATTAGATTTAGAAAATATATAGAAGTTTCTGATACTGTCTCTTAATTCGGGGCCTGAAGAGCATTATCAGCATGAAGTCAGCAAAAACAGGAAAGACTCAATAGACTGAAAAACAAGTTTGAAGTCAGGAAAACAGGAAAGACTCAATAGAATTGAAGAAACAAAGTATCTGGCCTGACATTGTTTTCAGCTGCTAAGTGGGCGGAGCCCAAATTAAGCTGAAACTGAGTTCCTCCTATTTAAGGACAGTGCATGGAGCCCAGAAAAAGAAGAGGCCCCTGATGCTAGAGAGCTCCAAGAGTCCTGCTGAAAAAAGGGCTGGCCATTGATGGCCAGCTCTCTCCCTGAAGCAGAAAGAAGCCAGTGAGCAAAGAAAGCCTGAGCAAGACACCAAAAGGCCAAGGACTGGACCCTGTGGCTCAGCTTTTGCCTAGAGGGGTTTGATCTGTCCAAACAGTGGCCTAAAGGAAACGGTGCCTGGCTTTAAGGACTGAGGCAGAGCAGCTGAGTTCCTGATTCAAAAGAAGTAAGTTGGCCTGCAGACGGCTGGGGTCTCCCACAGAGAAGAAAGCATGAAGCGTTATTTAAAGTGAGACTGCAATAACCAACTACCCTGACGAACCTACATCTGAGAGATCCAGAAAAAGGACTGCTAAGTGCGTTAAAGAATCTACAACAAAGACTGTGTTCCTGACGACTGAGGACCTGCCCCAGAGACTGTATCATTCTAAAAGGTTATGAAAGTAGTTGTTATAATTATCAATAGGTTTAGTGGATAGGTTAAAGGGGTTGTAGGAATTTATAGGATTAATAGTTAAGAAATTGTTGGTGTTTGTTATAAGTGAATTTAGTAATAAATAAATAAGTGTTAAATAATAACTTAAAAGCTCGGTTACAATGTCCCTTCTCAATAATTAACTTTGTTCTTTATTTGAAACTTTTACTTTATGCTTATGAGAGTATTGACTGTATGTAAGTATGTATGTATATACGTATGTGTGTGCATCATGTGTATGCCTCATGCCTGTAGAGGTCAGAAGAGGGCATTGAATTCATTGGATTTCATGGAACAGGAGTTAACTCTAAGCTGTCATTTGGATGCTGGGAATAAAACCCAGGCCTTTTGAAAGAGCAAAATGTGGTCTTAACCACAGTTGTGTTTCCTCAGCCACAAGCTATTTCTTCTTTATACAAGTATATATTTTATTTCCACAAACACATCAGACCCTGTCCTGTGTATCAGGTTATAGTTATGCATGAGACATAGAAGGTTTTATCATAACTCAATTGAGGAGTGAGACAAGTGAAACACATCCAACAAATGTTCCACAAAAAAAGCAAGTGAAAGCATTGGACTCATGATGCCAGAAGGCGGTCCGGTGCTAAGAGGCATGTACTATCTTTGCCGAGGAACCAAATTTGCTTCTCAGCATCCAAGTCAGATGACTACCCATGTCTTCCACTATTCTACTTTCTGTTGACACCTGCAGTCACATGCATAATCCCATATAAAAACACACATGTGTACATAATTAAATGTAAAGTTAAAAAAAAAAACTCAAAAAGCTTCATGGGAAAACAAGCACACTTAAGATCATAAGAAAGTGATTTTGCAGCACTTTTAGGTCCAGTAAACAAGAAAGGTATGTGGTTTAATTTCAGGATCCAAACATTCAACAGAGTCAGTTACTATAAAGAGCCTAGGAGAGATTTGAGCAGACTGTAGTCAATGGGAGCAACACTTGTGAACGAGTGTGAGAACATTTTCTGAGACTAAAGTCTAGTTAGAACCTGCTGCTTGAGCTGCTGTGATGTAAAATAATGTTGAGTTACCCATGACAGTCAAGGGTCTATAGGGCAGTGGTTCTCAACCTTCCTAATGCTATAAGACTTTAAATAAATTCCTCATGTTATGGTGACTCCAACCATAAACTTATTATTGTAGCTACTTCATAATTATAATTTTGCTACAGTTATGAATCATAATGTAGGTATCTGATTTGCAGGATATCTGATATGTGACACATGAGAAAGGTCCTTTGATCCCTAGAGGGGTTGTGACCCACAGGTTGAGAACCAATACTATAGGGTCTCAGTGGTCATCATAAGGACTGCGGGTTTTATAACTGTCCTTAGGGAACTACTGGTAGATTGTATATAGAAAGATGAATCATACATTACACACCATCTGCCCCCTATATGCACAACATACATCCAAATGAAACAACTATCAAAATTATATGTTTAAATATATTTGTATTAAATATAGTTGGGCTTTTAAATATATGTTTATTCACCAAACTATTACATGATGGCTGTTTACTTTACATCTATATCTGCATCACATATTATAAATAATCTAGAAATTATCTGAATTTCTTGGAAGAATGATGTCAATTTTGTAGTAATTCTATGTCATTTTTATATAAATGACATTAAGCTCTCCAGGTTTTGGCAGCCTCAGGGTCTAGGAACCTATCTATTTCTCATAAAATATTCTTTGAGGAGTGGTGAGATTGATTGCTCAGTGGGTAGAGGACTTGCCATTAAGTCCATTGACCTGAGTAAGAACCCTGAGATCCACAAAGGGGAAGAACAGAACAGACCCTCACAAGCTGCTCTATGACTTCCACACTTTGTACACATGACCATTCACTCACACATCCCCTGCTCCTCAACCCCCTAATGCATGCATACACACACATACACACACACATACACACACACACACACACACACACACACACACACAGAGAGAGAGAGAGATGCACATGCACAGGCACATGCACATGTTCACTTTTTGAGTATCATATATTACTTAAAGATTTAAAGTGTTTTAGATCCCAGGAAAACAGCCTTCATTGACTGGATCAGTGCTGGAGTCTGATCTTTTCATTTTGCATTTATCATAATAACTAAGAAACACTACAAAGGTGATCTGATCTAGGTTATTCCTTTGCACATGATCTTCATGCTGCTGATTTTACCTGTGTCTGTATCTTTGTGACTCATCTGCAAAATGGGGATTAATATATTTGCCTTAAAGTGTTATTTTGAATGCTGCCTGGAGAACTTTGAGTGCCCATAGATAGAGGACAGGAGCTTAGCCTAAATGCACTGCTTGGCTTTGACTCCTGGATATAAAGTAAGATGCAGTCTCTCTGGTGATACACAGACATCAGGGATTTTGATTGTCCAGCCATTTTTTCCTGTGTTATATTTTATTGCATCACTCAGCACAGGTTAACTTATGTCATCATCACTATATTTCACCCCTGTATCTGTAGCTTGGCTCAGTAAAGTTTTTCTCATCTCACATCACACTTTGATAGAGATTTGGGAGCCCTTCTCTAGTTTGCATTTGTAAATTAGTACTTCAAAGTTTGCCATATCAGAAGTTTTGTGGTAAGGGATGGAGAGATAGGAGATGGTAAAGAGTGTTCCTAAAATCCATGTGAAGCCTCACATCGTAGCACATATGTGTAAGACAATTTTTCTTGTAGCAAGATGGTAAGGAGCAATGGGAAGATTTCGAGAATGTAGGGGACCATGTATCCTAGTATACACACTGACAAATAATAAGGAATCCTGTCTTAAACAAGATATAAGGCAAAGATGGATACTGAAGGTTGTCTTTATCAAAATGTGTCTAATGAACAGTGCATGGTGGCACACACCTTTAATCCCAGCACTCAGGAGGCAGAGGTGGGTAGATCTCTGTGAGTTCAAGGCCAACCTGGTCTACAAAGTGAGTCCAGGGCAGCCAAGGATACACAGAGAAACCCTGTCTCAAAAAAACAAAAAACAAAAAATGTGTCTAATGAGCAACTTCCATTTGTGAACTACACAGTTTTCAGTGTTTCTGACTCACTGAAAAGTTTGAGTCTATGAGAAGATGGTTGGGGATCAGGACAGAACCACACCTTAGGAAGACTTGATAGTAAGGATCTTGAGCCCTGTTCTGGCCTTATTTACCATTTGAATTTTAACAAGTCATTTAATCTTTTGAGCTCTTCATTACTGTTCTTGAGAACCCCCCCCCCCAAATACTATCTTTTCTCATAAAAATTTAAGAAAATTGAGTAATTTTAGGTTAGTCCTCCCATGCATCTTTTCTAGCCATGTGGTGTAATCTAGAGAGCCTTGGGTAGTCCAGCTTTAAGTGACCTTATCAGAGAAATGTTTATCATTTGTTTAGAGTGGCAGTGTCATTAATCTCATTTGTTTCCCCTTCTCTCTTTTGGGTTCACTTCAGCTGAATAAGCAAGAAAGAGAACAATGAACAACATTATGGAAATGTTAATTCCTGATGTGGCTGAGTAGCTCTTAATCACACTATTAAGTGTTTTCTCTGATTTAATCATCCTGGCTGACAAGCAGTAAGACCAGGATAGATGTTGATGAATGTCTGTCATTATCTTCTCTCATATGGATGATGTTGTTTTCTCTCTAACTAAATGTTAGGGTTTTTTTTTTTCCTTTCAGAAATAATGGGATGTTTCAAAAGAAAGAATGTATAAAATGTCTTTGTGTGTGTGCCTCTGTGTGTATACATGTGCATGAATGTACAGGTGTGTGTGTTGGGACAGAGGCTGATGTTGACTCTTTTCCGCAGCCATTCTCCTCTGTATCTAATTTTTTTTTTGACAGGATCTATTATTGAATCCAGAGTTCACTGATTCAGGCTGGTAAGTGTGTACTAGGGTCTGGCTCTGACTGTCCAATGTTGGGATTATAGATATACTACCTGTCATTGCTTTTGATAGACAGGTCCTCATGTTTGTTCAACAAAGCACTCTGCTTACTGAGTTATATCTCTATTCCTATTGAATGTCCACCTTTACTCTTATACCAGCACTTGGCTGATTTCCATTTTGTTCACACAGTGAAGCAATTATTTGGCCTCAGGACTTCAGTGGTCTCAGCTTACTTCCTACACCCACAGCCTCCAGGACATTCAGCATCAGACAATGAATGTAGAGTCCTGTTACTCACAAAGAGACTGTAGTAAGTCAGATTACTCTTTCCTTTGGATCCTTACCTGAACAAGTGCTTCCTTCACCAGGACAGTGTTTGTGGAGTTCTTCAAATGTAACCTCCAAGCAAGTTCCACTGTTTCACAAGACTTTGTTTACAATTCTTGGATAAAAAGTCAGTGTCTAGCTCTGAGTTGTATTTGGATGCCTATCTCTCTCAGATTTATGTTGCGCATACCTGAAGACACTGTCTTCTTCCTCTAGATCTTAAGAGTATCATCAGAGCATCCAAAGTCTTTTAAAATTTATATTATTGAAGCATCACACCATGATCTTTATACAACAAAGAACTGAAAACTATTAACATGGTGATTTTGTAGTTATATGTACTTTTTATATAATTTTATGAATAATTTGTTATATTTAGTTTACATATATTTTATATGTACTTTTGGCACAAACACATACAGAGAGAGAGAGAGACAGACAGAAGGAGAGAGACAGAGATTCATGTGAATTTATGGTTTGTGGTTTGGAAATGAAATGTCCTCCATGGCTTTATGTGTTTGAGCACTTTCTTACTGGTTGGTGATGCCTTTTGGGATATTGTGGAGCCTTTATGAGGTGGAGTCTCATGGGAGGAAGTACATCACTGGATGTAAGTCTTGAGAATTTCAAGCTCACTGCCACTTCCTGCTCACTCCCTCCTTCCCTAGTGTGGATCGAGTGTGGATGCAATATGACCATTAAGCCTCCACTTCTGCCAGTATATCTTCACTGACATGATGAACTTTGGAAGTGTAAATCAAAGCAAACTTTTTGTCCCTGAATTTGTCTTTGTCAGAGATTTATTTATCTTTCATCACAGCAATAAGAAACTATCTAAAACATACATTTAGTCTTGTTTCATCCCATGGTTGAATTTGTGGGAAAGAATGCAGTACTTAACATGGCTACAAATGATTATTCATGAGCATAGTTTCTCTAACAGTCTCAGAATAGCTTCTAAGTGAACACATGAATGGGAGGCATTAATACTCAGAGGTGAAGAGCTGGGGGTGGAGCTCACTTGGCAGAGTGCTTATCTAGCATGCACAGATCCCTGGGTTCTAAACCCACATTGCATAACTGGGCATAGTAGTGAACACTTTTGTTCCTGGTACTGTTGAAATGGAGACAGAAAGATCAGGAGTTCCAGGTCATCTTTGATTACATAGTGAGTCTGAGGCCAGCCTGTGATATTTAAAATCATATCTTAAGAAGATTCAGAGATAAAGCAAGGCCATTATTTTTATGAAAAATAGCCATATACATTGAAGAAAATGCCAAACATTGTATTTGAAAGGGATGATATATATATAGATGTAAGGGTTGAATAGCAGAAAATAGGACTGTGTTGAAAATCAGATAGAGTTTACTCTTCCTTTTGACATGTTGAAATAATCAGAATGTAAAGCTGTGAGCATGTACTTCATCTAAACACCAATTCCTGCAACCAAGGCTCAGGGGACATCACAGAAGAAGGAGTGGAAAGACTGTGAGAGCTAGAGGACCAGGAAGTTGGCTATGAAACTGTGTCACCAAAAAATGGCAGGAAGCAACAAGCATGATGCATCAACAATAGGGCTGCTCAAACAATACAGGAATAATGATAACACCAATATACATGCTAATGTGGAAGGAGAAACCTGATGGGGATCAACTTCTAGACAAAGAACTACAACAACTAATGATTGCTGACAGAGGGAGAGTTAGTCTTTCCTAGGGATGTGCTCAGTAATTGGCTTTCTGATAGCAAATGGTCAGTACAGAAATCATATGCAAACAAGAAACAATAAATGGACTCAACAGGTTGTAGTTATATATTTATGCATATATATTTAAGAATAATAACTATAGTAAAGGGACTAGCAATGTAAAAGGGAGGAGTTGGAGCAATAGGACATGGGAAGGGATTGAGAAAGGAAAGGGAAGTGAAAAGATAATGTAATAATATTTTAGCTAAAATTAAAAGTAAAGAATACCAATTACCTGAAGAGAATGTGAGACAAAACAAAATAAAATGAATTAAAGCAGCAATATCAGTGGCAACAAGAGTTAAGCATAGCAGAGTCTCTGCAGTCACAGGGTTCTCAAACTCCTGGCTAGTATAGCTTGCAAGGTTGCCTGTGTTGATCCTGAAAACAGATGCAGCTGAGCTTTCCTGGTTCTCCTGCAAACATCACTGAGGGCCTATGTGTTTTCTTCTCTTAAAAAAAAAAACAAAAAAAAAACAAAAAAAAACTTTAACAATTCAAAATTCAAGAATAATCTCCAATTTTAATTCTGTTAATTAAACCTTAATTATGCAAAGAGACTGCTCC
>CAJQZJ010032546.1:2264500-2367166 GCA_907164525.1 Lophiomys imhausi
GAGAGGGATAAATATATCTGATTATATAGGAAGTGAAGGGCCTGCAGCTTCCAAAACTAAAAAATGACATACCAGTGGCTGCCTGGACAGTTCCCATTTTCTCTCCATACATTACAGCATCAATCTTCAGCCATTTGGCCCCATTTCTCTGACAGACATTGGTTGTAGAGCAGGAATTATGAAGGACTTACCTACCCTGTCTTGGCAGAGCTAGGCTGTCGACTTATCTGCTTCCAAGTTTTGTCTGAGTTTCTTATATCAGGAAATCTATAACTGGCCCATGCCTAAATGCACTAGGCTCATACCTATTTCTTCAATAAAATGATACATTTTCAAGAGGGGGAGATAGCAGCTTGGATTAAGTGTTTGTTTTGCAATTATAAGGACTTGATTGCAATCCTCAGAATCAACATTAATACAAAAGAAAAAGAAAAACCAGAAGTGGTGGTGTAGGTACTGGGTATACCCATGAATATCTGCAGTCCCAGTGTTAGGAAAATAGAGATAAGATGATTCCTGGAGTCTACTAATCAACTAGTCTAAGCAAATTGATATATTTAAGGTTAAAGGAGAGAACTTGTCTTGAAAATTAAGGTGGAGCATGGTTGAGGAAGATATTGGACAACCATCTCTGGCATGAAGCTGTACACACAAGGTTCATACAAACACATATATATTTTGTTTTTCTTCTCTTCTTAAGACATTCCTCTGTAAATAGCATATCCATACTCTTTAAGGAAACCTTTGGGGAATCATGATATGTCCTACTCATTACTAAAATTTTTGGACTTGATCTTCTGCAATGTTTGGAATGCAGATAAAATATATTTCTTTTAACAGTTCATTAGGAATGTGTGTGTGTGTGTGCTTGTATATGTGTGTCTGTGTGTGTATGTGTTTGTGTGTGTGTGTTTATGTGTGCACGTGCATGCGTGTGTAGGTCAGAGAAGAGCCTTGGGGTTTCCTTCATGCCTACCACCATGTTTTGTCTCTCAGTGGACAGGAGCTCTGAGTATTCTAGGCTAGTTGACCATGGATCCCAGACAGACCTCATCTATCTCCACTTCCCCAACACTAGGATTAAAATCACTGTAACTGGACTTCTCTCTCTCTCTCTCTCTCTCTCTCTCTCTCTCTCTCTCTCTTTGGTATATTTCTGGAGACAGATCTCAGGCCCTCAGCTTGCAAGCATATCACCTGACTGACTGAGGTTTCTCCCCAACTTGTAATTTGAATTCTTATTTATTTTCCCTGTTAGCCATATAAACTTAGAGGCATGCTTTGATTCTTTGTGTTGGTTTGTTCTGTGATTTATCCCTGATGATGTAGTCCTTAAAATAGTGTCCAAAATAGATTAAAAAAAACCCCAGTATGTATATGTCCAATATGTCAATATTTTAAATACAATTAAGTAGCAATATTTTACTCCTTCACTGAAGGAGCAGTATTCTTCAATAGCAAAAAAAAAAAAAAAAATCAATGTCTCCAAAGGTCAAATTTTGCAGTTAGAGTGTAGATCATTTCCTTGACTATATGATTGAGTTGAGAATTAGGGCAAACCACGGATTGTTTGTGGTTCTCAGTTTCCTCATTTTCTGTTCTCTCTATTACTTTACAATGATGGAGAAATAAAGGTAGCTTAGTTGGAAGGAAAAAGAAAATGACTCCCCAGCTTTCATACACTCATATTTAAATATGAATACATTTAAATAGTTTTCATTTTTTTTCTTCTTCTTCCTTTCTTTGGGTACAGTTAAAAAGTAAACAGTTAGCTCTTCAGGCCAGTTGAGTGCGACTTCTCTAGCCAGAGGTTTATGAGGAAGGTAATTCATTTAAAGTTTTTAAAGGTGACTGAATTGCTTGAGATGAGGAAGATGCTTGTGTCATTTAACAATAGCCGTAAGACAAGAGTACTAATTAGCAGACATCCATAAGGGGAACTCTCAGGAAGAAGATAGTAATAAAGGGGGTTTAGAATTCAAGCAGGATGTGGTGGTGGGATGAAGGTGGACTTTTCCAGCTCTTCTAAAGAATTAGCACCCGAATATACCCTGCTTTTCATAAAAGATCTTCTCCCATTTTTCTCATTGTTTTTAGCATTAGACTTATGAATGTCTTCTCTCTACTTATTTGCTTCAAAGACTTCAGGGAGACTTAGCTGTGTGGGCAATTCAGAGGAAGTGGGTGCTTTGTATAGGTAGTTAGAGATTGTATGAAAATAAGTATTTCCCTGTACAACATTTCTTGCCTGGGTAAAAATCCCACATACTAGCTTGCACAGATAGAAATTTGCAATGGCTTTAAAACTATTGTTTGGTTGATTTCAGGCAGTGCCTCATGCAGCCCAAGCTGGCTCTTGACTTTCTATGTAGCTAAAGACAACATGGAACTTCTGATCCTCTTGTCTTCACAACCCTAGTGATGGGATAACAGGCTTATACCACTATACCTGGTTTGTGCATATGGTGCAGGGAATCTAACCCAGAGATTTTTTGCATGCTAGACAAGCACTTTGGGCCAACTGAACTATATCCCCAGCCTCAACAGTACAATCTTATATCTTGCAAATGAGCAAAAGAGCCACCAGTGGTTTTATTTTATGTGTCTAGCATATGCCAAACAAAAAGAAGAGCGCCATTGCCAATGGAAGGCAGGTCTGATGCCTTCAGCTGATGCTGTCCAGGACCTCCGTGTCAATGTTGGCTCTTATTTGGGATATACTACCATTCTGTGAATGGCAGCTATAAACCACTGTGGTGTTCACACTCATTAAAGAAAATAGATAGTAATTAAATCAAGACCTCAAGCTAGTTATTCTTTTGTTTTTTTCTGCCTCAGTGCATCACAATTTCAGAACAGTTTCCCTGGCTCACCAGGGTATTATCTTCACAGGCTCTTTCCCCTTAAGTCTATGAACTTGAAAGTTCATGACTTCTCTTAGAGCAAAAGGTCACTTTGCTTCTGGAATTATTGTGACAGAAAAAAAAAATCAATGGAGAGTAGGTCAGGATCCCTTTTAAATATGCTTACCTTCAGTTTAACCTTAATTTCTACTCCTTTAGTATCTACCAAAAGGAACATAGGTTTAACTAAGCCTGGCTCCTGCTGTGTTATTTTGTCTTGGATAGTTTCAAAGGAAAATCATTCTACTCACATATATATGAAGGTGTGTGTGTGTGTGTGTGTGTGTGTGTGTGTGTGTGTGGTTTGTTTAAAGGTTTATTTACAATTTAGAATGAAGACCAAGCGAGAGTAACATTAAGTGATTAGGATGATGGGAAGAACAGATGCAGGAGAAATGACACACAGATCATGAAAAAGAATAAAAAGCTATTTTTTTCTAGTTTTGACTTCTTTGAAATTTTTTCCTTTTTTATGTTGGATATGTGAATTTATCTCTCTGTATATTGAAGTGACCATCTTGGCATTTGAAAAGTTTCCAAATTATGTTTTCCTTTGAGGCAGTGATTGTGGAAGTTCAGCTTTCTTTTTAGTTCAACTGTTGGTATAATAGCAATCGAATGACTAGTCACTAAATACACATGTGGCATTAACCCACTTAAAGTGCCTTTTGAAAAACATCATTTGAAGGGAGGGATTTTTTTTGTAACCTGAAATTTCCCCTTTAATCTGCTTCAAACTATATCATATCATTTTATTATGCAGTATTTAAACTGTAATTTTTGCATTATGACACGTAAAAATAAAGTATGGATTTAATTTTTTAAGCTGATCCAACTAAGTCATTTGTGATATTGTCAAATCTGTTACAAATTTGTGTTTATGTCCCTGAATCTTAATGGCAGCAGTCATCAGTCTTTAACTATGTTCTTTCAATAAAATAGCTTTTTACATACACACCTGTATGTGTGCATACATATGTATATTAAAATATATGGAGAATTGAAAGAGATAAAGGAGGAAAGAGAAAATGGCATCAAGAAGGTATGGAAAAGAGTGGGAAAAGAAAAACTGTATATGTACACACAGACACACACACACACATATGCACACGTACATGTATACATCCCACTGTGAGTTCCTCTGTAGCCTTTCAGTTTACACTCCTGACTTATGAAGAATCTTGCCTTTCAGATGGAGCCCCATTTACCTGGTGGATTGGGAGATCCAATGAAAAGCATCCTTATTGGGGAGGTTCTGTTCCTGGAGTTCAGCAGTGTGGTTGTGGCCTGGAGGAGAGCTGCCTGGACATTCGACACTTCTGCAATTGTGACGCTGACACAGATGAATGGTAAGGAGGACATTAGTTTTCCTACTGTGATACAAAATGTTAACTGATGCACAGCATTACTCCTAAAAGAGAAAGATGCACATAACAAATTCAATAGGAATTGGTGCTACATTAAAAAAACAAAAAACAAAAAACAAAAAACAAAAAAACAAAAAGGCTGGGGTGCCTGAGAGGTGGCTCAGAAATTAAGAGCAAAGAGCAATGGATGTTCTTCCATAGGACTTGGATTTGTTTCTTAGCATTTATATGTTGGCTGGTATCTGTCCTTAATTCCAAAAGATCTAGGCCAAAAGTTCTTATGGCCTCCCTCTGTGAGCTTTGAGAGCACATGGTTCAAATACAGCAGAGCAAGAAACTCATATATAAAAAATAAATTTAAAAAAGCATAAAAAGTCTACTCTTTACCTAACTTAGTTTCCATCCTAACTTTCATTCCCAACTTAAAAACTTCTTAGACCCAGTACATCCTTATAATTCCTAAACAACTTAAAAATTAACCGTGAGACTATTTAGTCTTCAACCATGTCAGAGACCTGAGAAGGATAAATATATCTGAATAAACAGGAAATGCAGAGCCAACAGCTTCCAAAACTAAGAAATGACAGACAACTGGCTGCCTGGACAGTCCTCAATTTCTCTCTATAAATGGTGCATCTATCTTCAGCCTCTTTACCCAGTATCTCTGACAGACATTAATTGTAAAGCAGGAATTATGCAGGACTTGTCCACCAAGTCTTGGCAGAGTTAGGCTGTCGACTTACCTGCTTTCAAGTTTTGTTCCTTTTGGACAGCATTCTGTCTACAGTTGAAGCAAGGATTTATCTTGCCCATTGACTAGCTTGCCACCAATGCAGCCATCTCCAAATGGAGATTCTTCGATGCTCATCATCTACTTGAAGGAGGGGATGCTTTCAGGAACTCACAAGTCTCAATATCAAAATCTCTTAAGTTAAGACATCCTATATTTGAATAAGCAAATCTTGCTTGTCTCTTAGAAACTTTATTTCTGATTAACTTAGAAAACATCTGTGATACACTAAGCTAGCACCTAACAAAATAGAGATAGATAGAGGATGGAATATTATTATTAGTTGCCAAATATATATGAAGTGGACATTGGGAATTTTTCATAATTATTGCCTAATTGTTCTTATTGTTTTGTATTGTATTCATTATATAAGAAAAAGAGCCTTTTATTGTACTAAAATGGGGAGATATTGGGGAAAAAGATACACCTTAAATTAAAAAAAAAGATGATAGGAGGAGAGGGGGAAGAGGGAGGGTGAGACTGGGAGGACAGAAGAGAGGGGCTTTGATTGAGATGTAATTGAAGAAATAAATAAAAGTTGAAAGAAATGTCTACTCTTGTATGTTGAGGAATAATGCTGAGGTTTATGCCAACACCACCTTGTATTCTGAACCTTCCATACTAAGGAAGGAAAGCAATGCAATACGAACTTTGCCATTTAGTCAGTTTTTCTTTTTCTCTCTATGCCCTTCACGTGTGTGTGTGTGTGTGTGTGTAGATGCTCTTGTATTTGTGAGTGCTCATGCATGTTTGTGGAAGCCAGAAGAGAACTTTCACTGTCATTCTTCAGATATCCCCTGCCTTGATTTTTTTTTTTTTTTGAGATGGGTCTCTATGTGGACTAGAACTCATCAAGTAGGCATGGCTGGCTGGCAAGATCTACCCATCTCTGCCTCCCCAGTACTGAGATTACAAGCCTTTATAACCACACACAGCCTATCTATGTAGATTTTGTGGATCAATTCTGGTCCTCCCAGTTTAAGGCAATAACTTTACTACCAAGTCATTGCCTCAGATTCTGAATTAGGTTTTGAAATATACATACTGGGAAAGAACCTGCAGAGCAGGGTGTGTAGTTATATGGGATTTTTTTTTCTTTCACTGATGTTTAGTGTCTTTACCACCGTTCAGTGACCTCTAGCACCAAATTAAAATTTTTATTCTACTTACTGATTTTGACATACTGATCATATAATTCTCACAACAATCTTGATGTCCCATAAGAATATGTTCCTTGAGGTTGAGAAACGTCAATTACATAAAAGTTAAATGATTGTTCTCAATGTTATACATGTCTGTAAAATGACAAGACCAGAATTCAAAGCTAAGTCCATTGTACACGAGGTCTCTAGTCCTCTTCAACACCAGCTCTGTCCTGTGGGGTGATGTCGAAGTTCTTGTGCCTATTAGGCCCACATCATCCCTAACCTCCAGACAAGCATTTCAGTTTTCACTATATCAGTTAAGAAAATGTACACACAGCATGTCCACTCATCTTTCATGTTTGGACTGAATTTCTGTCAGCCTGCTATTTTAGTTTGTACAGTGTTTCTCTCTCTCCTCATCAAATCCTTCTCAATTATAACTGAGGATTCCTGTCAAGCTTTTCTTAGACAGGTTCCAATTTCTTCTGGGTGCAGTGTTTGATTTTTTTTGTTCAAACTGTTACTAGCAAGGACCAGTTCAATGAAACTTAAGGTCTAGTCAAAATCTCATTTCAGATCAGTAGGCTAAGGTTGGGGAGATAGCTCAGTTAGTAAAGTGTCTGTCATATGAGCATGAAGACCTGAATTAATTCCCCAGTATCTAGATAACTAAGTTATTTAAACAGCTGGACATGGAAACAGGGTCTTAGATTCCCAGCACTGCTGAGGTGGAGGGACGTGGATTCTTGGGGCTCATTGGGGAAGTTACAAGTGAGAGAGCATCTAAAACAGCAGTTCTCAGCCTGTGGGTCAAGACCATTTGGAGATCGAATGAACCTTTCACAGGGGTTGCCTAAGTGTATCTGAAAACACAGATATTTACATTACAATTGTAATAGTAGCCAAATTACAGTTACAAAGTAGACATTAAAATAATTTTCTGGTTGGGGATCACCAGATCATGAGGAACTATATTAAAGGGTCATAGCATTAGGAAGGTTAACAACTACTAATGTAAAAAGAAATTCAAGCAAACAAACAACCAAACAAAATAAATCAGCAGTACATGGAGATTAGCATCCAGATTAGTCTTCTGGACTCCATTCCACCTACACATGTGCAGATGTACATGTGTTCCTATATATACATACACACATATGCATGCACACATGTACATGCATGTGCACCTACATACATACACACAAATCATCTGAGGAAACAAATACGAATTGTCTGCATCTGCTTACATAATACGTGGACCATGAAATCTGAATATCACAGAACTACTTGGGTGCAGAGGTCAGTTGTTTTTGATGCCCCCTTCACTCCAAACTCTTCATGTGGAAAAAGTCATGTAAATTTGACTGAACGTCAGTTGTCAAGTTCTTTCTTTCTTGGTTCCCCTCTATACTATTGCATTAATTTCATTATAGCATTACAGAGACCTACAAATAAATATATGTTGTGTCCTGTATGAAGAACAAATATCTGTAAACTTCATGGACTTAAATGTGTTTGGTCTTGATGCAGAAGAAATTTGATGTAAGTTTCAGGGACACAAATTCAGAACATATTTGGAGAGGGGTATAGTCATTGCTTTTCTTCATATAGTAGAAATAAACTTCAGGAAGCATTTATTTTGGCACATAGTTCAAGATGTAATACATCATGGCTGGGAAGTCATGGTGGCAGGAGCTTGAGGCAGCTGGTCACATTGTGTACACAGTCAGGAAGCAGAGAATTATTAATACTGATGCTCAGTTCACTTGCCACTTTTAGTCAGTTTGGGACCCTATCCCAGAAAATGGTAATGCCCACATTTAAAGTGGCCCTTCCCACTTCAATTAACCCATGAAACAGCATACTACAGATTGGGAAAAGATCTTCACCAACCCCACATCTGACAAAGAGCTAATATCCAAAATTTACAAAGAACTCAAGAAATTAAATGCCAAGAAACCAAATAGTCCAATCAAAAATGGGGAAAAGTGCAAAGCAGAGAATTCATAAAGGAGGAATCCCTAATGGCTGAAAGACACTTGAAGAAATGCTCAGCTTGCTTAATCAACAGAGAAATTCAACTCAAGATGATGCTGAGATTCCACCTCATAGCTGTCAGAATGGCTAAGACCAAAAACTCAAATGACAGCACATGCTGGCGAGGTTGTGGAGAAAGGGGAACACTCCTCCATTGCTGGTGGGAGTGCAAGCTTGTACAACCACTATGGAAATCAGTCTGGTGATATCTTAGAAAACTTGGAATAGCTCCACCTCAAGACCCAGCCATTCCACTCCTGGGCATACATCCAAATGATTCCTCACCAAATCACAAGGAAGTTTCCTCATCTATGTTCTTAGCAGCCTTATTTGTAATAGGTAGAAACTGGAAACAACCCAGATGTCCCTGAACTGAGGAATGGATAAAAAAACAAAAACAAAAACAAAAACAAAACACCAAAAACTGGTACATCTGCACAATGGAATACTACTCAGCCACCAGAAACAACGAAATCATGCAATTTGCAGTCAAATGAATGGAACTAGAGAAGCTCATCCTGAGTGAGCTAACCCATACTCAGAAGGATGCACATGGCATCTATTCACTTATAATCAGATTTTAGCCATATAGTATAGGATAACTATTCTACAGCCAATGCACCAAAGGGAACAGGCACATAGATTTTGTTGTCTGTCAATGAGACAGTTTGCCTTATTGGTGCTGCCTTGTAGGCCCCCAGTGTATGAGGAGACTCTTGGCCCCCATATGTCTGCTGAAATGGGGCAGAGGACTGATATGTAGGGACACTCCACTCCAGAGGAGTGGGATGGAAGGGATAGGGGGTGGGAGGGCAGGGATGGGAGTGGTGGAAAGAGGGTCCTGTGATGGAGATGTAACCTGAAGTAATAAATAAACATTTAAAAAGATCCTATTAAATTAACAAGCATAGAGATCATGACTAAGTGTCACCGTCAAGCTTGGTAGAGTTGTGTAAATATTTTTTAGGTAGTTCTGCTACAAGTAAGAGTGTAACCGAACTTTTAAATTATTATTTATCACTTATTTATTTATTACTAAATTCACTTATAACAAACACCAACAATTTCTTAACTATTAATCCTATAAATTCCTACAACCCCTTTAACCTATCCACTAAACCTATTGATAATTATTTTTCTAACCTTTTAGAATGATACAGTCTCTGGGGCAGGTCCTCAGTCGTCAGGAACACAGTCTTTGTTCTAGATTCTTTAACGCACTTAGCAGTCCTTTTTCTGGATCTCTCAGATGCAGGTTCGCCAGGGTAAGTTGGTTATTGCAGTCTCACCTTAAATAAGGCTTCATGCTTTCTTCTCTGTGGGAGACCCCAGCCGTCTGCAGGCCAACTTACTTCTTTTGAATCAGGAACTCAGCTGCTCTGCATCAGTCCTTAAAGCCAGGCACAATTTCTTTTAGGCCACTGTTTGGACAGATCAAACCCCTCTAGGCAAAAGCTGAGCCACAGGGTTTAGTCCTTGGCCTTTTGGTGTCTTGCTCAGGCTTTCTTTGCTCACCGGCTTCTTTCTGCTTCAGGGAGAGAGCTGGCCATCAATGTCCAGCCCTTTTTTCAGCAGGACTCTTGGAGCTCTCTAGCATCAGGGGCCTCTTCCTTTTCTGGGCTCCATGCACTGTCCTTAAACAGGAGGAACTCTGTTTCAGCTTAATTTGGGCTCCGCCCACTTAGCAGCTGAAAACAATGTCAGGCCAGATACTTTGTTTCTTCAAGTCCACTAAGTCTTTCCTGTTTTCCTGACTTCAACTTTGTTTTTCAGTCTATTGAGTCTTTACTGTTTTTCCTGACTTCAACCTTGTTTTTCAGTCTATTGAGTCTTTACTGTTTTTCCTGACTCAACCTTGTTTTTCAGTCTATTGAGTCTTTACTGTTTTTCCTGACTTCAACCTTGTTTTTCAGTCTATTAAGTCTCCTGTTTGTTTCCTGTTTTTAGTCCACATGCTTATAATGCTATTCATGCCCCGAATTAAGAGACAGTATCAGAAACCCCTATATATTTTCTAAATCTAATTTATCTAACCCCTACATAAGAGAGAGGGGGAAAGGGAGAAAGGAAGGAACAAACAAACAAAGGAACAAAGAAAGAGAGAAAGAGAGAACACTAAAATCTTCTGATCCCATGTGCTCAAATTCACTCATGAATTTGTGTCATAAGTCCCATCACCATGTCTGTTATTCGACATTATTTGCAGATTTGTAGATTCAGAAAGGAAGACCTTCCCTTTGCTTTATTCTGTACAATTAGATAAACCTATGTAAGAAGAAAATGCAAGGTGGAAGCTGTCATTTAAAAAGGAATGTTTCTTCTTCTGTTTATCTCTGAGGCACACTCTCCTTTCTCAATGTACATTTGTCAGAGCATTGTTTATCACACTGAAAAGACTGGAGAGAATAGCTGTACCCCACTTATACATAATGAATACTACTGTACTTTCTTCTCCAGAATATTCCAGTGATCATGTTGGTCACTGACCATCCACTCAGATCCTAGGCTTTCCTGCTATTGACCAGATTACTAGTTCACTAACCTCTGAACCACTTAGGAACTGATGTAACTCCATCACCTGTGCTGTACACACAGGAATTTACAAAACGCCTTTCCTCCAATTCCTCTTCTGCAACCACACTTGTATTTGTGCAGATGAATATGTACATGGATGTTTGAGTATGTAGAAGAATGAGGTCAATGTCAGGTGCTGTCCCTCAAGTGCTTTCTATATTGTTTTATTCTGAAGCTCACTCATCTAGTCAGGCCAGCTGGCCAATGATCCTTAGAGAATTACTTCTCACTGCTTCTACAGAGTGGAGGGATATTAATCTTGTACCACTATCTGACATTTATTTTTACCTGGACATGAATATCAAAATCAAGTTCTCTTGTTTGCACAGCATTCAGTTGACTAATTGAGCCATTTCCTCAACACTTGCCAGATCTTTTAGCACTACATAGATTAACACATATTTTTTTAACTCTTTATACTTCTTTGTGTGCATATAAGAAGTATACATATTGATCAACTTTCTAGAATAAACAACCTCTCTTAGGGTTACCAGAGTTTTAGATACAGGTCTTGTTCAATAAGTGTCTTAATTTTCTCATTGTTGTGATAAAATACCATGAGCAAACAAGATTAGAGAAAAAGTGACTTCTTTTGGCTCATAGTTCTGGAGGGATATGTGTCTATTAGTATCATGGTAGAGAAGCATGGCAGTAAACAGACATAGTAACCAAAGCACAAAGATGAGAGCTCAGACCTTTTGCTGCAAGCAGGAAGCAGAGTGAGCAAAGTGTGAATGGTGTGAAACTTAAAAACCTCAAATTTTGTACCTAGTGACATAGTTCCTCCAGCAAGCCCTTACTTCCTACTCTAACAGCACCACCACTGGAAACCAAGTATTGACACATCTGAGCCTATTGGGGGCATTTTCTCATTCAAACTACCATAATCTACCTACTAAGAGACAAATGAAAGAAACTGAAATTTTCCTGTTAGACTCCTTGCTGTACCCACTAGAGCCAATGTTGAAGAACTCAGTGCAAAGTCTAAGGGAGAAGAGATCTAGAAGTTCCCATCTTTCTCCTGATGGAATACAGAATGAAATCTGGAGTTAACTCTTCCAGATATCACTGGTAATGTAAGAACAAGTTATATACTGTGGTGAACGTTTTGGAGGACAAATCATTACACAAGGATTTCATTCTGTTCATCTTTCATAGGGAGATTAGATCAGATATTTACTCATCCCAGATAGACACTATTGACAGGTTCAAGGCACAGTTTCCCCCAAGTCACCAACTGAAGCAATGAGTTTATTGAATTTACTTATAAAACACTGTGAGGGGTTATTTATTTAAACATGAATAGTACTCAAACAATTATAACACCTCAAAGTTCTTCCCAGTCCTGAATGATAACTTCAAGAAACCTGCATCCTGGAGGCTACACTTCAGTTGATCTTCCACATACAATATTCTCCAGCATCTTCCAAGGTAACTTGCAGATGAGGTGAGATAGGAAGGAGTAAAGTTTGGAATCTTAGGTGAGAGTACTGTGAATGAACCTTCAATCCTTCTACTAAAGGAGTGTCTATAACCCATCACCATTACCATAGGCCAGACTACCTCTGTACTGTTGTAATCCATTAGTGGTCATGACTATGGAGCTAAGGCAATCTCTACTCCAAGCTGCCCATCTTATTATTCCCAGAAAAGTCTTGCCATATCATAGTACGTGCTTTACTGCATGTGGTATTGTTAATCTTAGTGTATTGGCTGACTACCATTCTGTGCCATCCAGTCAAGAAAAAAAGAAGAGAAAAGGCATGTCTTATATTCTCTGTCTTGGAAGAATACATGGGACAATGGGGAAAGTTCTCCTTAGTCATGATTTGCCAATATGATACTTTGATGCCACGGTTAAGATCTTTGGGGCCAAAAACTGGTTCAAGAACTCTAGGGAACTGGATTTTAAATAAAAGAAGTACCTAAGTTGGAAGAACTATACTAGTCTTATAAGAAAAGGAGGGAACATTTCTGTACTCTGACTGAAATATAAGAATGCATATAAAAATCACTGCTTAAGCAGACTTATTTTGCTGTTATAGGTGATGAAGGAATGGAATGAGATGGCAACAGATGATGGGATGTGTGATGTGTGTGTGTGTGTGTGTGTGTGTGTGTGTGTTTATGTATCTGTATGAAGATGAGAGGTCAACCTCAAGTGTCATTTCTCAGGTTCTGTCTACTTTTATTTTGAGACTCTGTCTTTTACTATACTCAGGAGGTTGCCAAGAAGACAAGGCTCATCAGCCTGAAAATCCAAAGGATCTGCCTCCTTCCACCTTCCCAATTTTATACTTGTGAATTTATGCCATTGCACCTGATCTTCATGAATGCCTCTTTTTCACCATGCTTTTGCCACAAGCACTTTCCTCATGAGCTATATACATAGTCCCAGATCACTGAACTTCTTATGGTATTATCAATGAGTTAATTTCATCAATTCAAAATATTGTGATTGTCTTAGCCACAAGATCTGGTAGAATATGAAATGCACCCATCACACCTACCCAACTCCAGTGTCTACTGAAGAAAGGAAAGCAAAACCCCAAAAAGAATCCAGAAACAGTGAATCACATTTAACCTTCCCTGAATTTATGGCTAACATATACCCAACCTGTCTGTCTACATATTTCAATATTTTTGTATCTTTGTTTCAAATCATTATATTCCCAATATTGTTCCCAGTGTTCTGATGAATGTTAGAATCTTCAAGAACTTTTTCCTATAAAATTCACTCAATTTCTGTTGTTGGGAAAAGTTAATATGAAAATAAAATTGTGTTCGTGGAGCAGCTTAATCCAGTACACATGCTAGACAAAGTTATCAGTTAAAAGTGCTGAGTTGCTTTAGTGTTTTATGAACCATATATGATATTCACATCCCAGAAAACCTATTCTTGAATTGGACTGAACTGCTATTATAGCTGAGTTAAAGGATCCTCTTAACTCCACCAAAGGGATTGCTAATATGGGCATTGTGGATGAGGCTCATCTGTGAGGATTCTACAGAGAGGTCTAGTAGAATCTCTCAAGTCTCATTGAGAAACATCAATATTCCTTCTTGCTAAGTGAGGCTTCGCAGGAACCTTAGGCAAACTCTTACTTGCTTGTGACTGATTATTCTTTGATCTATTTCAATAGAACTTGGTTCTGAGTGTGTACTGCCATATGTTCCAAAGAGATCAAGTAAACTAGGAAAACAAGTGGTTATCATAAGGTTGGTGAAAGATGGGGAGAGAACTAAAAAAGAAAAAGACAGAGATGCAGTGGGGAGAAAAATGCTACTCAATTAACATTTCTAGAAGAAAACTTTTGCTTAAAATTGAAGGGAACCGTGTCAGGATAAATCAATCAGGGCATACATGGCTCACATATCTATTGGTGTTTGGTTCCAGCTCTATTTACCAATACTAAAATTCACAGATGTTCTGATCTTTCATATAAAATGGCATGTAACTTACCTAGAATATGCATGGATCTAGTGTCAAAAATCACCGGATTATTATATTGTCTCTTGTAAAGTCAGTAGCCTTCAAATAGTTTTACTATGCTGTTTAGGGCATGTTGGAAAACTTAAAAATTGCCCTTGGCAAGGATAAAAACAATTTTATTTAAAAAATTTTCTGTATATAATGGTTTGAGTCTGTGAATGAGGAATGTATGGGGAGAAATGCATACTGTTCTATGAAACTGATTACTCAAGGGTTTCTGCTACAGTGAAAATCTAAATAGTAAAGAGAGGAAATAAAGAAATAATCAAATCAGTCTTTGTTTTCAATAATAGAGAATTGATTAAGGAAAATTTGGTATACATGCATGAAGTTTTCATTAGTAGATGCAGCTAGTTTTGTTTTTGTTTTTAGGAAATTAAGTGCAACTGGAGATAATTGTCTTAACATAAGGAAATCACAGAAATAAAAAATTATGCATTTTTCTCTCATTTGCATATCTTTACATATATATATATATATGATTGTGTGTGTGTGCCTGTGTGGTGTTGCGTGGGTGCATTCATGTGTTCTTGTGTGAAGAAAAAAAGTTGGAGTTGAATATGTTCTATTGGTTTTTGTCTTTTTTTTTTTTTTTTAACGAAACCTGGAGACTGGTCAATGAGATCCGTGGATCCTCCTGACATCTGGAGTGCTAGGGTAATGGACTATTAGAGGCATATTTTTTGTTATTTGGTTTGTGGGGATCTGAGCTCAAATCCTCATATGTATGTGATAAGTACTTTAACGTACTGAAACATCTATCTCCCAACCCACAAGGAGAAGTTTTCTAGACACCTGAGAGTGCGCAAGAAATTCCATGGGACAGCTTAGACCTGGACATGATATAGGGGAGTGTTGGGCTTTGCAGGGAGGAGAAAGTGATCATCAGAGAGGGAGGAAAGCATGGTTGTGTGGCATGTTGAAGGTAGGGAGACATTACAATGAGTGCCTCCTGGTGACAGCTCATACCCTGAATTGCAAGTTTTCTCATCCAGATACTGGGTTCAAGAAAAGTCAAGTGCCCTTCACAGGGAGCATCTACCTGCTTCTTTTGTTGTTGCAGAGGTAAGTAAGGAAGATTTGAGGGTTTCTAGTTCTAGTAATTTGCCCTTGGTGTGTCCTTTTGTAAAACAATGTTCTTGTGACTTCATTATCTGAAAGACAAACCTATCATTCTTCATTTAGCAAAGCAGTATACTTTTATATTTTTTATTTATATACTTTTATATACTTTTATACTTCCCTCCGCCCACCATCTCTTCCACCCTCCTTCCCTCCCTTCCTCTCTCCCATCCTTTCTTTCATTCTTTTTATTATATGGAACTCTGGATCCTCAAGCTACTATGTGGATTTCACACTCTGCCTCACAGAGATTATTAATGGAATAATTCTGCAATCATGAATGCGTGATGGAAAAAATTAATTAAATTGTTTAACAGTATTTATATTATAATTAATTGGTTTGGCAGCCATTAATCCTTATTCTGCCATTATAAATGAGCACACACAGACACCATGTGGATTTTAACAAGTCTTGGCCTGAATTGTGCAATCCTAGCCCATCTAAGCTAGCTCTTAATTCTATTACCCTAATATGACCCCACATACACACACGTCTCCTGACTGCCATTCTCCATGCTATGCGGATGTTCCTGGCCATGTGGAATGATGTTCTTTTTTCTAACCCATGGTGTGTGTCCTCCTTCTTCCTGCTCCTGGCTGGAATGAATTAGTCCTCTGTCTAGAGTGCAGGCTTCCTGTTCTAGTCTCAGGAAGTCCCACATTTCTTTGTCTTTGCCCAGTCTCAGGCCTCGGCATTTTATTTAACCAATCAGAGTCATTGCAAGTAAAAGACATCAAACAGAACCAATTAGTTAACATTTAGAATGCTCAACACCACTCCATCAGTGTGATGACTGAGTGACTTCTCTTGAACATATATTTCTCTTTGTTCTTTGACAGGTGGGTTAAATCCAGTTCATACTTAACTGGTGTTGATTATATTGGTATCCATGATTCCTCTCTTATATCAACATCATAGCTATTTACCAAGTTCATCACATGCATTTTTGTTGTGAATTATTTTTCTTTTTCAAATAGAGTGACTGGAGGGATAACTCAGACTACAGTGTTCACCATACAAGCATGAAATCTCAGCTTGCTACCCAGTATCCAACTATATAGCCAACTACAAAACCAAAAAAAAAAAATAGATATTCCAGCATGATATATGCCCTTGAGCACTTGTAGGTCCAATTCTGGACAGATGGAGAGAAATAGGTCCGGAGGCTCTGCCAGCCAGTTTCTTCCAAATATGTCGCTTGCTAATGTTTATCTTTTTCTAAGACAATCTACTTTTCAGTTTGTTTTGGAACCACTTAGGTGAAACTTCTAAGTGGTTGAGTGGTTATAAGTGCTGTTACTCACTGGATTCTCACATATATATCTATCTGGCATCGACATCATCAGCCCTTTCTGTCAGAGAGAAGTGTGCCTGCCTGCTCTGATGTCACTGTGCTTTCACTGTTCAAAGAGTGAGTGAATGAATGGAGGCCCTGTATTTAGAAACAATAGAAGTCCTGAGAAATGACACCCAAGGTTTACTGCTAGTGTTACTCACATTCAGACCTGAATCTACAAGATGAGTCATGTGTCTCCATTGTCTGCTCTGCAAACTTCATTGTAGTTCTAAGTATTAATGTGTCACCTTGTTAATGATATATAACATTTAATTATTTTGCCAAATTTGTAACTTTAAGGTTTATTAAAAGGAATTACACTTTTATTATAAGATATTCAAAATTTTCACACTGTATGTATGAAAAAGACAAGTTTTCAACTCAATAGCATTTTAAGTCCACATATATTTATCCAATGTGCAAAAATTTTAACATTTTAAGGTTTTATATTTTCATGCATTTCTATAATGAATTTTTCTAATTTTCCACTCCTGTCTCTTATCCTGGCCCTCTCCTATTGAAGCCTATCTCAATAAGCCCCCCTTTTTATTTTCATGTCTTCATTTTGCCTGTGGCCACTGAATTTAATTATGGTTGTTGCCCAAGCTTGAGTGAGAGTCTAGTTACTGGAGGAGGAGTAAAGCATTTTTGAGAGTGGAATGATATATGTTATTCTGGAAAGGCTCAGGAAATATCACAGAAGAGGATATAGGGAAAATATAAGAGGCAGAGAATTAGAAACATACAGGAAAGAAGATGTTTTCTGGACATGATATACCCATTTCACTAGTGAATTCACAGCACAAGACCTGAAACATACCAGCCCCTAATATCCTCATGGATGAGGAATGACTACTGACATTCTACCCCTCAATAAAGGATGATTGAAGATTAACTGTCGTGGGGGAATGAGTATCATTTTCATTATGGTGTAGCCACTTGTACATTGCCACATGCAAAATATTCTTTCAGATAATGGTTTAGTGTGTAGGATGTTTCTAAATATAAGTATTCCCTAGACATCCAGTATTTTTAACTTGGTATACTGTGATCCCATTAGACTTTATTGAGCTAAAGCTGAGTCATGTTGAGTGTGTGTGTTTTTTTTAATTTTATATCTTTTTTATTTCTTCAAGTTACATCTCAGTCACAACCCCTTCCCTTTCTCCTCCCTATAGCCCCACCCTCTTTCCCTCTTCCCCCTCACACCACTCCCTTCTCCTTCTTTTTTTTAAGTTTAAGGTATATCTTTTCCCCCCAACAGCTTCCACTTTCAGTCCAAAAAAATAGCTCTTAGTTTTATATCAACAAATATAATACAAAACAACAAGAATAATTAGCCCACCACTATGAAAATTATAAGGTATAAAATACATTCCCAATGTCCAGTCCATAATTATTTGGCAACTGACTTTAACATTTTACCATTCAACCATTACCATGAGTTTAACACCCTCTTGATTCCTAAACAACTCAAAATTTAACTGAGACTCTAGATATCTGTTCTTCAACCACCTCAGAGACCTGAGAGGGATAAATATATCTGGTTTTATAGGAAGTACAGGGCCTTCAGCTTCCAAAACTAAGAAATGACATACCAGTGGCTGCCTGGACAGTTCCCATTTTCTCTCCATACATTACAGCATCAATCTTCAGCCATTTGGCCCCGTTTCTCTGACAGACATTGATTGTAGAGCAGGAATTATGAAGGACTTACCTACCCTGTCTTGGCAGAGCTAGGCTGTCGACTTATCTGCTTCCAAGTTTTGTCCTTTTTGGACAGAAGTCTGTCTACAGTTGAAGCAAGAGGTTTTTCTTGCCAAGAGAAAGGCTTACCACCAATTCAATCATCTCCCACTGGAGATTCTTCGATGCTCATCTTCTACTTGGAGTTGAATAGAGGGTGCTGTCAGGAGCTGACATGTCTCGATATCAAAAAATCTTAAGTTAAGAAAACATCTTTGAATGCCATATTCTGCAGATCTCTTGAGGTTTTTGAAGATGCCCTATCTATCTCTTATATTTAGATAAGCAAATATTGCTTGTCTCTTAGCAACTTGATTTCTGAGTAGCTTAGAAAATAACTGTGATAGACTGTCATAGTAACTAACAAAATGACACATTTGCATGACTATTAGTTTGCATTTATGCTTCCAAGTTTTGTCCTTGGAAACTGCATGCTGTTTACAGTTGAAGCAAGGGATTTTTCTTGTCAAGTGACAGGCTTGCCACTAATGCAACCATCTCCAATTAGAGATTCTTCGATGCTCATCCTCTCCTTGGAGTAGAATAGGGGGTGCTGACAGGAACTGACATGTCTCAATATAAAAAAAATTAAAAAAAAATCTTTGAATGCCATATTCAACAGATCTCTTCAGGTTTTTGTAGACCACCTATATATCTCCATATATTTGGATAAGCAAATGTTGCTTATCTCTTAGCAAACTGAATTTCTGATTAACTTAGAAAATATCTGTGACAGACTACCCTAGTACCTAACAAAATGACATGCTTGAATGACTATTAGTTTGCATTTCTTAATTATCCTAAACAGTTTATGACAGTTGCTAACCAAAGGCCAAAACTTCACATTTCGTTTTTAATTATTACCTAGGTACAATACCTTAAAAAGAGCTAACTTTAATTATGTATCAACATACAAAGATCCAATGTAGCCACATATAATTTTGATTTTGAATCAATATACAAAGATATAAGAGCATATTCAATAATCTGTCCCTTTATTTCTTTTTTTAATCTCAATTGAGAGATAATACTTTTTATATTGTCAAAATATCCAATTTGCTACAGGAAAATTATTACCTGCCCCCCCCCCCAAAAGGAAAGAAAAGAAAAAAATCACCCACCCTGCCTTCTGGAGATGGGACATCACTCTCTTAAAATTACTTCCTGCTGATTTGGGAAGTAGTAAACTTGTTTGGGGCCCAAATAAGAATGGAAAAATGGTCAAGCACATTAACAAAATCATTTGATGTTCAGTCTTTTGTGCTCAGCTATTTAAATGTCCTAAGAAGTTTGTACTCAGAGACTGAACTTCAGGGTTTTACTGAAGTCCTTCTGGAACAGTCTCTGGGGCTGAAAAATCTTAGTGATTTTGAGTTGCTGTGGTTGTAGATTTTTAAGGAAACAGCTATTGAGGAAGTCTGTGAGCTGGATCATCTGGGCTACTTGTCTTTAATATCTGATCTGTTTTCTTCTGAGATTGTCCAAATGTACCTGGGCTCCTTAGATGGATGCCTTTAATCACCTGGAAAGATAAGAACAGAGCCCTGCCCTAATCCTAATTCTGGGGCACTACTTTTTCTTTTCTTTTTTTTTTGGGGGGGTAATATTTTTTCCTGTAGCAAATTGGGTTTTTGACAATATAAAAAGTATTATCTTTCAATTGAGATTAAAAAAAATTATTTTGATATTTTGGAACTAAACATACTTTTAAGTGTATATATTTTGAGATCTCAAAGGACAATTCACTTTGAATTTCAGGAAGCCAATTGTGAGTAGCTTTTAAACTTAAATCATTATAAATCCTATATGCCTGCCTCTACATTCCAAGTATTGAGATTGAAGGCATGTACCTCCCAATTGATGACATTAAGGATGTTCACCACCACCCCTGGATCTAAGTTTTCCTCTGTTTGGAGCTTGCTTTATGTCAGACTGACCTTGAACTCAGAGATCTGCTTATTTCTGTCTCCAGTGTATTGTGATTAAGGGTGTATACTTCTCAAGTGATGGGATTAAAAGTGTGTACCATCACCACCCTGTTCATTGTAACTCTCCAATTTAAAAAACAACTAACTGCATAGTGATCCTCCTGTCTCTGCTGGAGTTAAAGATATGGGCTAATACCACCATTCTCAAATATTTTACCTTAGCTCCAAATTACTTCCATTGTTAGAGGTTAAGAAAACCAAGCTGAACTGTAGTAACCCTTAATTTATTTATAGCATTTTAGACCTCTCAATTGCCTTTTTAGTGCCGAACAATGAAAATAATTTATATATATATAAACTTATAAGTTGATATCCAAGTGTGTGTGAGCTATGTGGTAACCTACAGTCTAACATTCTAAACTGAATCTAAGACCATTTTTCCTTTCATGCCAGTATGGCAACTATGCCTTTGGTAAATTATCATTTGAAAATTTTATATTTTATTGTTATTATATTTTTTAAGTTTAGTTACCCTTTATTAAAAATTAATTTGTTTTTTCAAGTTAATTCTAGAACATAAATTCCTCCCTCCTCCTCTCCTGGCCCATCCCTCCCTACTTCCCTTTCCCTCCCTCCCTAATTATTCCTCTACTTGTTACTTTCCTTCTCAGGTTAGGTGGGTCCTCACATATCATACTCCCTTACATACCATACTTTGACAGTCATGTGAGGGCCAAGTGTTTCCTCTTGTACTGGGGCTTGATATGCCACACCATCTAGAGTATGGTGTTCCACCAACCTGCAACAGATTCCACGACTTACTGCTGGGTAAAGATTTTCCTAGGATAGATATGCTAGGTTTCTATCTGTTTGGGTCTGTGGGTTGCAGAACGGTTGTCCTGTGATCTATGGTTAATATTCACTTATAAGAGAATACATACCACGTTTATCTTTCTGAGACTGAATCAGCTCACTTAGGATGAGCTTTTCTAGATCCATTCATTTGCTTTTGAATTGCTTAATTTCCTTATTTCTGATAGCTGTGAAGTATTTTATTTTATAAATGTACCATAGTTGTTTTTTAATCTATTCTTCAGTTGAAGAACATCTGGGATGTATCCAGTTTAGGGATATTACAAATAAAGCTGATATGAACATTGTTGAGGAAATGTTCTTGTGGTTTAGTGTTGAATCTTCTGGATATATGGCCAGGAGGGTGTGGCTGGGTATTGAGGTAGAACTATTTCCAATTTTCTAAGATATCTCCAGACTGATTTCCAAAGTGGTTGTACAAGTTTGCACTCCCACCAGCAATGGAGGAGTGTTCCTCTTTCTCCACATCCTTGCCAGCATGTGCTATCATTTGAATTTTTGATCTTAGCCATTCTGACATGTGTGAGATGGAATCTCAGAGTCATTTTGAGTTGTATTTCCCTGATGGTCAAAGATGTTGAACATTTCTTGAAGTGCCTGTATGCCTTCAGATATTCTTCTTTTGTGAATTCTTGGTTTAGCTTTATACCTCATTTTTTGATTGGGTTATCTGATTTTTTTGGTGTTTAATTTCTTAAGTTCTTTATATATTTCTGATATTAGCCCTCTGTTGGATGTTGGGTTACTGAAGAACTTTTTCCAGTCTGTAGGCTGCCATTTTGTTCTAAGGACAGTGTCCTTTGCCTTACAGAAGCTTTTCAATTTCATAAGGTCCCATTTATTTATTGTTTGTTTTAGAGCCTGAGATCTTGGTGTTCTGTTTAGGAAGTTACTACCCATACCAATGATTTCCAGACTTTTCACCATTTTCTCTTCTATTAAATTTAGTGTGTCCGGATTTATGTTAAGGTCTTTGATCTACTTAGACTTAACTTTTGTTCAGGGTGAAAAGTATGGGTCTATTTGCATTCTTCTACATGTTGACATCCAGTTAGACCAGCACCATTTATTGAAGATGCTTTTCTTTTTACATTGTATGATTTTGGCTTCTTTATCAAAAATTAAGTGACCATAGGTATGTTGGTTTATTTCTGGGTCTTCAATTCAATCCCATTGATCAACTTGTCTGTTTCTATGCCAGTACCATGCTGTTTTTATTACTATTGTCCTGTTGTACACCTTGAAATCTGGGATAGTGATACCTCCAGATGTTCTGTTATTGTACATGATTGATTTAGCTATTCTGATTTTTTTTTCCATATGAAGTTGAGAATTGTTCTTTCAAGATCTGTAAAGAACTGTGTTGGTAGTTTGATAGAAATTGCATTGAATCTGTATATTTATTTTGGTAAGATGACCATTTTTATTATGTTCATCCTTCCTATCCATGAGCAAGGGAGATCTTTCTATCTTCTGATACCTTCTTCTATTTCTTTTTTCAGGGATTTGAAGTTCTTGTCATACAGGTCTTTCACTTGCTTTGTTAGAGTTACCCCCAGGTATTTTATATTATTTGTGGCTATTTTAAAGGGTGTTGACTCCTTTATTTCTTTCTCAGTCCATTTATCTTTTGTGCAAAGAAGGGCTTTTTTTGAATTGGTTTTGTATTCAGCCACATTGCTGAGGAGTCAGCTCTAGGATTTCTCTGGTGGAATTTTGGGGTCACTTATGTATACTGCCATAGCATCTGCAAATAGGGATACTTTGACTTCTTCCTTTCCAATATTTATCCCCTTAATCTCCTTTAGTTGTTGTATTTCTCTAGCTAAAACTTCAAGTAGTATGTTGAAGAGATACAGAGAGAGAGTGGGCCTTGCCTTGTCCCTGATTTTACAGGAAATGCTTTAAGTTTCTCTCCATGTAGTTTGATGTTGGTATTGGCTTGTTTTAAGTTGCCTTTATTATGTTTAAGTATTATCCTTGTATAGCTGATCTCTCCTGACTTTTAACATAAAGGGGTGCTAGATTTTATCAAATCCTTTTTCAGCGTCCAATGAGATGATCATGTGGTTTTTAAATTTCAGCTTGTTTATGTGGGGGATTACATTGATGGATTTTCTTATGTTGAACTACCCCTGCATCCCTGGGATGAAGCCTACTTGATCATGGTGTATGATACTTTTGATGTGATCTTGGATCTGGTTTTGCAAGTATTTTATTAAGAATTTTTGCATTCATGTTAATAAGGGAGATTGGCCTGAAATTTTCTTTCTCCATTGAGTCTTTATGAGGTTTCAATATCAGGGTGACTGTGGCCTCATAGAATGAACTTGACAGTGTTCCTTCTGTTTCTATGTTGTGGAAGAGTTTGATGAATATTGGTGTTAGTTCTTCTTTGAAGATCTGGTAGGTAGAATTCTGTACTGAAACCATCTGGCCATGGGCTTTTTGTTGTTGTTGTTGTTGGAAGGCTTCTAATGACTGCTTCTATTTCCTTAAGGGTTATAGGACTGTTTAATTTGTTTACCTGTTCTTGATTTAACCTTGGTAGTTGGAATATATCAAGAAAATTTTCCATTTCATTTAGGTTTTCCAATTTTGTGGAATACAAATTTTTGAAGTAGGTCCCAATGATTCTTTGGATTTCCTCAATGCCTGTTGTTATTTCCCCCATTTCATTTCTGATTTTGTTGATTTGCATCTTTTCCCTCTGCCTTTTAGTTTGGCTAAGGGTTTGTCTATTTTGTTGATTTTCTCAAAGAATCAACTCTTGGTTTTGTTGATTCTTTGTATTGTTATTTTTGTTTGTAAGTTGTTGATTTCAGCCCTGAGTTTGATAATTTCTTGCCATCTGCTTTTCTTGGGGGTGTTTGTTTCTTTTTGTTCTAACTCTTTCAGGCATGCTTTTAGGTCACTAGCATGGAAACTCTCCAGTTTCTTTTTGAAGGCACTTAGTGTTATAAACTTTCCTCTTAACACTGCTTTCAATGTGCCTCATAAGTTTGGATATTTTGTGCCTTCATTTTCATGAGTTCTAAGAAGACTTTAATTTCTTTATTTCTTCGCTGTCCCAGAGGTCATTGAGTAGAGAGTTGTTCAATCTCCATGTGTTTGCAGGCTTTCTGTTGTTTTTGTTGTTGTTGAAAACTAGCTTTATTCCATGATGATCTGATAAGTTAGAAGGGGTAATTTCACTTTTTCTATATCTGTTGAGGCTTGCTTTGTGAACGATTATATGGTTGATTTTGGAGAAGGTTCCATGAGTTGCTGAGAAGAAAGTATGTTTTTTTGTTTTGTGGTGAAATGTTCTGTAGATATCAATTAGGTACGTTTGATTCATGGCGTCTGTGAGGTTCATTATTCCTCTGTTTGGTTTCTGCACCATTGATCTGTCCAGTGGTGAGAGTGGTGTGTTGAAGTCTCCCACTACTACTGTGAGGAGTTCAATGTGGGATTTGAGCATTAGTAGTTTTTCTTTAACAAATGTGGGCGCCCTTACATTTGGGGCATAAATGCTCAGAATTGAGATTTCATCTTGGTGGATTTTTCCTTTGATGAGTATGTAGTGTCCTTCCCCATCACTTCTGATTAACTTTGGTTGAAAGTCCAATTTGACTGGATAGTAGAATGACCACCCCAGCTTGTTTCTTGGGTCCATTTGCTTGGTATATCTTTTTCCAGCCCTTTACTTGGAGACAATACTTATCTTTTTTGCTGAGGTGTGTTTCTTGTAAGCAGCAGAATGTGAGACTCTGTTTTCAAATCCATTCTGCTAGCCTATGTCTTTTTATTGGGGAATTGAGTCCTTTGATATTGAGAGATATTAAGTACCAGTGACTGCTACTTCCTGCCATCTTGATGTTGGTGGAAATAGTGTGTGAGTGAGCTTCTCTTCTTTTAGTTTTGCTGCAGGTGCGCTAATTGCTTCGTATGCTTTCTTGTGTGTAGTTAATTTCTTTGGGTTGGATTTTTCCTTCTAACATTTCTATAGAGCTGGATTTGTGTATAGATATTGTTTGAATTTAGTTTTGTCATGGAATATCTTATTTTCTCCATCTATGTTGATTGATAATTTTGCTGGAAATAGTAGTTTGGCCTGGCATTTGTGGTTTTTCAGGGTCTGCAAGATGTCTGTTTAGGCCCTTTTCGCTTTTAATGTCTCCAATGAAAAGTCAGGTGTGATTCTGATAGATTTGCTATTATATGTTACTTGGCCCTTTTCCCTAGCAGCTTTTAATATTCTTTCTTTGTTCCATACATTTAGTGTTTTGATTATTATGTGGCGGGAGGTTTTTTTTTTTTTCTGATCTAATGTATTTGCAGTTCTGTAAGCTTCTTGTACAGTTATAGGCATCTCTTTTTTTTAGGTTTGGGAAATTCTCTTCAATGATTTTGTTGAAGATATTTTCTGGTCCATGGATCTGGGAATTTTCTCTTTCTTCTATTCCTATTATTCTGAGATTTTATCTTTTCATACTATCCTTGATTTCCTGAAGATTTTTTTGTCAGGAATTTTTTTGGATTTTACATTTTCTTTGACAGATGTATCAATTTCTTCAATTTTATCCTCTGTGCCTGAGATTCTTTCTTCCTTCTCTTGTATTCTGTTGATGATACTTGTATCTGTAGTTCCTATTCTTTTCTTAAGGTTTTCCAGCTCCATGGAAGTCTTGTATTTTATTTATTGCTTCAACTTCCCTTTTCAGTTCTTCCATTCCTTTAAGAGCTTTATTCATTTCTATCACCTCTTTTGCAGTATTTTGTTGTTTCTCTCTGAGATATTTGATTTCCCTATTAAACCTTTTATTATTAATATAAGTGTAGGACTAAGATAATTTTCCTTTGTTTCAATCGTGTTTGGATGTCTAGGTTTGTCTGTAGCATTATGGCTAGGTTCTGGAGACATCATATTGCTTTGATTTTTTGTTTTGTTTTGTTTTTAACCATGTTTTTGTGTTGGCCTTTAGTCATATGATTGAACCTGGTGTTGTGTGGTTGTTTCTGATGCCAGTTGACCTTGGTGCTCAGGAAAACTCCCTGTTCTGGGGACTGGGTGATCCTGAGATCCTGGTGTCCACCTCCTGATGGTGGGTAGGTTCCTGTAATAGACTGGCTCACAGAGAGTGACTGCCACTCTCCTCAACTGGTTGTGACCCAATAGACCTATATACAGTGGATTGGAATGGGAAAGATGCTATCCTGAGAACTGGCTGGTCTCCTCAGAAAGGCAGGTCAAGCTGTGGTTGGGCCTGTGTTCTCCCTTCCCTGACACAGGGTTCAGCAGCTAGACTGATCATACTGGAAGTGAGCTCCACCCAAGGTGGGTGCCATCCTCAGTGGGCCTGTTGGAGACTGCCTCAATAGCTGAGGTACTTGGGTGAGTGACCTGCCTCAATGTTCGTGGGGAACACACTGTCCCTGGCTCGGTTTGTAGTCAGTTTTGGCTCCTGATTGTTTTGCTTTAGCTGGGTTTATTCTCTGCCACTCAGCTAAAGTGTACACTGTGCCACCATGTTGGAAACTCCACTAAGAAAATCTTACTTACCTTTGCTCTTGTGGTCCAGCTGTTTTTCCCAGATAGGTCCACAGGGAGGCTGGGTATCAGGCAGACAGGCAGGACTGCTGATCTGTGGCTGGAGCTGTGGGCTAGATCTGCTCTGGCTGGAGCTCCTCTTCAGACAGGTGACTGAGCTGGCTACTCTCAGGGTGGTGTTCCCAGGAACTGTGTGAGCTGTTTCTCTTGCTAACCAGACTCAGTGTTCGCCATAGAAATTCAGACACCTTCTGTGTTTCACAGTTGGCTCTGGGACTTCACATTCACTCCACAGTGCCTAATCTCATTTATTTACTAATCACATACAATGCTTTATGGATGGTGCAATCTTGGATTCCTTCAGGTTTGCTCCAGTATTTTAAACTGCATGTTCAGTTATTACTAGATGTGTATCAAATGAAGTATATTACTTTTCAACTTACTTCTGCCAGAAAAATTATCTTAAAAAATCTTTTCCTTGACATCATTAAAGTAACACAATTGTTAAGGCAACCTGTCAGCTTTAATGGGTACACAGTCATCTGTATTCTCCTTTTATTATTACCTGTCTTCAACCTTCCATGATGAGAATTTGACTTGAGAGTGATCTTTTGATATTAACAAATAGTGCAGAGGCAAAAAAACTTTGGGTTCTGATTTGTATATGTTTTATTGTTTTACATATGATTATATCAACTAGTACTCTATCTTAGAATTGATAGAGGATGGATTGTAACAAATTGAGAAAAATGGCTGAAGACACATTTGTCATCACACAGGTTCCAACAGAACCAATCCCATGTGGGCTGCTCCAGTCTTGGAGAGCATGTATATACTTTCCCTCCTTGAGAGAATACCATATGAAATGGTCAACCTTGATAGTTACCTTGACAGGATGTGGAATCCCTGAGCAGATAAGCAACTGAGATGCAAAGACTAATTCCATGCCCTCGGGTTTCATAGAGTAAAATGTGAAAAAGGGACCTGAGCAGCAGCATCCACTTCTTTGCCTCCTGACCTCTCTGTAACCAGTTGCCACAAACTCCTGACACTGTGATGAACAGCGCCCTTCAACAGTGAGCCAAAATAAACCATTATCATAGCAGTAAAGGAGGGAACTCATGCAGTGAAGGGAGGAGAGGTATTCAATGCTCACCAGAGTCTCACACAGCCACTCCCAGAGAGATTTCTGGCAACCTCTTATTGCTGAGAATTTTCTGGAGCCCTTGATTAGGTGGTGTTCAGGGGAGACCAGATGTAACAGTCTACTCCTACATCTGGATGTCATCTCTTTCTCTTGTGCTTCCACAGCCCATGGAAGAGCACACAGCTGACTTCAGACAATCTCAATGATTTTGTATCTAAAGTACAATTTTTTCATTATGTACATGTAAAAGAGCCAAAGCTATCTTCTTTGTACATCTACAGTACAGATATTGTGAGGTGATCATGTGCTTAGCTCATAGAGTTATTCCTAATTTTTTTTTCCTAGTAGCACTGTCATAGTCTGGATGCTAACTGTAATAAATCGCTAACTAAATTTTTATTATGTAACAGGAAAATCAAATCCTACATTTGTCATTTGTTAACTAGAGAATCTAAATCATTCAACCTCTTGGGGCTTCAGGTCTTGATTTTATTTTATTTTTTTAATGGAGAAAGGTAGAGTAGCTGTCTCTAGAGATTTCTAGCTGAGTTAGCAAATAATCTTCACATCTATCAGATATGGCATGTTTTGAAAATATATGTGGTTATTTATATTATTATTTTCTGTAATATTACAAGGTACTAAATCAATTATAAGAGGCAATATTGGTTTGTATATTAAATTTATGTTCATATAAACTTTAAATAAATATATATATGAAGCATGAGTGCTAAGAATGAAATAAAATTTCCTTCAATTATCAAATTCTTTGTGGAATAGACAGATATTTCTAAAAAATCTGAAATACCCCAAAATGGGGCTTCTAATAAATTTACCATGCATTTGATATACCTGCTGTGTATAAATAAATCAAAAGCGCTGTGAGTGTGTAACTGAGGAGGCTGTGGTCTCTCACAGAGTCTTCCAAGGTGACGTAGGTGTAATCTTAGGGAGTCAGTCTCAGAATGATGGCAAATTAGCAAACTGAAACCCAATCAATTGAATTGTGTTATGTGTGGAGAAAGCCTGTGTGAATAGAGTGGGGATGGTTAGCCAGAGACCTACCAAGGACAGCTGAAGAACTCAGGGTTGTTGCCATGTGTGTAACAATGTACAGAAGATGTTAACCATGGTAATATACACCAGCTTCCAGTCAGTTACTTTCTGTCAAAGGGATATCAGATAGCATGTTCACACACCAATGTGCTAATACTCAGAATTCATTCTTGGGTTCACAAACTGGTCATTCAATTTCATGTCCTGTACCCTGAGAAAAAGCATTTTGGAAGTGCCCTTTGCTGAACAAATCATGATGTGAAAACAGAAATGACCAGCAGTGCCAAAAGTAAATGCTTGGGTATACCATCAGTGTCACTCAGAGCATAAGGAGATTAAACGATAAAAAAAGTAAGTTTCATGGTCCAAAATCATGACTCAACCTTCTTAGCTGCAGATGACTCAAAGTATGTCTTTCTTCACTAATATAAATCAGTTTTATTCATTGATGTGGTTGTTAGTTTTAGACATGAATGTTCTATAATGTCGATTACAGGGAAGAGAATTCAGTTCAAGATTTCAGGTAGCTCTGATGTGGGATTGTCTAAATTGTTAATTGATGTAGGTAGACCCAGTTCACTGTGGAAAACACTATTCCCTGGGAAGGGATCTCGGGTTGTTTGTATTGTTTAAAGTTTCCATATAAAAATCATTTCTGGTAATCTGAGTTACATAATAATACCAAAAATAAATTATCCTATGCTATTTGGAAGAACTTTTCTATACTTAAAGTGCTTGGTAATATGGGCCTGTCTGATGATCCAAGTGCATTACATGGATGTAGTCAGGATGCCATGATGCCCAAGTGAAGCACAAGTCAACATTAATGGGCAGAATTCAGAACTCAGCATGTATAATAAAAATGGTAAAAAAAAAAAAAAAAGTAGCACGCATAGAATCTCATGGTTCCTTCATTGGGGAGTCTGGGTTTTGTCTTTACTCTACTCAAGGTGGTTGAGCTCTGCTTTCCAATCTCTACTTGTGAATAAATTGGGAAAAAAAAGGTGAATTTATTCTCTATGAGTGTGCAGAATGCATAGGTTTGTTTTTTAGCTGAAGCAAAACCTTATCGTTTGAATGGCTTCTAAACACAAGTACTCAAATTACAGATATTATATCATGTATTTCTTTGTAGTTTTGAGTAAGGCTGTAGGGGGAAGGGTTCCAGTGGACAGTTGAATTATTTTTAACCTAGATAAATTATTAAGTGTCTTTCTCCAAATCTCCTGAGCTCTATTCTAAATCTTAAAATTTAATTTCCACATGTGCTATGTAGCAAGAACTCTCCAATCTAGGATCATAGCTGGGTGCCTATGAAATGAGCTGTCTTGCCTGAGGCCACAGAGTAGTTCAGGGATGAAAAAGAAAACTAAAGAAAGTGTTAGGGAGACTAGTTTTAGGCATTTAACAGAGATCAGGCACTGTGTCCACCAGCTGCAAATCTCATTTAATCCTTGTCAAGCTGCTATTCAGATGTGCGTCCAACACATCAAGTGTTTCAGAATGGACATTACTTGCCCACACTACACAGCTAACAGTTGTTAGCTCTGAAGTGTGTCCTGAGACACATGAGATGATACTGGGGAAAAAAAAAAAACAGTGTATTGGTTCCTGCCCTTTCTATCCTAGGAATCTCCTTAGTGCCTCTGAGGCAGTTTCAACGTTTGTAAATGGACATAATAGTACACACACGCACCACATAGAAAAATTGTGTGTGCAAAGATTACACTTGTCCCTGGCATATTTCTACCTGGAAGTATTTACATAGTCAATGACAGTTTTTATTTTAATTGAATTTGTATTATTATTTCTAAAGCATTGTTTTTTGAAAATGTCATACATGAATACTATGTACTTGATAACATCGAATGGCTTCCCTTGCAACAAATAAATTGAATTAAGCCAAATTTAAAATAAAAAGTCAGGTATTTTGGGAAACAGTTCTTGGGCTCCATCACAGTTCTCACAGGAGGGGGTCAGTGAAGTCAAGGCTGGCCTGGGCTAGAGGCTCCTTAAAGCTGAGTGGTAGAGAGTTGTGTGTCTTAGATCCTGTGGTCTTTTGGAATCCAGAAGTAGGAGCTGTTTTTTTTTCCAGTGCTTTGCAGGGGCTTTTGAAAGCATGAGCTCCTGGTCAGAAGAAAAGGGTTTGGACCTCTTGGTCCAAGCCATCTTGTTTTTGTCCCAAAACCTCCTGCCTAACGAACATCTACCCTCTAATCTACACTACGCTTTCTAGTGTGTGTGTATGGATTATATGTATGTACATTTTTTATTTTTGTGTGTAGGTACATATGGACAGGTATGAGCATGTATGTGGAAACCAGAGATCAGAATCTGTTGTTATCCCCTGGGAACTGTAAAGTACGTCTTATTTTGTCAGACAAGGCTTCTCACTGGCCTAGAGTTAACTACTTCAGCCCCAGACATCTGCCTGTCTCCACTTTATCCAAGCCTAGGTTTAAAAGTGAGGGCCACAAGGGTAGGTGTTTTTGTGTAGATTTAGAAGATCCAGAAACAGGTCTCTGTGTTCACACACCAAGCTTATTGGACTAACTGAGCTGTCTCCACAGCTCCACAATGGCAAGATTTTACTTCCCAATTTTATGCTCTGCCATGTGAAACCATCGTCACCTGGATTCTGAAAGACAACATTAAAAGAGGAAGAAACCAAGAAACCAAATAATCCAATCCAAAAATGGGGAACAGAGCTAAACAGAGAATTCACAAAGGAGGAATTCCTACTGGCTGAGAGACACTTGAATAAATGTCAGAACCTTAATAATCAGAGAAATGCAACTCAAGACAACTCTGAGATTCCATCTCACACCTGTCAGAATGGCTAAGATCAAAAGCTCATATGACAACACATGCTGGCAAGGGTGTGGAGAAAGGAGAACCCTCCTCCATTGCTGGTGGGAGTGCAGGCTTATGCAACCACTATGGAGGTCAGTCTGGTGATATCTTAGAAAACTTGGAATAGCTCTGCCTCAGGACCCAGCCATACCATTTCTGGGTATACATCGAAATGATTCCTCACCAAATCACAAGGAAGTTTTCTCATCTATGTTCATAGCAGCCTTATTTGTAATAGCTAGAAACTGGAAACAACCCAGAAGTCCCTTAACCGAAGAATGGATAAAAAAACAACTGTAATACATCTACACAATGGAATACTACTCAGCTATCAGAAACAATGAAATCATGCAATTTGCAGCCACATGGATGGAACTAGAAAAGCTCATCCTGAGTGAGCTAACCCAGACTCAGAAGGATGCACATGGCATCTATTCCCTTACAGTCGGATTTTAGCCATATAGTACAGGATAGCTATACTACAACCAATGCACCAAAGGGAACATGAACGTAGACTTTTTTTCCTGTCAATGAGACACTTTTCCGTAGTGGCACTGCCTTATAGGCCCCCAGTGTATGAGGAGGCTCTTGGCCCTCATATACTACTGAACTGGGGTGGGGAAGTGTTATGTAGGGACATTCTACTTCAGAGGAGTGTGATGGAAGGGATAGGGGGTAGAAGGTGGGAGAGCAGGACTGGGAAGGGTGCAAAGTGGACACTGTGATGGAGATGTAACCTGAAGTAATAAATAAATATTAAAAAAAGAAAAATGAAAAAGAGGAGGAAACATTGGCATTCTCAATTCTTTTTGTTTTCCTCTCAAAAGAAATGTAGGTAATTCCTTATTTACATAATTAACAAGAACAAAGCTGTAGCCATTAACCAGCAATATCTTTCTAAAGAACAAAGCAAAAAGCAACCAATTAACTATAGAGATTTTAACACAGCTTAAAAGGTGATAAGGAACATCCAAACCTGATTAAAACCTGTTGGCAGGTGGTTCAGCCAAGTCCTCTGAGTCATTTTTGAGAGGAATTTGTGATGTCTGTTTTCAAGTTAGTTCCTTAGATAGATCTTCTTTTACAGGAAAGTAAAGTGATATCTAATGTCACATTAACACTGAAGTGAGCATTGGGGCCCTCTTGACGACAATCAGCACTGTGATCTTTGTAAACTACCTGTGCTCCTGCAAGCACATTTAGGGAAGATATAAAATCCAGTGGTATTTGGAAGCAGGCCATGGGTTCTGTAATTGGTATTCTAAGTATTCACACAAACCCTGAAATGAAAGACCTTCTGTTATGTTCCTTCCAAATCTAGCCAGGCTGCATTCAACCTGAGTCCCTTGGCAAAAGAGAGGTCTTGGCAAGGATCCTTAGATAATCTACAATTTATTCTTCTTTCCTCCCTCCCTTAAATTTATGTTTTTCAGGACAAATGATACTGGCATTCTTTCCTTCAAAGATCACTTGCCTGTAACTCAGATAATTATCACTGATACCAACAGATCAAACTCAGAAGCCGCTTGGAGAATTGGCCCTTTGCGTTGCTATGGTGACCGTGAGTACAACACCTTCAACCCCCTTTTTCTGAATTGCATGAGCACAAGTTATTTTGGACCCCTTATCTTTCAGTGTTCTTCTGGTCTGGCAAAGTTACCCACAAACCCATTGCTTTTTCACACCCCATTGAAAACGAACTAGACATGTTTAAGGACTCTCTGCTTTGCAGGACACTTCTGGAATGCTGTCTCGTTTTCTACTGAAGCTTCTTATCTCCACTTTCCTACCTTCCATGCCGAATTCAGCGCTGACATTTCCTTCTTTTTTAAAACCACCGCTTTATCTGGAGTTTTCCTAGAAAACCTTGGCATTAAAGACTTCATCCGACTCGAAATGAGCTGTAAGTGCCGTCATTTATGAGTTCAATGTCAGTGGTCCACAGAAGAAGGTTTCACTTTATTTTGTCACTAGCCACCAGTACCAGTTTTTAGTGTCAAGCTAGTATCACTAGTTATCAGTAAATCTATCACTGAAGCTGTCAAATATCTGCTAATGTGTTATGAATTATTTTGTTCTATTAGTGTTTGTCATTGTTTTATCAAGATGTATGCATTCCAAAAGTAGCCGTGCATTCCTATTTCAGGCTCCATTCTTTATTAAGGCATAATTATTTCTTTCCTGTCAATTTATGGGGCCACTCCCCAACATTACATTCTATAGGAAACAGGGATTACTACTGAGCATTCTCTTCATATTTGAGATCCAGTTTACTGTTGTACCCATGCTGCAGAAGTCATTTTTTTGTATGAGCTGGGAAGACAGCTCAACCAGTATAGTACTTTCATGCAAGCATGAGGACCTGAGTTCAGTTTTTTAAAACCCAAGTATAATATCCAGGAATTTCCATGACAGAGGAGGTGCAGAGAGGCAGAACATTGCTGCTCATCTAGCAGAATTGGTGAGTTAGTTCCAGGTTCAGCAAGAGACTCTGTTCCAAAAAATGAGATTGACAGTAGTTGAAAATACACTTGAACTCAATCTCTAACATGCATGAGCACATCATGACCAGATAACATACACATACATACACATACAATTTATCTCTCACCAGTAGAAGAGTATACAGTAGTCATGTAGATTCTCCACCTTTCTTGGCAGCAACAGTGTGCAGGTTTGGACACATGATTTATAACTTTGTAAGAGCCTTGCCCCATCTGTGAACTCTGTGAGATAATGATCATGAAGCCAAATGAACACTAAAGAAATATGGATGGGAAGACATTGTACTGTGGAATACTGCATGTTACCAAGCTAGCAAAAATATATGCAACTACCAAAAGGAAATTCAACCATGATTAATTGGTTATTATGAAAACAGAAAAATATAGAGTTTTAGTCTATTTCAGTAATAATAACATTAAAACTTTGTCCATGTTTGTATTTATGCAGTTCTCAATTACTTCACTGACGTTGATTTCCTGTACTTGTTCATGTTCAAATGCGACTACAAATTGTATTATCCTATTTATCTTCTATTAAATTGAGGAGATATTTTTTACTCATTTTCAATTGGATTATTTTTTCATAAAAAACTTATAGATTTTCAAAATATTTGGGACATATTTTTTTCAACACAAGGACAAGTTTTGTAAAGCAAACCATTTTTATAATAAACTCAAAAATTATAACACTGTCCATATCTGTCTTTGCCAGGATCAATTCTAGTGATTTCAAAATATCCAAATAACCAAAAATCTACCTAGAAAATGTTTTAATGCAGAATTTATCATAGATTTCTCCCTTGTGTGGTAGAAACTGAACAAAATTAGCAAGGGTTTGTGATGGCTTGCATTCTATTGATTATAGTACTGACATCTGTGTATGTAACCTTCAGAATAGAGAGGGTAGTGGAAAAACATACAGATGAAAGGGAGAAGCTGATTTCTCACTCTTACAAACAAACCCATTCACCTATACTTTCATGGAGCCAGTGGAGTATATGCAGTTGTCCATATTAACTCTTCACCAGGGTTTAATGTTTACTAAGTGTTAAATCATAAAATTTACATGTTTAAGGGTCATTTATATTTGGTAAAAATTAACAATGGCCTTAGAGGATATGTGTGCATGTGTGCATTTGGTGGTGGAGTATTGTATCATTACCATTGCTTATACTTACCAGTGAATGGTGATTTTCAAGCAACAAACAAGTACAGAGGGCTTGAAAGAGTCAGTAAATTATTTATTCTGCAAGCACTTTTTATTTATTATTATAATCACTGAATTTAATTCCTAGAACTCATGAGAAAAATAAAAAGCCAGATGTGGTGTAGAGGTTTGTGCTTATAATCCCAGTTTTGTGGGAGACAGAGTCCTTTCAGCCAGTAAAAACTCTGTCTCACACAGCAATGTTGGGAGGCATCCTGAAAAATAACACTGGGATTGTACTCTAGTCTCTCCATGAATGGGCACACATATGAATGAGCACCCCTGCATAAATGTGTACCAGCATATATGTGAACAGGCTGACACAACACACAGAATATTAAACAAATATAATGATAACCATGGTTAGCCTCTCTTACTGTTGCTTTTGTGGTCTTTGCACTGAGTTATCACCATTACCTTCACCCCACCTTATTCTCTGCTCTTACCATAGCTGCTTGACCTTGTCCTTGGGAATCCCTCTACCCTTATCTACATGGATGTATTCCAATAGTTTTAGTTAGGTACTTGACCATATCACAGTGATGTAACTGCATGAAATACCCTTGAAAGCTAAGCAAACATTTTAAACAATGATATTGGAAACTTAAGAGTTCCCCCAAAAGGAGAAAAGTACATTTGGCCATGTTGGAGGGATTTGTGTGTGGGTCTAGCAGATAGGAGAGCAGTTAAATGCTTCTTTTGTAGTTTCAGATGACACACAGGAAAGACAGTGTCTCCATATTACTTCTCATTTTCTTATAGTTGAAGGACCCAGCTACTACTGGAGGAAGCTCTTGAGAACTTGCTTGATGTAAAATAAACATCCTTCATTCCTAACTTGGTCAAGCTCTGAAAAACAGGTTGAACACCAACCATTCCATAGTGTGGGCATAATATCCTCAATGTAAATTTAATAAAAAATCAGGCCCTCCAGCCTTTTCATTCATTAAACCCACAGTCAATGTTATAGGGTATTATCTCAAGTTAATTAGCAATGACTGAATGTTAATTACTGATCAGTGACCAATTCGTTTTTACTTCTTAGCAGTGAACTGATCTCCTTGGGCTGTACATATTAAAAAATTTCAAATTAGTAATAAAGTTTAAAAATGCAAAAATAAAACCCATCATATAATTGTTTGGTGATTACTATCATCATTCTGTCAAATATTACTTACTACAACACAAATATTTGGTATTATTCTTTTTAAGTATAAGACCTAAATCTAGGGGTATACTTCAGTAGTGGAGTGAGGCACTAGCATACACAAGCCCAGAGTTCAGTCCCTACCAACAGAAAATTATACAAATACATAAACATAAAATCAGAAATTTATAAAGCCTTATATTGGTAAACTTATTAATATTATTGTTGTTGTTAATACTGCTATGCAGGGGAAGAGCTCAAAGAGGATGTCAAAACCCTCACAATAACATTACTCATTTAAGCAGATGGACTTTTTATGATAAAAAGTTCATAGCAAGAAACCCTGTAGCCCAGCCTCTTAGATAGGAAAAGACCTTCAACAGATACAGTGACTCAAAAGAGATACAGTTCCATCCCCAATGAGTGCTCCTTTTAGTTATCCAAATAATGGTTTCCAAGGTTGACATATCCAGATTGTTGGACAGGGCAAAGAATGTTTCCGTGTAACTCCCAACCTACTTCATTCTAGGTGCCTTCCAACTAAGGCTTTTTAATTTTCTTGCCTTTAGTTTGGTGTCTGCAGTTTATGAAAGTGAGGACAGTTATTGCATCATTAGGTCTGAGTGAATTGTGTTCCAAATGGGATTGTGGGGGAAAATTAGTGCTTCTCATAGTAAATTCATATTGAATAAGATGTGAGGAAATGGATGTCATGGCAGGAACCAATAGTGGGGAAAATTCTCTTTCCCTCACCTTTTTATTCTTCTTTTTGGTGTGTGTGTGTATGTGTGTGTGTATGTGTGTGTGTGTGTGTGTGTGTGTGTGTGTGTGTGTGTGTCAGATGAAAATGTTCAGTATCATCCTCAGAAATGTCACCTCTCTTCTTTGAGACAGAGTCTCTTACTGACTAGGCTATGTTGGATGCCAGTGTGACTCAGAGATCCCCCTATGTCTACCTCCCCAGTGCTCAGGATCAAACTCAGACAACTCATGTTTGTTAAACAAGTGTTTTACTGACTCAGCCATCTACTGAGGAGTATTAGCATGGCATAATCAAAATAGCCTAGATTGTTGAAGCTAATGTTTATGTAAACGTCTTTCCCCCCAAATACCACTTTGAAAATTTCTTCACGTATTCTATTACTTATTTATGTACCACAGAATTAGTGGCTCTCATATGTCAATAAGATGCATTTGCCTACAATTACTATGAAACTCATTTTAACTGGCACACATAAGGATGAGAATTCACTGGTAGTAATTATATCATTGGGTGCAAAGGACGCAATGGGCTCGCTTTACTTCTGGTTAAATTATTCCATATAGTGAGATGTGGCCAATTTTCTCCCTCTTCTCAGACTTCTGAATATCTCCCTCAGCATAAAACTAGTTGTCTTTCTGAAGTGAAATCCAAATCTTCACATGCTATCCAAAAAATTTTCCTGATACGCAGCTCACCTGAGTACCTTCATATCAGTGACTATGACAAGGGAACAAAACACATGCATGACTTATGCCAATGCCACACCTACTTGAGGAAAGTACTAGGTCCCACTGAAACCTTAAAGAAAAGTGAAAATCAGTAGCTTCCCACCACATTTCTGGGTATTGTGGGAAATGGTTCATAGTGGGGAATCACATTATTCTTCTGAGTCACCAACTTCTTTTGTTTGTATTGAAATGAGTAAATTTTTATTAAAAAAAATTCTGGGCCATCAGGATTGCTCAGTGGGTAAAGTAACTCAATACCAGACCTGATGACCTGAGATAAATCCTGGAAACATACTTGGTAGAAAGATATAACTCTAATATGTTTAATAGTATTAAAAAGCACATGCACATTGTAATACTGCTGCACATAGTAATATTATCTCAAGTGGTCTCTGAAACCCATCTCAGTGTGATTCAAACAAAAATGAAACCAGGAACAGGTCAGCAAGATGGCAACAATAAGCTCAGACACATTCTGATAGTCAGGAAGATTGACTGGACCACTGCAGAGATATACTCCTGCTGAATGGCAGTTTCAGAGATGCAAACCTATCTAGGATTGCCCAGCAAAGAAAAGGACAATTTTAAAAAGTCTGTACTGGACATATAGACACTGGAAGAACAGAGGCACCAGACATGGGAGATAGAGCACTTCCCACCAGGAGACAGAGCACTTCCCACTGCAGTGAAAGAGTGGGTAGATCGAATCTTTTCAGGACACCAGCTGGTGACCTCCAAACAGAGGCCCTCCTCAGTTTGCTGAGTCTGCAGCTTCCATGTAGGCATTCTGACACCCAAAAGAAGACCAGTAGAACCACTGCAGTCAGACTCATGTCAATTCTCTCTGGGATTTGCAACATGGCGGCATCTGGCTTATTAGTAACTAGGGGATCTAACTAACAGGTATTGAGCTTCCCTGAGCCCAAGCACACTGTGGACAGGATGTAGACTACAAATTAGAACTCACTGCCCCCCATCGCCTGTCTCCTCAGCTGGGCACTCCATAGGGCATTCAGGGAGCAGCATCTACAACTCAGCCCAGAGCAGTAAAGCAGTTCTGGACCATTGTATGGAGCCCAACAAACAGGGCTGCATTGGTTCACAGAGCTTCTGTCAGAATGGCACAGGTTGAACCTGAGACTCATCTGAGAGTAGCTTGGGAGGACCATAACCACAGCCCTGACACTCTAGCTACAGGGAAACTGTTAGAAGCCTTGCCAACTCAGGCAGGCTTCTCTGGAACACAGTACTTCTGGCACAGAAATGTCTGCTGTGATTCCCCTGAGTCCAAGTACTCTAGATGCCTTATGAACTCCATATTGGAATGCCCTGCCCATGGCCACTTTGGTAGCACACTCAGACTACAGCCTCAATCTATAGTATCTAGATCTTGTCCTGGAGCAGTAAAGCAGTTCTGGACCATTGTGTGCTGTCCCAGTGAGTGGATGGCACTGGACCACAGAGATTCTGACTGAGAGACACAGGTTGAAATTGGGATAGCACTGAGATCAGCCTTGGAGGACCATGACCACAACCCTGACCACAGTCCTGTCACCTAGCTCAGGGAAATTGCAAGAAGTCCTGCCTGCTCAGGCAGACTGGACTAGAGCACTGTGATTCTGGCTGGTAAAAGGTGACTAGCATCCCTAAATCCAAGCACTGTGGACAAGGTGTCAACTTCACATTGAAATTCACTGCTGGCACCTGCTTTGCCCTTCAGCTGAACACCCAGGCTACAATACAGAGATCTCCGACCCTGGAACAGTGAAACAACCCTGGACCATTGCTTACTACCTGGGTGACATGAGCTGTACCAGATCACAGTGCTTCTGGCTGTAAGGTGCATGTTGAACCTAAAAGCCCCCTGACAGGAGCTTGAATGGTCCATGATCATGGTCTTGATGCATAAGTTTCAGGGGAACTGCAGCTCTAGCCTAGAGTCTGTGGCCTACTGACCCTCACCAACATAACTAAGAAGACCAGCTAGATCTCAGGAAGCTGCAGGTGGGAAATACTCATCCCATACCAACCCTCTGACCTGAGTACCCAGTTGGGACACAACAGGGAGCAGTGAGCTGTGAGAGGCCCACTGAGAACCAGCACCCAACACAAGGCTCTACCCAGACTGTGGAGACTTACATATCACCAAGATTATATGCCCTCATACCAAAGTTCCTTCCTTGGCACCAAGTCCAGAAGGCACCAGGAATAAACAGCTAAGGAAAAACAGATGGCTGAGGGCCAGTGAAAGAAAAGATCTGACAAAAGTCAGGGAAATATGACTCCAACCAAATTCAGCTGCACTAGTACAGCAAGCTCTGACCATCACACCACAGTTGGAGCACATAAAAATGATGACAAATCTATACTGAAGAAAATGATAGAGGCCTTACAAGAAGAAAATAAGTCCCTGAAAGAATATAAAGAAATCAAAATTTTAAAATGAAAGCAATGGAGAGCTCCGTTAGAGACCTCAAGTCAATTCAGTCAAACAAGATTGGGAAAGAGACAAGGCTATGAAAGATTTGCAGGCAAAGACAGCCAAACTGGAGCACGAAATATATAAAACACTTCAAGACATGAAATTGGAAATGGAAGCAATAAAGAAAACACAAGGAGAGACGATCCTGGAGGTGGAAACCAAGGAAAGAAAACAGGAACTACAGATATGAGAATCACAAATAGGATACAAGACATGGCAGACAGAATATCAGGTGTGGAAGACCAGATTGAATAAATCAGTACAACAACCAAAGAAAATGAGAAATCTAAAAAAAATCCTCACCCACAACATCCAAGAAATCAAGGATTCAATGAAAAGATGGAACCTAATTATTACAGGAGTAGATGAAAGAGAAGACTCCTGACTCCAAGGTCCAGCAAAAATGTTCAGCAAAATCATAGAAGAAAATTTCTCAAATTTAAAGAAAGAGATGCCAGTAAAATTTCAAGAGGCATACAGAACACCAAATAGATTAGAGCAGAAAAGAAGATCCAATCACCACATAATAACTGAAACTCCAAACTACAGAACAAAGAAAGAATATGAAAATGTGTAAGAGAAAAATAGTCAAGTAACATACAATGGCAGGCCAATCAGAATTATGCCTGATTTCTTAGAAACTCTAAAAGCTAAAAGGGCCTGGGCAGATGTATTAGTAGCCCTAAGAGGATATAGGTGCCAGCCCACACTACTATACCCAGCAAAACCTTCTATTACCATAGACAGAGAAAACAAGATATTCCATGACAAAACCAAATTCAAACAATATCTATCCACAAATACAAATCCACCTCTACAGAAGATCCTAGTAGAAAAGTTCCAACCCACAGAATATAACTACACCCAAGAAAACACAGAAAACAAAAAACTCCACCACAGCTAAACCAAAGAAACACAAAAACACACAACCACCACCTACATCAAAATAACAGGATGTAACAACCTATGGTCATTAATATCTCTCAACATCAATGGACTAAACTCCCCAATAAAAAGAGACAGGCTTCCAGAATGGATCTGGAAACAAAACCCATCATTTTGTTTCAAGAAACACATATCACTAACAAAGATAGACTCAACCTCAGAGTAAAGGGCTGGGAAAAAGTTTTCCAAGCATACTGTACCAGCAAGCAAGATGAAGTAGCCATCCAAATATAAAGTAAAATAAAATTTCAACCAAAATTAATCAAAAAACTTATGTAAGGACACTACATACTAATAAAAGGAAAAATCCATCAAGATGACATCTCAATACTAAATATCTATGTCCCAGATACAAAGGAACCAACATTTGTAAAAGAAACTTGTCTAAAGCTTAAACTGCACATCAATCCCCACACATTAATAGTGTGAGACTTCAACACTCTACTCACACCAATGGACAGGTCATCAAGTCTGAAACCAAACAGAGAAATAATGAGATTAACACAGGTCATGAACCAAATGGACCCAACACTTATCTGCAGAACATTTCACCAAAAAAAAAAAAAAAGAATATAGCTTCTTTTCATCACTGCATGGAACCTTCTCCAAAATTGACCATATAGTTGGAGACAAAGCAATCCTGAACATATACAAGAAAATTGAATTAACCCCTCATATCTTATCAGACCACCGTGATTTAAAGCTGGACTCTAACAAAAACAGAAATAACAAAAAACCTACACATTCATGGAAACTGAACAATTTTCTACTCACTGACTACTGGGTCAGGGAAGAAACAAAGAAAGAAATCAAAGACTTCCTAAAATACAACAAAAATGAAGAAACAACATACCCAAATCAATAGGACACAGGGAAACTCATACTACAAGGAAAGTTCATAGCACTAAGTGCCTCCCAAAAGAAAAATTAACAGCTCATATTAGCAAATTAACAGCACAACTAGTAGTGCTAGATTTAAAAAAAGAAGCAAACACTCCCAAAAAGAGCAGATGCCACCAAACTCTGGGCTGAAATCAACAACTTAGAAACAAAACCAAAAAGAAGAATGCAAAAAAAAATCAACAAGGGTTGGTTCTTTGAGAAAATCAACAAAATAGACAAACTTTTAGTCAAAATAATTAAAGGCACAGGAAAAATACTCACATCAACAAAATCAGAAATGAAAATGGAGAAATAGCAACAGACAATGAGGAAATCCAAAGAATCTTGTCTTACTTCAAAAATCTATACTACACAAAATTTGAAAACCTTAGCAAAATGAGCAATTTTCTTGGTAGATTCTCCCTACTAATGTTAAATCAAGTAAATTAACAAATTAAAGAGTCCTATAACACCTAAGGAAACAGAAGCAGTCATTAAATGTTTCTCAATCAAAAAAAGCCTGAGGTCAGATGGTTTCAGAAATCTACCAGACCTTCAAAGAAGACCTAATATCAACACTCTTCAAACTCTTTCATACCATAGAAACAAAAAGAACACTGACAAACTCACTCACTGAGGCCACAGTCACCCTGATACCTAAACCACACAAAAACCCAGCAAAGAAAGAGAATTTCAGACCAATTTCCCTCATGAACATAGACACAAAAATACTAAATAAAATATTTGCAAACCGAATCCAAGAACAAATCAAAAATATCATACACTATGATCAAGTAGGCTTCATTCCAGGAATGCAAGGCTGTTTCAACATATGAAAATCACTCAATGTTATCTACAATATAAACAAGCTGAAAGGAAAAAAAAATCACATGATCATCTCACTAGATACTGAAAGAGCATTTGACAAAATCCAACACTTCTTCATGCTGAAAGTCCTGGAGAGAGCTGGCATACAAGGATCATACCTAGAAATATAAAGGCTATATACAACAAGCTAGTAGCCAACATCAGATTAAATGGAGAGAAACCTAAAGCATTTCACCTAAAATCAGGGACAAGGCAAGTGTGCCCACTCTCCCCATATCTCCTCAACATAGTACTTGAAGTTCTAGTTAGAGTAAAGGAGAACAAGGGGATACAAATTAGAAAGGAAGAAGTCCAAATTTCCCTATTCACAGATGATATGATAGTATGCATATGTGTCCCCAAATATTCCACCAGAGAACTCCTACAACTGATAAACACTTTCAGCAAGGTGGCTGGATACAAAATTAATTTAAAAAATCAGAAGCCCTTCTTTACACAACAGATACATGGGCCGATAAAGAAATTAGGGAAACAACACCCTCCACAATAGCCACAAACAATACAAATTACCTGGAGTTAACTCTAACCAAGCAAGTGAAAGACCTGTACAACAAGAACTTCAAGTCCATGAAGAAAGAAACGGAAGAGGACATCAGAAGATGGAAAGATCTCCCATGGTCATTGATAAGTAGGATCAACATTTAAAAAATGGCCATCCTACCAAAAGCAATATACAGATTCAATGCAATTCTTATCAAAATACCAACAGAATGCTTTGAAGACCTTGAAAGGATTCTAAACTTCATATATGGAATAACAAAAAAAAAACAGAATAACTAAATCAATCCTGTACAATAAAAAGACATCTGGAGGTATCACCATCCCAGATTTAAAAATATACTACAGAAAAATAGTAGTAAACACAGCATGTTACTGGTATAGAAATAGACCAGTTGTTCAATGGAATTGAATTGAAGACACAGAAATAAACCCATGCACTTATGGTAATTTAATTTTTAACAAAAAATCCAAAACCATACATTGCAAAAAGGAAAGCATCTTCAACAAATAGTTCTGGTCTAACTGTATATCAACATGTAAAAGAATGCAAATATACCCATATTTATCACCTTGCTCCAAACTTAAATCCAAGAGGATCAAGGACCTTAACATAAATCCAGACACACAAAAATTAATAAAAGAGAAAGTAGGGAAAAGCCTCAAACTCATTGGCACAGGTGGCAACTTCAAGGACAGAACACCAATAGCTCATGCTCTAAGACCACCTATCAATAAATGAAACCTCATGAAACTGAAATGCTTCTGTAAGGCAAAGGACACTGTCATTAAACAAAATAGCAACCTACAAATTGGGAAAAGATCTTTACCAACCCCAAATCTGACAGAGGGCTAATATCCAAAATTTATAAAGAACTCAAGAAATTAAACAGCAAGAAACCAAATAGTCCAACCAAAAAAAAAAAAAAAATGGGGAACAGAGCTAAACCAAGAATTTACAAAAGAGAAATTTCTAATGGCCAAGAGGCACTTGAAGAAATGCTCAACATACTTACTCATCACAGAAATGTAACTCAAGAAGACTCTGAGATTCCATGTCACACCTGTCAGAATGGCTAAGATCAAAAACTCAAATGACAGCACATGCTGGAAAGATTGTGGAGAAAGGGGAACACTCCTCCATTGCTGGTGGTAGTGCAAACTTGTACAACTTTTGTGGAAATCAGTCTAGTGGTATCTTAGAAAACTTGGAATAGTCCTACCTCAAGTCCCAGCCATACCACTTCTGGATATCCACCCAAATGATTCCTCATCAAATTTCAAGGACATATTCTCATCTATGTTCATAGCAGCCTTATTTGTAATAGCTAGAAACTAGAAACAACTCAGATCTTCCTCAACTGACAAATGGATAAAAAAAAATTGTGCTACATTTACACAATGGAGTACTATTCAGCTATCAGAAACAAGGAAATCATGCAATCTGCTGCCAAATGGATGGAAATAGAAAAGCTCATCCTGAATGAGCCAACCCAGACACAGAAAGATGCACATGGAATCTACAGCCATATAGTATAGTATAACTATTCTACAACCAACAGACTGAAAGGAACAGGAACAAAGCCTTTGTCAATTGTTAGTAGGACACTGTGCTAATGGAGCTGCCACGTAGGCCCTCAGTGCAAATGAAGCTTTTACTCCTCCTATGGCTGCTGAACTGAAGGGGGCTGATATGTAGGGCACCCCACACTGGAGGAGTAGGATAGGTAGGAGAAGGTGGAGAAGGTGGGATGGTGAGAAGGTGTGATGGCGAGAGAGGGAGGGTGGGCCCAGGAGGGGTAGAGGAAGAGGACTTTAATGGAGAGATGTAAATTGAAGTAATAAACATAAAAAAGGAGTAAAAAAAAAAAAGAAAGAAACTAGAATCTCCCCTAGTTCCTCAAAAGAAAAAAAATTGCATATATGTATGTATATGTTATTATATCATGGGGTTCAGATAGCTAAATGTAAATGAACATATTTTGGAGTGATTGGTTTCTATTTGATAGCTCATGAATGTTGATTTGAATGTGAGATATTCAAAAATTCAGAGAATCATAGAAATTAAATTTACTAATAATCAAATTCCTTTGTATTGGTGACTGATCATTCTCACTTCATACTACACTGCATTCTCTTCATGTTTAAAGAACACCATCTCTAGTCATCATGATGTTTACTGCAGCACAACTCATAGTTCAACATATAGTTGAAGATGGTCAGATTAGATATTTTTCTTGTTGCTGTGGAAAAATACTTAACAGAAGCATCTGAAGAAACAAAGTGATCATTTTGTCTCAGAGTTTGAGTATATAGTTGTAATGACAGAGAAGGCATGGTGCCAAAAACTTAAGACAAATAATCACACTGCATCTGCAGTCAGGAAGCAGAGGGAAGTGAATGCTGGTACTTAGTCTTTTGTCTGTTTTTTATTTAGCTGAGTACATCGCAACCTCTAAGAAATGATACAGACTATATTTGGAGTGGCTCTTCTAATAACTTTTAAATTAATCTTGAAACTTTGCATGAGCACATGCAGGGGCTTGTCAACATGGTGACATTGGATATTGTCAAGGTGACAATCCAGATTAGCCATCATAATGAGCATTGAAGGTGCACAATCATCCCCATGGACACTGACAGGAAATGTGAAAATATAGGATACACAAAATATCTCTATTATTTCTACCATTTCTCTTCCCTACTTTGCATGACTGTTTGAGAACTCAAGATTTTTGAGTCTAATAAGAAGATAAAATTGTTTGCATCCAGATTTGAGGCCTGGATACTTCAGGAAGATTCAGCAATATTGTATCAGGCAGTGTTTGTGAAATATAAGAAGCAAAAGTTGCTGTTGGCCTCTTAAGAGGCCATGTCTCCAAAGAAGCTAAGCAATGTCTTACTGAATTCATATTTCTCATTTGGCAAGTGAGTTCATAGATGTTTAAAGAAGTTAACTGGCCATGATAGTCTTACAACTTCTTCATCTCATAAATGGACTCTTTACCTCATACATAAATCCAACCACCTTCCTTAGCTGTCCATTGGACAATAAACTGACTAGCACAGTACAGTGTTGTCCTCATCCCTGCCCTCGGCTAGAAGTTAAGGATGCATCTTCATGAAGCTTTGAGCTAAGTAGTGAGGGCAGCACAGAGCAGTCACTAAAAAATTCCTGTTGGGGAACAGTGATACCTACTGCAAAAGTAAGGAAGAACCTTTCCAGAGCCTTCCTTAGACTTCTCCTCTCCTTGGAATCCTTGTCAGGCATTCCACTGAGTTATCTACAGGTTCTTGTTTTGACAATCTTCTGAAAAGGGAGTAGTGAGGGCATCTTGTTTCATTCATTTCCAAACTCCCTGAAAACTAGTTCTGGCTTGATGAATACCATCTAAAGGCCCCTTAGATTTGTCTTGAACAACAACGGAGGAAACCATTTGAAAATGTCCCTGTGAGATAGCTGATGGAAAAGTTATTGATAGTGTAATAGTGTGACTGGGTCTCAGTTTTCAATCCAGTTCCATGAAAATATGTGATTGTTCGTGTGACCTTCCACAAAGTCTGGAGTCTAGCCATGTAGACTTATGGTACAATTCATTCATTCATTCACTCACACTTTTTTATACTCAATTGTTCCAGTTATCACTATCATATATTCTACCCACAAAGGTCATGAGTCACTACATAAGCTACATGAGATTTGAGGTTGGAGGTATGAATTAAAAGTACAAGCTCTAGAAGCCTATTATCATGATTTCAAACATAGCGCTTCCAGCCTCTGTGACAACCTGCTCACTATTGTGTTCAGTTCCCTCACTGATGAAATAGTCCTGTCTAACAAGCTTTCAATGAGACTCAACTGAATTCAGTGATGAAAAAAATGCTTAGCAGTGTGTCTGGCTTGTGTGACACATTTAATTATCCTCAGTGCTACTGCTATTATTATTATTTCACTGATTCTCTTTCATGTTCAGGAAGAATGATTTAAATATTGTTGGTCTTTCATAGTTACTTGAATGAAGATAAGTGGTAATAAAAACATTTCAAAAGGTTTGCAAGGATCCGAGAACCCACGTGTAAAAATAAAAAAGCAACTAAAGATAACTGCAGTACAAATCTGTTTTGATGATCTTGGATTTAGCAGAGCTTTGTTTAGAGAAGCACAGGGTTGTGGGCTGGGCTTATAGTAAGGAAGTGCTCCTCTACAGCTTGAGGACTACAGTTTCCTATACTCAAGCACAGCGCTAGTGGCTGGGTCTGTGAGAAGTAAAGATTCCTCTGCATCAATGAATGGTTCTTAAACTTCCTAATGTTGTGAACCTGTAACATACATCCTCATATTGTGGTGAGCCCCAACCATAAAACTATTTTCATTGCTACTTCATAACTGTAGTTTTGTTACCATCATGAATCATAATGTAAATATCTGATATGGAGGATATCTTATATGTGATCCCTGTTGGCATAGCCATATTTAATGGGAACAGTGAAAGTCATAAAGCCAGCACAATTGTGTGAAAAAGATCCAGCAAAGCTTAGCCGAGTGATGAAATTGCTGTCATGTGGTCTTCTATTTTTTGGCCTTGATCTCTGTGTTTTGCATGCTTGGGGGTGGTTATTATTTGTACAACTTGGGAATATTGGATTGATGGAAATTTTCTTATGAATCATTTACTCCTTCTCCCAAAAGTACTGCTTCTAAGCTTCTCCAGTAAGGTCTTGACCATAGTACCCCTCACACTTTTAGGGAGATATCCTTATCTGGCCCTACTTGAATATCTTCCTTATGGCCTAGAGGTTGTGATTGAAATAAAAGTGCCAGAGACCTCTTTTTGAGGCTCTGACCCAAAGATACTCTTAGAATATCTGCCTCTGCACTTACGCAGGAACAAGATAATCAGAATAAAGCAAATTTAAAAGATAAACAAGACTTGGTGGGCTAGAGAAGTCGGCAGGAGATAAAATTTAAAAAGCCCCTTTGTACTACTGATGGACAAAGAATGGTGTGGATAAATAATAAAAGTGTACAGTGTTAAGAACCACCCTTCCCTAGAAAGTTAACTCATACATTATCATTATGATGTCATATGACCAAGGAACAAAGGAATACCAAGATTAGACATATAAATAAATTCTCTAATTATAAACATTGTAGCAGAAATTGAATAATAACTGCAGTAACACTTGCCTGAAGATTTTCCCTGGGCCCAATGACAAATAGCACTCTATTAAACATTGATAATACACTGTTTGAGACATGACAATCTGTCCAGGCTGGCTTGGAAATTTTCTGTCTAGTGCCTTTGAAACTATGAGATTATTAAATATTAGGTTATGGGGTTGATGAGGAAAAATGATTGTAAATGATAACTCTTCTATCATGGTTTATCAATGATGACTAAAATTATCCAAGGAGGAAGTTAAAATACATGTCTAGGAACAAAAATATTATAATCTATGTTTTGGAACAACATGAATCTATCCCTGCCTACTGAATTCTGTATAAATAAAGGAGTATTCTGACTGCTAGCCAGTCAGCCTGCAATACTCTGTGCCCCCGGCCAATCCCTGTGCCTGACTCAGTCCTCCCTCACGGTTCTTGTATCCACTCTGCTTCAGGCTTTGTACTCACCTGGGGCTGGACTCCAGCACCCCATGAAAAGGTCATTCTACCCCAATATTGCCTCGATCCACATCTTGAGAATCACTCTTCTACTGCTTACGCACTAGTTATGGAGACAGACAACAGTCAGATCACATGGTACGAAGGGTGCATAATAGAGCCAAGGTCAGTAGCCAAGGTCAGTAGAGATAAAAAGCCCAACTTGGTGACAGAATGGGTCAAACAGAGCAGAGTAGCAAGACTCCTACAATGGTATACTGAAAGTTAGTATCTTTAAGACTAAGCATTTAGGGAGGATTTTACCCACATCTTTAATATTTATCCCCCATATTCTCACGAATATTGTCCTGCATACATAAATATATACATGTGAAATCAAGTCATCTCTCCATAATGCTTGATTTTGTGATGAGCAGAATTTCAAGATGGAACTAGTGATATGAATAAGTAAGAGAAACTGAGGCTAGAGAGATGGCACAACAGCTAACCGCACTTGCTATTACTACAGAGGACCTGTGTTTAGTTCCCAGAATCTCCATGGTGCTTCCAACCATCTACATGGTAGTAACAGTTTCAGGGCATCCATCACCCTCTTCTGTATTCTGGAAATATCAGACATTCTTGTGGTACACAGGAATATATACAGGCTAAAGAATTATACACATAAAATAAAATAAGTAATAAAAATTAAAACAGAAACCAAGGCTGGGAGAATGGGTCAGTTGACAAATGACTGCTCTATATGCATGACGGCCTGAGTCTGACCCTCAGAACACACATTGAAAGTCAAGTGTGATAGCACATGTTTGTAACTTCATTATTGAGAGAAGAAGGACTGATCCCTGGACCTGACTGTATCAACTAGCCTAGCATCATCAGTAAGCCCCAGGAAAATGAGAGACTGCTTCAAAAAGGAAAGTGGATGGTAGGTACTTGAGTCAATAAATGATATCTGAGGTTGACCTCTAGCCTCTTCATGTATCCACAAATGTGCATCATGCACACACACACACACACACACACACACACACATAGAGAGAGAGAGAGAGAGAGAGAGAGGAGAGAGAGGGGGAGAGAATGAGGGAGAGGGGGAGAGAACGAGGGAGAGAAAGAGGGAGAAAAAGAGGGAGAGAGAGAGAGAGAGAGAGAGAGAGAGAGAGAGAGAGAGAGACTGGCACATACATGAACATGCACATAGAAAGAAAAGAAAAAGACAACAGAAAATAATTCACAGTTTCCTATACTTTTGGTTTAATTGTTTTTCCTGCAGTTTGTTCCTTTCAACTCTTTTCTTTCAATGTAAGGCTTTGCAAACTAACTAAAGCCACCTGCATTGGGAAATCACATGTTACAGAAAAAAAAAAAAAACAACCTTTACTTAAAAGCACCTACTTTTTTCCACGAACAGATTGAGGAATTTCATCAAGATCAGCATGTAGATAACCTCCTAATTAGCTATATTCTTATACCCACTTTGCAGATAAGAAAACTAAAGTATGATATAAGAATGTCATCAGGAAGTATAGCTCTATAGTCTATGCTGTCAATCCCCTTCTTTTATTGTTTTCAGACACCAGCCTATTGCTTATGTTTAAGACCAGGCAGGGGTCACTCACAATACAGCAAAGCTGTCTTCAGTCACCTAGAGCTCTGTATGATGGAGCTTCTTTTACAAAAACAGTTTTCTGATAAGGTTTAGAGCCTTTGGGGATATGGTCTAGGTGGTATTTGAGCTTGGAGACCTCTGATATGTCAGTTTATACCATGATCAAATAGAAACCCACTTTCTGCATTAGGGAAGTAGGAAAATCCATAAGGTGCCAAGAAGGAGAACAAGTTTCATATATGAAGGTTGCAGTTACCCAGGAGACCATATTTTCATCAGCCTTAGTAGCTTCTCTCATTCTCTGTCCTTAGAAAATCCTCATATGATATTAGTTAATGACAAGAGTATATTGTTAAGAAGCTTTGCCTTTACAGACAGTTACTGCTTAGTATTTGGGATACTATTTTTTTCTGAGCTTTTTCTCATTGATGATTGAAGATAATTGTGCCTTTCCTGGAGTTGTTTTAAGAATGAAAATGAGAAAAATCTGAACTTTATGCTTTACATAATGTCCCTTCTAGCATTTTGTTAATTTACCCTAGTACTACTACCACCACCACCATTACCACAAGCGCTATTGTTGTCACCATCAGCACCATTTCCACCACCATCCTTACTTCCATTGCCAGAACCATCAAGAAAGTCACTCTGATTATTTTTTGCTACCACTATTACTGCTACATCACTATCACTGCCATTACCATCACTATTGTATCAGTCACTTGTCCTATTGCTGAAACAAAATCCCAATAAAGGGAACCTAAAGAAAGAAGCTTTTATTATCCTGGATCATAGTTTCAGGGTACAGTTCAGCCTACTGGAGAAGGCATGACAACAAGAACTTGAGATAACAGGTTACTTTGCATATATAGCCATGAAACAGAGAATTTTGAATGCTACTGCTCAACTTACATTTTTTTTAAACAATCAATTTAGTTCAGGATTCCTGTCTATGGAATGGAATTACTGACATTTAGGTGTCTTCTCGCCTCAATTTAATTAATCTAGATAAACCCTCACTAAATATCATGGTAGTTGGTACTGTTATTCTAAGAACATGGGCCTCCTCTCTGCAGGTTAGAGATGTTTTGCTAACCCTATGTGTACAATAAGGCACAGGTAGACATCAGGGTAGACCAAGGAAACCCATTGCTTCAAGTAGAGATTCAAAGAGGCACAGAGATGTCCCAGGTCCTTGCTGCTCAACTGAACAATTAGGAACAACTGAAGTGAGGAGGGATAGAGGACATATATTCTTAGTCTTTAGAGGTTGATACTGCTGATAGTGATCCAGTGCTCCAAGGAGTTCAGAAATATACTGTCTACATTATGGAGATAAATAGTCTCTTCTCTTCAACATTCTTAACATGCTTCTGCCTACAATATACTGAAAATGAACTTCATCCTTCTTTCTTGTTTGCTTATAGCTCCTTCTGAGGTGGCATTTGCCATTGATGTTGGGAATGGCCCTGTTGAGCTCCTTGTCCAATCTCCTTCTCCTCTGAATGATAACCAATGGCATTACATCCGGGCTGAGAGAAACCTCAAGGAGACCTCATTACAGGTTGACAACCTTCCACGGAGTATGAAAGAGACTGCAGAGGAAGGCCATGTCCGGCTTCAGCTAAATAGCCAGCTGTTTGTAGGTAGGACACATTATAGATCATACTTTATGGTAAATACTTACATGATTGCACAGGGAAAATTCTGAGTATTTTACACCTAGGAAACAATTAAAATATGGTGTTATTTTTCACCATAAGTTTAATTTTATAAATTGTCCTATTCTAGCTTTATGGTCATCACAATAAAGTTTGTGATACCCCTTCACAAATTTAGGGGCCATTTCAGACTGTTATACTACTATTTTTCCTTGTGGATGTTGTTTTCAGACATCTATGAAATTTTATGGTTTGGATCATTGAAATAAAAGTTTACAGTATAGGCATAGAGATTCCAGTCCATCACTCATTAGTGATCCCTGATTCTTGATAACTTGTTAACATTGTGATCAAATAGTCAAACTATGGCAAAGAACTTCAGTTTTTAGTAGTAAACATTGGGGAGCATGCTGGATAGTTTTATGACATCACAACACAAACTAGAATCACTTGAAAATGGACTCTCAATTGACAAAATGTCTCCATATATTTGGCCTTTAGGTAAGTCTGTAGAGCATTTTCTTAATTAGTGATTGATCTGAGGGGATTAGAGATATGCACCACTTCCAATCATAGGAATACTGACATTTAGGTGGTCTTCTCGCCTCAATTTAATTAATCTAGATAAACCCTCACTAAATATCATGTGCACTGTCATGCTTTATGTATGAAATGCTTTTGATCAAACATGCATCTTCCTATAAATGAGGTGAGTATTCTATCAAATGGGCTTTGTTCCTAGTTTTGGCACTCTTTTAACATTTTGATACTCTATGAAAGCATGCCATTGATGTAAGGGTGCCTTGATTCTGCAAAGAGAAACAGTGTGGTTACTGAGCAGATAACTTCAGGTGCTCCTTCCCTGAGTGAGACTCAGCAGTACTACCAATATATTATCTGCACAGGTAGTCACTGATAGTAGTGGGAATGGATAAATTTAGAAATCTTGGCCTAAATTTGTTACTTCCTTTATTTCCCTATCTCTTCTTCCCTTCTTCCTCCCTCATTTCCCCATCAATAGTCATAGAGAATCTAATTATATTCATTCATCCTTGTCTGATAGTGGGGATGGAAATATGAACTAAGAAAAATCATTGCTTTTCATGGTGCTCATCTGTATATGTGAGTATGTAGGTGTGTGTGTGTGAGAGTGTGTGTGTATGAGTAAGTGTATGTGTGTCTGGGTGAGGGTGCATCATGCATGTGCCTGTGTATGAATGTGGGAATGTGTGTGTAATGTGAGAATGGTTTTAATATGATAGTGCATTTCTATAATAAGGTCAATATTTGCACTGTAATTTAGAAAATAATAACTTGAAAAAATGAGTTACAGAGCTGTTAAAAGTAAATCTTGAAAATAATAGGGTTTTAAATTTTGATATAGCATAATACTATAAAAGATAATGATGTGTTAAAACTTGAAGTTGGATGCTTAGACAGACCTGTGAATGAATTACATTAACAATTCAACATATATTTCTTCACCTTTGTTTCTACCAATATCCACACTTTATAATTTACCACCAGCAATGAAACTCCATCTCCATTCCATGTGAATTTCTTATTTGCTTCCTTTATATCTGGGCTAATGTAATTTTAAATCTGAAAATATTATCACTGAAAACATACTTGCTAAAGGAAAGGAGAAACTAGAGTATGATAACATCAAGTTTTCATTTCATCACCCACCATATGTGTATCTTCATTAACTATGTTTTATACATTCAGCAGAAACTAAGATCAAGTGATTTAAAAGTTTCTTATGATTACATGTCCTTCACTTAATTAATACGTCCTGTAAGTAATATAATTTACTGCTGAAAGAATTTTTAATTTATTTTGCTGTTTTAGTTCTACTTAAACATCACATTTTATTTCTTGGAGGAATTTTGCTATTCGTCAAGATTTAATATCTTCTTTTTGAAGGAATCAGTTCAAGTATTTTTCAGTTTTCATAAATTATAGTCCATGTGAATGTCTAATTTATCTTCAGGCAGTATTTATGAATCTTTCTGGCTGAAGTGGATTCTAAAGGATTGTTTTTTTCCATGCTCCCAGCTATCAAACTATCACAAAAACAGAGATAAGATGAACTTTGCTAAAGTTGAAAGTAAAGGGAGGCATCAGTATACTGTGTCAACTTTTTATCACCAGACATTTAGATTGATCACAAATGCAGTGAGTTGTGTAAGCATGTGTTAGGACTGGAAGAGACATATTAACAGAGTTGTAGCCAAGGTCAGTCTAAGGAGCATGGCCACTTCTTTTATGCTTCTCTCTAGTGAGTCGCATCACAGAAATTATTGTGCTTTATTGAGTTTGTCTTGATGAAAATGAAAAGTGGAAATAATGCTATTGGAAGTCATCTTAGTTTTTGGCTTTATGCCTCACTGTTTTGTGTTCAGTGACAGGTACATTTGCAAATGTCATGTGGCCAAAGGCAACTGAAGTCGCAACATTTCCATTTTTGTGTAATTCATCAGAGCAATGAATGAATGAATGAATGTTTTGCTTAGTCATTGCTCTTGTTCAGTTATTTCCCTTGTTTCCTGTTTAGTTACTGTGCACACAGGCATGGAGCATGCAGGGAGTTGATCTGTGAGTATTGAACTTCATTTCCATCCTATGGAAAAGACAATCATATCCTTATGCTAACTGTTTGTCTACTAATATCTCATCCAAAATACTAATTCCCATTTATTTAATTGTTGTGATTAAATATCCCAACAAGAGAGACACGGAAGAATGGACTTATTCAATTTACAATTGCAGATTAGAATCCTTCACTGGGGAAAGCAGAAGGCAGCACTTCAACACATCTACATTCAGGAACACAGAGTGAATGAATACATGTATATTTGTTCTCAGCTCACCTTCTCCTCTTTTACATACTCCAGGACCTAAAACCAAAGAAATTCCACATAATTTTATGTTAGGTCCTCCCACGTAGATTAACTTAATCAAGATTATCACCTACAGACACACCCACAAGGAATTTAATCTAAACAGTCCCTCATTGAGAATCTTTTAACAGGTGATACTATATTGTTTCAAATTGTCAAAATTAACCATTAGCCCAAATGAAGAACTATGGTCTCCATCACTCAGAACTGTGAAGACACTAGATGATTATCTTTGGTAGGGAGCATAAGATGTAATAATTGGAGCATATGTCTTGACTGGAATAGATTGAGTATGGCATTGTTTATGTACTAACACTGATGTGCCTGTCCAGATACTTTTGGCTATGGGAGGATCTTTAAATCAATGTAGAGTGTCTTGCAGCATTTTTGTCACTGGATCTCTACTGTTATCATGAGTGCTTTCTATGTACCAGGCACAGGCTGCATCTTATAGAATGCTCCTCTTGGAAGTGCCCTTGTATCTTCAATGTGACAGCATGAAAAGTGCTGATCAATGTCTCATTGCTTGATGGATTTCAAGAATCAATATTGTAACTTAACACCATTTTGTCACCATAATAGTTAGGAATACTTGTAGTATTGCCACGTTGTCCAGTGCATCGACTACAAGACATTTTGTAGAATGTTGCTTTTGAAACATAATATGTAACTGAGGTACAAGCTCACCATTGAGACTGTTAACAGTTTCATTATTTCTGCTTTGTTAGGTTTTGTGTATGTATATGTGTGTTTGTGGTTTTGAATGCATCTTTGCATGTCAGTGAGCATATTTGTATGTGAATATACATATAAATATGTACATACATGTAGAGGACAGAAGGTAGTAACAAGAACATTGCTTTATAACTTTGTATTTCATTACTGAGTCAAAGTCTTTTGTTGAACCCCTGATTTGGCTGGTGTAGGTAACTAGCTTGTTCCTTTGAACATACTGTTTTTGTCTCCTAAGTAATATGATTACATGTAGCTGCCATAACAAAACTCCCAGCTTCTATGTGAGTTTTGGAAGTCTGAACTTCTGTTCTCAGCCTTGTGCTGGGAATTAGTATTTTGGATGAGATATTAGTAGAGAAACAGTTAGCATAAGGATATGATTTTTTTCCATAGGATGGAAATGAATTTCAAGACTCTCAGATCTACTCCCTGCATGCTCCATGCCTGTGTGCACAGTAACTGGACAGGAAATAAGGGAAATAACTAAACAAAACACTCATTCATTCATTCATTGCTCAGATGAATTACACAAAATTTGGAAATGTTGGGACTTCAATTGTCTATGGCCATATCAGACTTGGAAACATGGCTGTCACTGAACACAAAACAGTGAGGCATAAATCCATAGACTAAGTTGACCTCCAACAAGATTATTTCCCCTTTTCTGTATCATCAAGGTAAACTCAATAAAGCAGAGTGATTTCTAAGATGAGACTCAATGGAGAGAGAAGCATAGAAGAATTGGGCATGCTCCTTAGAATGACCTTGGCAACAACTCTATCAAGATGTCTCCTCCAGTCCCATCACATGCTTGCACAACTCACTGCATTTTGTGACCAATTTAAATATCTGATGATAAAAATAAATGAAGGCGATGCCTTTTAGGAGTTGATTCATACCTGATCCAAGGAAACACCAGCCCAATGAACTCACCCTGTACCAGGAACAACTGAGAAATGCTATCCCACATTGCTTCTAGCAACACAATCCAACCAATGGTCTTTGTCATCAAGAAGACTGATGGCAGGAGCCAAAAGGATAAATGAATATGTGTATATTTCTTAAAACAGAAAACCATGAAGAAAAGCAGAAGGAGGTAGATTTTTTTTTGTCGCATTAAACTCAATTATTCAGTGTAATAGCTCAGCTTACAGATTCAGGGTTGGGAGCCCACTGTAGTATTGCCAGTCACCCTATCTGATCTCATCCCTGGCTCTTCCACGTAAAGTTTGTCTGGCTCTTGACCATAGCCAAGTAGATCTTTCTGAAGTTGATTTATCCACTGTGTGGAGTAAAAGGTAGCAATACCACTTTCTTGTCCATTGCTGCAAGAATTATTAACAATTACTAGTTGGTATGTGTGTGTGTGTGTGTGTGTGTGTGTGTGTGTGTGTGTGTGTGGTTATTAGGGCAGTGGAGTTATCCCTTAGCCCGCTACTTAAGAATAAATATACTGATACCTGTTACATTATTTTTCACTACAACAACATCTGATTTTTAGAAAAGTGAGACTTATAATAATGAATGTGCTGTTCAATTGGTCTTCATATAGCTTTGAAAATGTTTAAGCACGAGAATATACACACACATGGTTGTGACACTCTTGAGGATAACTTGCTGTTTGAAGAGCTGAGCATTGATATGAAGGACAAGAAAACTCCCTGGAGAGAGAGTAATTTTCACATTGCAGATATCACATTCAGTGTTAATTCATATATTTAAAACCTCATATGGCCTTAAGCACAGAGACTAAGCAAATCTTAATCCTCTAAACTAACTTTCTACCTCCCCAGATAAAACCCCACATTACTTGCAAATACTGTATGTCTGCTGTTTCTCTCTATCATGGTAATTCTCAGAGCCCAGTGTTCTCTGCCATGTGCTCCTGGTTAGCCCATGGCATCTGCTTCTCCTCCTCCTCTCATGATCCACTCTCCCTTTCTTCCTCCCAGGCCTGAGAACCTTCACTCTGCCTCTCTCCCTTGCCTAACCCAGTCTATAGGAGGCTTTATTCACCCAATCAGAGATGACTTAGTAGGTGAGGCTACATAGCATCATATTTGCTCACGTACATCATGTACAGTAAGGAAGACAGGGGCAAGCAGTTAACATTTGTATACAAGCCTTTCAGATCATGCTAACAATCCACTGAAAATTAGATGGCCTTAGTGGAATGTCTAGCATAACACAAGCATGCGTGAAATGGCTATACACTAGAGGTAATGAAATTATTTTGTAGATCAAGGTTGACTCTTTAAAGAAAGGTTGCAAACTACTCTAAAGATAAAGCCATGTTTTTCCTTCTTCTGACTCTATAGTATACTGTACTGTGAATTCTTCCTGGAAAATGTAAATACTAACTGTCTATTCACCCTAGATAAGACAAAAACTACAAACCAAAGAAGCAGTTACACTCTAGTCTACCTTATGGAGATAGTGAGTTTACTGGATCCAAATGACTATAGAGGCATGCTCACACCAACATGGGTGGCTTAGATAGCTTGTCACTGACAGCTCAGTCTGGCCTAGAAAAGGACTCAGAAAAGCTTCATCCCTCCCAACCCTGAACCACTTATAGGAATCTTGGGGGAGGGGGGTTAAAGCACATCCTGTCCCAACAATTTTTATTACTTATATAAACTTTGATATGGGTTTTTGAATAATGCAAATTTTGTTTATGTCACCAGTCTTAATAATATCCCCTCTAGGAAAGAATTACTATAATTTGGAAAAATACCTACTCAACAATGGTACCTAAGTGAAGATGCAAAAAATCAAAGCAGAAGATGTATTAGGATGACAGCAGAAATATGCATGTGTAAAGATAGCCAAGTAACTCAACATACTAAGTCTAGGTGGGGTCTAGAAAGAAACCAGCAAGCAAGCAGGCATACTGTGATTGGATGTATTGGTGGAAGACACACTGGAATTTTGCAAGTATTTCTTTCCTTTCAAAAATTGGCAACTTAGGGACAGAAAATGGGCTCATCAGATACAATCACTTGCTGCCAAGCTTGAAAACCTAAGTTCAGTTCCAAGAACTAACATGGTAGAAGGGGAAAACTGACTCTTCCCACTTGTCCTACAGCAGTATTTGTACATGTGTCTCTCTGTGCGCATGTACGTGTAGGTTGTGTTTGTGTTATGTCTATATTCATTTCCATGTGCATCTGTGCTTGTGGTGTCTGTGTGTATACATGTACATGCATGTGCAGATGTGTGTTTAGCTGTGGTCTATCTGTATGTGTTTCTCTATGTATATACATACATCGATGTGTCCATGTATATATGTTATCGTGATGGTATGTATCCTCTTAAAATTACCTAACATTTAGTCTAGTCTGTACATTATTTACTATTTATAGTAAAAAATATATTCTGTAGATTTTTATCTTTTATAAAAATAAGAAACAGGTAAAAACATAACATTAGTTCACATTGCAAGGTAGTACACAATTCCTCATGCCACCATGCTTTGCCAGCATCTGGAAGGGGCATGAGCTTCTTGTCTGGGGAAAATCGCACTAAGTTTTGTATGTCTCCACATTGAGAAGTATTTTTTTTTACCAGATAAATCGCCCCTGCCACCCTTTCTCCATTTATAAACTTGTTGACTAAGCCACACATAAGAAAATGTGCCATAGATCTTGTATTTGCCACCTCTGCTAGGAGAAAAAAATGACACTAACAAGATATATGAAGAGTTATTCAAATCCATGAAGGGGAGTGACTACAAAGTAGGAGAAACAGAACTGAGCTTAGACCCATAAATCCTCCCCTTCTTGTTGCATATAACCCCTAGAAAAGAAATAATGAGCCTTCTTTTGTGATCTGCTCATATGTGCCACTGATTTATCTTGTGGTTAAAGGAAACTTACTCACTGAAATTGAAACAGACAAGACAGTGCAGTTGAGGTTTGTCCTCTTGGTCTGCATTCTTATCGGAATTGGAAACAACTTCAAGCTTTGTCATTATTTCAGAGTGAGAGACTAGCCTTGTGCCTCAAGAATGTTCTTTTTTATTCTTTGGATTCAAGCAGTTCACTAGTCTAGTAACCTGGTGTCTTAGTTGCTTTTCTATTGCCCTGATAAGACACCATGACCAAGAAGATGCTTAAGTTGTGATTATGGCTCCAGAAGGCTGGAGTTCATGACCATCATGGTAGGAAGCATGGCAACAGCAAGGCAGGAATGGTGCTAGAGCAATAGCCTAGAGCTTGTATCTCAATACATATGCACGAGGCAGAGAGCTAGCTTACTTTTGAAACTTCAGAGCCAGTCTCAAGTGATACATCTTTGCCAACAATGTCATACCTCCTAATTCTTCCCAAACAGTTCCAACAACTGAGGAATGAGTATGCAAACATGAGCTTAAGGAGACTGTTCTCGCTCAAACCACCATATCTGGGTTGGATTAGGAAGGTATATTTCTAATCATCATGCTATTTCTAGCTATCTACACTGCTCATTATTTTTCATGTCACCCATTACCCTATCATCCCTTCAATTTACAGATCTCCACTCCTCTTGTGTGTGCATGTGTATATTTGGGGATGTGGATGCACATGTGAGTGCATGTGAGCACAGTTCTTAGATACCTTCCGAATTTGTTTAAGACAATGTTCTTCATCGGCCTGTAACTTCATCATGTAGGCTAGGTTACTTGGCCTGTGGGCTTCCAGAGATCTGACTGTCTCTACCTCATATCTTATACCACTGGGATTATAGGTATGTACCACCTGATCTAGGTTTTCCATTGGTTCTGAGGATAAAACCCAGTTTCTCATGCTTGCAAAGCAAGCACTTTACTGATTGACCTCTCTCCTCAGCCCCAATTTACAACTTCATTTTCCATGTTGACATATTACTTGTCTAAGACAGCAAATTTGATATGCTGATTTTATCTATCTTGATAAGTACACATGAAAATCTGCTTACTTTCTACATTATTGGTTTTTAGCCTTCCTAATACTCTGACCCTTTAATACAGTTCCTCATGTTGTGGTGATCTCCAAACTTAAAATTATTTTAATTGCTTCTTCATAAGGGTAAAATAAAATTATTTCAATTGCTTCATTTGCTACTGTTATGAATAGTAATGTAAATATCTGTGTTTTCTGATGGTCTTCGATGACCCCTTTGAAAGGATGGTTCACCCCCAAAGGGTCATAACCCTCAGATTGAGAACTGCTGTTCTGGATCAAAATTTAATAGATTTGTAACATAAGGTGTTAGAGAGGAATAAGACTCAGTTAAGACTGCCAATATATACAGAAAATAATTGGTTTATAGTTTAGTCCTCAATATTGTCTCCTCCTCCTCTTTTTCCCCCATCTATTTTCTCCTTCATCCTCCTCTTCCCTGTCTTTTCCATTAGTGAATTTGGTAGAGCTCAAGGATTTGTACACACTCTCCACACATCTATGATATGACCTTGACCTCAAGAGTGGGATACTTAATTGTCTGTTTTCTAAAGCCAGAATAGGCCCTTGCCTCTTTGGGGATCTCCCGGAATTCTCAGTATCTCACACCTACATACAGGCTGATGGGTTTAGCTGTGATTTCCATCTTCTTGTCTCATAGCACACATACTCTTTTATATCAAGCAAGAGGTGGGTTATCTGTGTGAATAAAACAATGAGAAAGTTTAAATCTGTTCAATGCTTGATAGAGAGTACTGTAGCCACTTCTGACCCCCCCCAGATGTGTTCTTAACTGAGAGTAAGAGTGCAGCCCACAACTGAATGTGAGTCGAGAAATCTTATCTGCTAAATAGTATTTTAATGGATAAACTCTAGGATAAATAAGTAGATAATACATAATGCACCTACTGGAAGTAGGTGAAGACTCAAGAGAAGGCCCAGAGGACGGCAGTACCTGAACACAAACTGTATTCCATTATCTGCAGTAAACTTTATTATGACATATGGAATAATAGATAGAATAGCTTAAACTTCAGCAATTTAGTTGTCAGCATGGCTAACCAGTGAGTGGCCTGGAGTGGAACTCCAGCATCTGTCTTTCCTTCTTCCACTGCACATTCCTGTGCTGCGTAAGCATCAAAGAATATGTTGCACTTTCGTCTCTTTGGTCCTCCTAACAGCTCTCCTTGAAATTTGCCAGAAGGGACAATCTGACTCTATCCCTTTTATTTCAGATGAAAGACACTATAGGCTGCATAAAAATCCATATTTTATTTATGTGCAGAGACTATGGTCCTGTAAAGTTTTATTCTTAAGCACTTTAAGATGAGCTATGCTTCCCTCTCAGTCTCTCCCTCTCTGCAGGCAATTTTACTTTGAAGCAGGGTCTCCTGTATCTCAAGCTGGCCTTGAATATGCTGTGCAGCCAAAGGTGACCCTGAACATCTCATCTTCCTGGCCTCACATTCTGACATTGAGATTATTGATAAGCACTGTCATGCAGACTCTATTCAGTGGTACTGGGAACTGAATTCAGGGCTTCATGCATGCCACGCAAGCACTCTGCCAACTGAATCTTATCCCCAGCCCTGAGTTCCAGTTACTTTACCTTCCTTTCTCTCACTGGCAACCTAAAGAAAAGTTCAGCAGAATTGACAATAGCACCACAGCTAAGTGTTACCACAAAGATGTTACTCCCATGTGATAAGATGTTACAGGTAGACAGAAGGAAGCTAAGGTGAAATTACCCTTCAGATGAGCTTCCTTTGGAGAATAACAGCATCAGGTCCACAAATGCCTGAGAAGCCCAGAATTGAAAGTGAAGATGTCGTAGATCCAAACAACGAAGAGGAAGCATCTTGTTCTCACAGATTTTCAAGGAGACAGGGATAAGTCCCATACCAAATGCCCTATTCTACATGCTAGTCATCATCAACATCTAGCTTTAACTCAAGGCTCTCTAATCTCTCAGCAGTAGGGAAGGGGCAGCCCTTGTTTACAGCTACAAAGGGAAGAGGAAGAGCTGCAAGGTCACAGCAAGCTTCTCATTCTGTCTAGGGAGAAAGTCCATAGCAGGTGCGGCTTGATTTCTGGGAAGGGGGTCAGCTAGAGATTTTATGATCTACCAGTTACATTTCTGCTACACAGCTCTGACACCTTTCATGTTTCCTTTCCTGTTTTTTTGCCATTAGGAGGGACATCATCAAGACAGAAAGGCTTTCTTGGATGCATCCGCTCCTTACACTTGAATGGGCAGAAATTAGATCTGGAAGAGAGGGCAAAGGTGACATCTGGAGTCAGACCTGGCTGTCCAGGTCACTGCAGCAGCTATGGAACCAATTGTCACAATGGGGGCATTTGTGTGGAGAAGCATAGTGGCTACTCCTGTGACTGTACCAACTCACCATATGAAGGACCTTTCTGCCAGAAAGGTAAGGTGGGCATGCATGCCACTTCTGTGTGTAGTCCCGCAGCATCCAAGTATTATGACCTCATGCCCTTAGGCAATCCAAACCATTTCTACTGCACAGAATGTTCTATTACCTACACGCCGTAGTTGAACCAATGGTACCCACGCCTTCAGACAATCTACAATATTGCTACTATGTGTGGCAATGTAGTACCTACTATTGGCAATGTGAAACCAATGTTTGCCATGCCCTCAAGCAGTGCCCATGTTTTGTACTCTCAGAAAGTTTTCGTGTGTACAGAGTCAGCTTAGCTCATCAGCATAGTAATAGCCATGCATTGGACTGTGTGCTTGCAGGCAATGCAGTTGTGCTTAGTAATAACTGAAAATGGGCACACCATCTGAGGACTAGGAGTGAATAATATATTTGTGTATAGCAGAATTTTAGTATTTTTAGTTCTAGTTCCTCAATTAGAAAATGAATCAAAGGACCACAAAGTCAAATTTTTAAAATGCATAGAAATATTTAAGTCATCTTTTAGTTTTTTAACAAATACATGTCAAAAAGTAAAAAAAAAAGAAGAAAGTTTTGTCCACTATAAATATTATTTTCACTATAAACTTTTATAGTTTTTTTACATTTCTTTTATTTACAAAAAAGAAGTTTGTTGATCACTCAAAGTAAACAATATTCAAGAACAGCATTTCATATTAAAATGTAGTATTTTAACTGCTACAGGACTCAGTAATTCCACATGGTTCTTGCCAATCCATTAAGACAAACTCCTTTTGGTATGTGTATATGTGTGTACACATATTTCTATATCTGAGGGATGTGCATGATGTGCAGGCCATTAGACAAAATGGACACACATTCCTCAGGTGACAACCACTCTGTATTTTGAGGCAGGGTCTCTCAGTGGTTGACAGTCTCCAATGGACTAGGGTGGCTGGCCAGCAAGCTACCTATATCTGCCAAGCTCTGCTTCCCCAGCATTGATATTGTAGCTAGCCCTATGCTAGTTATTTTTTTTAACATAGGTTTTGAGGATTACACTATAAACAGTGCAACAGCAGGGCCATCTCTTCAGCCTTAAAACAAAAATTTCAAGCTCCTTCACCAAACAATGGTTTATTTAATCTAACTTAATCTAAAAGTTAAAGGGGAAAAAAGTACCCAGTGTTTCCCTTGAAGGATTCTATAATTTAACATTTCCCTTCATTCATTCTGACCCTCTCTCCAGCTGGTTGAGATTATTTGTCATTTTCAGGAAACATTGAAATTTCCTTGGGAAAACAAAACATCAGAACAAACTTTAGGATAAACAGAATATTAAATCATGAATCAGATCTGGAAATAAATAAAATAGGTCCTATTCCAATAGCTCGTCACTGAAGAAAAAACTTGAAGCTTTTCTATTGCAACATGGAACTTGGAGGGGGTTCAAGAGACCCCATCAGTAGCTGATGGTCTATTGCCAGTTGATGACTATTTGTTGAAGAAGAGTCCAGTTTCTTTAGTGGTATGGCCACTGATATGTTGCTCATTCTCCCTTGGATATTCTTGTATGAATGGCAATAAAGTCATTATTAATGGGACAAGGTGTATGATGAAGAAAGAAAGAAAGAAAGAAAGACAGGAAGAACAGAAAGTTAAGAGGAAATATGGGGGTACGACTGATGGACTTGGAGTGGGTACATGTGTGATCAAAATGCATTTTATATGTATCTTAGTTTGCTTTACATTGCTGTGACAAATGCCATGGCCAAAAGTGACTCAGGCAAGAAAGGATTTATTTGGTCTTCAAGTCACAGTGCTTTATCAGAAGAAGGCAATGAAGGAACTCAAGGATGAAACTTGGAGGCAGGACGTGAAGTGAAATCTATGCAGGAATGTTGCTTACTGCCTTGTCCCTCTTGGCTTACTCTGCCCGTGTCCTTGCACAACCCAGGACTGACCACTTGCCTAGAGGTTGCACTTCCCACAGTGGGTTGTGCCCACCCATCCCACATCAATCATTAATCAAGAAAATGCCTACATAGACTTGCTAACATGACCAATCTATTGTAGGCATTTTCTTAATTGAAATTCCTTCTTCCCAGATTACCCTAACCTTTTTCAAGTTGACAAAAATTAGCAAGGACAATTGACCCCTTGTCAACTTGGCACACCAGTACGTTACTATAAAACCATAACCTTTCATTTCTTTTCTGTCTCTAGGAATTTATAGTAATATCAATATCACTACATAAAAATTCTAACTTTAAAAGCCCCACAATTTTTAAAAATTCAAATACTTTTAAAAGTTTAGTATATTTAAATATCTGGTCTTTCTAAAAGTCCAAAGTCTCTGATGTGTGTATTCTGCTAATATAAAAACTAAGTTACATTCTTTCTTATTTGAAGAGGGAGGAACCAGGGCACAGTCACAACCAAAGCAAAGCAAATCTAAATGTAGGCAGAGAAAAATGTTCAGTGCTCGGCACCTGGTACCTACTCATGTCTGGGCTCTCAAAGGCTTAGCCAGCTCCACTTCTCTAGCTCTGCTCTCTGCAATACATAAAGCTCATCAGGCTAGCTCTGTCCCATAGCTGCTACTTACCTTGGCTGCTGTCCCACAGCCCTAGATTCTCTAAAATGATGGAGTCTCTCACCAATAACCTCCTGGCCCCTCTTTTGTAGCTCTGACACTACAACATAGTGACAAATTTCATGCTTCTCCTGATGATCCCTCCAGTCCTGGACTTTGTACTGTAACTCAGGCTATACCCTCACCAATGCCCTGTGCTGTTCTCTCCTGGTGCCATACTTCAGTTTCTCTCTATGACCCCTTCAGTACTGTAGTTTCATATCAACCAGAACAGTTTCATCTCGAAGACTGTTAAACATTACCAAATTTGGGGCCAGCTTGAAATGTAGCTTTGGCCTCTCTCGCCTACAAGGTTGTGTGCTAACCCTGAATAACACTTCCCCAAACAAGATTTTCCTCAGTGATGCTGATCTCTTATTAATCACAGCTGATCCCTCAGCCCCATCTGAACAGCATCTGTTATCTCAGTGAAATACAGGTTTCTCCTCCTGAGATTGGTAACAAAAAATATCACACCAACATTCCTCATAGAGTTTATTCTTCCCTCTGAAACTTACAAAGCCGGGGCTTCATCACCTGTTTTGTTTTCAATATTATGTTTCAAATTCATACAGAAAGCCCAGTAGACTAGGAGCACATGGTGGTTTTTCCAGCCCAACATGCCAAGTACATTCTAAAAACATCACCAAAATAGCATAGCTAGGACTATCCCAGCAATATTCCATAAACCTGCTTCCAATGTCTGTTTTAATATACTTTCTTTTGCTATGATAAATACTAGGACCAAAAGGAGTTGAGGGGAAAAGGGGCTTATTTGGCTTACAGGTCACAGTCTGCCACCAGAAGCCAAAACAGTGACCCAAGGTGGAGACATTGCAGGAACTGCAGCAGAAACTGTGGAGGAATGTAGACTGGTTTGCTCCTTGTGACTTGCTTAGCCTGATTTCATCGATAATTCAGGACCACTTGCCCAGGGCTGGCACTGCCCAGAGTAGACTGAGCATCCTACATCAACCATTGAAAAAATTCTCCCACAGACTTGTCTACAAGCCAGTCTGATAGAGGCATTTTTTTTTTTCTGTTGAAGTTTCATCTTTCTGGTTTGTACTGTCCTGCATCAAGGTAATGAAAAATTAACAGAAACAGATGTATAACATTTTTAAAGAATAAGCAAATACATTTCAAATAATTTGAAGACAAAAGTGCTCTCAGTTTTCACAAAGGGAGAGAGCTCTGCTAACCTTCTGAAAATTTGGGGAGCATCCTTGAGTGGTCATTACAAGAAACATGGGCAGATGCAAGGCAGCAAACATGGCAGCTACATACTGTAGCATGTATGCCAAAATTTTTTGATGGTGGGGTGACTTGAGCATTCACCCTATCTGCATTTCTCAAGAGACATTAGGCAAATATGCCATTAACCATTCTCTAAGCTTAGCCTCATTGTTCCAGGTCCCCTATTCTGCAACATTTGTATTTTAACTCCTCTGTCAATCTGCCACAACTGTTGCCAGCATCTTTTAAAATACTATGTTTCTCATTTTGGACCATAAGTTAAATAAACAAATGTGTCCTTCTTAGTCTCTTCAGTACCCTACCTACTCCACTGTTTGCAATTTCTCCCTCTATATTCAAGTTAAATGATCTCCTGAATAAGCAATGGATGTAAGATGTCCTTCTTAACCAAATATTTGTTTTGACAATTGCCTCTGGGAAAAGTAATGTGGAACTGAAAAGGAAAGCCATGTGCCAAGAGAGATCCCTGAGCAAAGGATGCTCTCTCTGCTAGGGTGTTCTTCTCTGCTTCGTATTGCAGCATCATGTATGTCAGTGATGAGATTTTTAAACATGTGAAATATCAAGAATGTGATTAAGGACACGTGCTCATGTATCTATACTGGGACAAATTATTGACTCTCTATTCTGTGTAATTCTGTAAGAATAGGAAGAAATGTCTACCTGGGCTTATAATTTCAGAGAGTTCAGCCTACTATGCCTTGACTCTGTTGATTTCGGTTTCATATTGGCATGGGACATCATTGTGGGTGAGTGTGACAGAGAAAAATCTTTTTCTTACAGCTTCTGTAAGCAGAAGTGAGGGGGAATGTGGAGATAGATCCCCTTCAAAGTCATGCCACCGGTGACACAGATGCTTTCCACGAGGTTCTCCCTTCTTGGGTCATTTGTAAACATTTGTGTGTGTGTGTGTGTGTGTGTGTGTGTGTGTGTTTGTGTAAACTTATGCTATGTGTGTGAAGGAGCCTGAGAAGGCCAGAAGAGAGCATCAGCTTCCTGGGAGAGGGGGATACAGGTAGTTGTTTGTTTCTTGACATGGGTGCTGCTAAGAAACAAACTAAAGTCCTCTAGAGGATAAAGAGCACTTAGCCTCTGAGCTTTTGCTATAGCCCAGGTGATGTGACAATCCCTCTCAGTGGTGAGGGCCCTTTGGGTTAGCTTGTTTGCTACTTTGCTTTATGGCTGTTTCTCATTTATGATTCTGACTTCATTGTGAATGAAAATATGATAGAAATAACATTCTAGGTATGTATCTTTTTGCTTTTGGATACTTTAATTTTTTTTAATTTACTGTTAGTGTTTTAGTTAGACACAATTTAAATCTAAAGAACCCCGCACTCCCCCCCCCAACCCCCTGCCATTAAGGTGTATGCTGTCCTGGTTTCTGTTGCTTTTACACATACACAACTACCTAGTTTCAGAGTCTTTTCATTGTCACACACCTTGAACTCTCTTGACCGCTAGCAACCTCTTGCCCTCCCTAGAAGCCAATCCTTTCTTTCTGTCTCTGTGAATTTGCCTAGGATGGAACTCTCATATAAAGGAAGCCTAGCACACTTTGCTTCTTTGTATTACTCTTCTCCCATTAATAATGTTGTCACTTCTTCCATGTTATGGCAATTATTTTTCTTTCTATTGCCAAAGCATTTTTTGGACATTCCTCACTTTGCTTGCCTGTTTGTTGGTCAATGGACACTGGACTGCCACTGTTTTCTACTACCGCTGAAACCCATGTACATGTTTGGGAATGGCATATGTTTTTATTTTTGTTTTCTATGATCTTATTACATTTATCCACTTAGGTGTGTGAAGCTGTTGGGACACATGTGTGCCATGTGATCCTGTGGAAGTCAAATAACCACTTTAAGAATTTAATGTTTCCTCTTCCATCTTTAAGTGATGATGCAATGAATAAACCATGGAAATGGCTGACCTATGGGGAGTAAAATTTTATTGCTTGCAGATATGAGAGAGAGAGCACAGATAGAGACAACTGGAAGACTCCAGAGTTGAGTGAAGAAGAAGCAGATAGGACTGGCTACAGCCAGTGCTATTTCTCCTGCAGGGGTACAGGAATGGTAGAGAAAAGCTTCAGAGAATAGCAGGAACTAACAAGAGAAGCAGAGAAGCAGGGACAGGGGTGGGATGTGGTTTGTCACTTTTGTAATCTGGAATATCCTAGGAGCTAGCATAGTGGAGGAGGTAAGATGGATCAATAGGCCAGGATGCTACAGTGGGCTTTGAAATTCATAACAGGTACATGTGTTAGGTACCAGAAGAACCCAGAAGTTAGCTTTTGTCTTTTATATGCAACCACAGGTATATGCCAAGGGAACTATCCCTTTCTCGCAGGCAAAAGCTTGTTTCACAGATTCTTAAGGAATGCTGCCTATGAACATTGATGTATCACCAGAAATCTTCCTAGAGTCTAGCTCGAGCTGACCCTGTATTTTCACTTTGGACCATGCTAGTGGACCTGCCCTTTTTGTGGATTCCTGGGGTTTCTCTCAATGTACTTAACATCACATTGTACTACTGGCAATAAAACTTAGGCCAACAAGTTTGATGAGTGACAAGTGCATTTAGCTGCTGAGTCATCTGCTGGCCCTATGTGTTATCTCTTGAGGAACTGCCAAGTTGTTTTCAAAGTGGGTTGCAGATTTTCCATCCTTAGCATGAGTGTACTACGAAAGCTCCAGTTTTTCTTCACTCTCACACACCTATTATTGTATGCTTATCTTGTAGCAAACATCCGACTGTATGGGAAATGGTGCCATACAATGGCTCTGACTTGCTCATATCTAATGATGAGTCATGCTAAACACTCTTTCAAATCATTACCATGCTTTTCAATGTCTTTTTTTTGAATAACTGCTTATTTGAACCTTTTACAGATTTTTATTCTCATCAATACGTTGCAATTTTTCCCTGTCTTTTGAATATATGTTCCTTATAAAAATATAATTTGCAAATTTATCCTTCCATTCCATTGGGTTTTCTTCTCATAGTCCTCATTATATCATTTGAGTCATCTAGTTGCTTCACTCTGATGGAGCTCAGTCTTTTCTTTCTTTTATCACTTCTATTTTTGCTGTCACATATGAGAAATAATTGGTGGATTCAAGGAAGTAAAAATTTGTATCTATAATTTCTTCTAAGTAGTCTATAATTTTATCTCTTCCACTGAGGATCTTGTTACATTTTTAATTAGTTTGTATTTGTTGTAAGATTGTGCTCTTACAAGATTCCATTTTTTATTTTACCAATTTTATTAAATTGTGTGTGTGTGTGTGTGTGTGTGTGTGTGTGTTTCCAGCATACCAGGACACATGTGTGGTCAGAGGACAACTTTCAGGAGTAGCTTTCCCATTCTACCATGTGGGCCCAGGAATTGAACCAGGTCCTCAGACTTGGCTCTAAGGACCTTTACCCTCTGAGCAACCTTGACATCGCTATCATGATCATTTTGCCTGCGAATATCCAAATGCTTGGGCACCACTTATCAATGTGCATTTCTTTGCCTTCAGCACTCTTCTATTGTTGACTGAGTAACTAGTGCTACTACATAAATAGTTTTGTCACTAAAAGTGCTAGATAATAAATTTGGAAATTGCTGTACAAATCTAGAAAGTTAAACTTAACTTAATCACATGTAGACAATTATTTTAAAATATTACTTTCATTTAATATAGTGAAGATCATGGTGTGTATCTTATTTATGCCACTGGTTTCCTTTCTTTCAGTCCATAAACACTCCTATATATGTCATAAATATTTGTAAGCACCAGTTTTAACCATTTCAATATTTCCTGTTGTAAACACTTCTTCTCTTATTTAATGTATCTCTCACTGGAGCTCTGTGGAAATACTCTGTGTTCAGGTTCTCATTCAGTTATCATTGTCCCTGTGCAGATAGTAGTTATGTATTTAACCCCAAACTTCCTTGATTTCCACAATGTGTGGAAAATGCAGGAACTTTATAGAAGGAACCATGTTTAGCACTCAATGAATACTCCACACATTATACACATTCTCCCTAAATGTGGGCTCTTACTACTTTTTGAAATGTTATACTATCTCAAACTAAAATAACAATTAAAACTTAAAGTTCACTGAATGTGTTTCAGACTTTATTCATAAGTAATTCAATGGGAAAACTAAACCTATTCCAGCATCTTAATCTCTTGTCACAAAACATAAGAAAATGGATGAGTAGCAGCATCTATACATACTGTTGAACTTAGCTTTACACAGAAACAAGTAATATTTAAATATTAGAAATGATGAAAATAGCTCCCATAGTAGAAGAAGAACATCATTTTAACAAGTATAATTATAATTTTTTCCTTTTCAATTTATTGCCCTAAAAAGAAGAAAAAATAATATTGTGTATGTCCATATCTAATATCCTTTTTATACACTGTGAAACACATATACATTTGACTATATACACAAACATCAAGTAAGGCTTTTGTTTTGCTAACTAGAAAAGTAGCTCAAACTATATCAAGCAGATGATGAGCCAACATCTTCATAGTCATAAGGGGGTCTGCTTCTCATTTTGAATATAAAAAAGCTGATATAACTTGCTTGGTAAATGCAAAAAATTTTTTCTGAACCTTTCCCAAAATTGAACTAGTAGTCCAGGTCTGCTAGACCATATGTATAAACATGTAGCATTAGCTAGGTGGCACTACTATAGATTGTTGACAGGATTTTCACAAGTAGAAAAATGTCAAGAGCATTAGGAATCAAAGTCAACTTTGTTTATGTTCTTGGTGGTAAACACTTAGCCACTGAATATCGAGAGAGGATTAGGAACATTGTACGCTTCTTTGGGAGGAAGAAAAACCTAACATATCCATATGAACTCAAATTTACCACACAGTTCTCAGGCAAATGTGTGCTCACAAATCTAAGAAGTGTTCCTATAAAAAGCAACCAATTCTTCACAACTGCACATAAAAATATGACATTTAAAGTTAGCCCAAGGGTAGCCTGGACCCTGGTAGAATAAGTATGTTGACAGACATACCATCAGTCACAAACCATATTTCATGAAGGCCACTGAGATGAACTTAGGTCAAATTATCTTATTTTTTGTTTTCTTTGTTACTGTGTGTTTTCAGTATTTTTGTATATATGTATGTGATTGTGTGTGTGTGTGTTCGTGTATGCATGCACATGTATGTGGAGGCCAGAGGTCAGTAACAGATGTTTTCCTCAGTTGGTCTTCAAAATTTGGTACTCAGCAGTTACTAGACTAGCCAACAAACACCAAGGTTCCCCACGTCTGGGGTTAATGTTCATACTAACACTCCTATTTCTTTCTTTATATATATATATATATATATATATATATATACCTTATTTTTTTATTTCTTCAAGTTACATCTCAGTCACAATCCCTTCCCTACTCCCCCTTCCTGTCCCACCCTTCCACCCTCTTCCCCTCAACAGCTCCACCTTTCAGTCCAACAAATGGTTCCTTCTCTTATAACAGTAAATACTATACAAAACAACAGAAATAAATACGCCACATTTATGAGAGTTAAATGGCCCAGCATACATTCCCAATGTCCAGTCCATACATATTTGACCCATGACTTTAACATTCTACCATCTAACCATCTCCATGAGTTTAAAGTTCTATATCTTACTTGGTAGCAGGGAAGTCGACAGCCTAACTCTGCCAAGACAGGGTAGGTAAGTCCTTCATAATCCCTGCTCTACAACAAATGTCTGTCAGAGAAACAGGACCCAAAGGCTGAAGATTGATGCTGGAATGTATGGAGAGAAAATGGGAACTGTCCAGGCAGCTACTGGTATGTTCTTTCTTAGTTTTGGAAGCTGCAGGCTCTGCACTTCCTATATAAGCAAATATATTTATCCCTCTCAGGTCTCTGAGGTGGTTGAAGAATAGACAGATAGAATCTTATAGTTAAATTTTGAACTGTTTAGGAATCAAGAGGGTGTTATAGATCTAAGAAGATACTCTTAAAAGTGTGTTACAAGATAGTATGAATGTTGAGTCACATATAGACCTTTAAACTCATGGAGTTGGGTAGATAGTAGAATGTTAAAGTCAGGGGCCAAATAGGTATAAACTGAACATTGGGAAGGTATACTGGGCCAATTTAATCTCATAAATGTGGCATATTTATATCTATTGTTCTGTATAATACTTACTGTTATAAGAGAAGGAACCAGCTGTTGGACTGAAAGGGGAAACCTCTGGAGGGAAGAGGGTGGAAGGGCGGGTTAGGAAGGGGGAATAGGGAGGGGTTTGTTACTGAGATGTAACTTGAAGAAAAAAAAATAAAGTATTTATAAAAAAAAAAAAAAAAAAGTTCTATATCTGACTCAGCTTTCATACTAATTTGCATCACAATTATAAAAACATCTTCTTAGATCCAGAACACCCTCTTGATTCCTAAACAACTCAAAATTTAACTATGAGACTCTAGCTATCTATTCTTCAACCACCTCAGAGAGCTGAGAGGGATAAATATATCTGATTATGTAGGAAGTGCAGGGCCTGCATCATCCAAAACTAAGAAATGACATATCAGTGGCTGCCTGGACAGTTCCCGTTTTCTCTCCATACGTTAGAGCATCAATCTTTACCATTTTGGTCCCGTTTCTCTGACAGACATTGATTGTAGAGCAGGAATTATGAAGGACTTACCTACCCTGTCTTGGCAGAGCTAGGCTGTCGACTTCCCTGCTACCAAGTTTTGTCCTTTTTGGACAGCAGTCTGTCTACAGTTGAAGCAAGGGGTTTTTCATGCCAAGAGATAGGCTTGCCACTAATTAACCATCTCACACTGGAGATTCTTCGATGCTCATCTTCTACTTGGAGTAGACTAGGGGGTGCTGTCAGGAGCCGATATGTCTCGATATAAAAAAAATCTTAATTTATGAAAACATCTTTGAATGCCATATTCTGCAGATCTCTTGGGGTTTTTGAAGATGCCCTATCTATATCTTGTGTTTAGATAAGCAAATGTTGCTTGTCTCTTAACAACTTGATTTCTGAGTAGCTTAGAGAATATCTGTGAAAGACTGTTATAGTAGCTAACAAAATGACACGCTTGCATGACTAGGAGTTTGTATTTCTTAACTATCCTATATGGTTTAAGACGGTTGGTATCAAAAGGCCAGAGCTTCACATTTGATTTTTAAATATCACTAGGTACAATACCTTTAAGAAGTGTTACCTTTAATTTTGTATCAATATACAAAGATCAATACCAATGTGGCCAATTATACTCTTAATTTTGTATCAATATACAAAGATCAATGCCTATGCAGCCCAATACAATCTTAATATTACGTCAGTATACAAGGGTCAATACCATTGTGGCCAAATATAATCTTAATTTTGTATCAATATACAAAGATCAATACCAATGTAGTCCAATACAATCTTAATGTTGTATCAATATACAAAGGTCAATACCAATGTAGTCCAATACAATCTTAATTTTGCACAATATACAATGGTCAATACCACTTTAGCCAAATATAATACTAATTTTGTATCAATATACAAAGGTATAAGGGCATATTCAATAATTTGTCCCTTCTTCTTGGTCCTTCCCATACTATGTCTATGTGCCGTTTTTCTCAATTCTGTGCACTCCTACATAGGAGAGAAAGAAGGATACAGAAAAGAAAAAGAAGGAAGTCCCTGGGTGTAACATCCAAAACCATTTAACCAGATCATTTAACAGCTTGTAGTCTCTTCCCCTAAATAACAAAGTTTTCTGTTATCCATCAAATAACCAAAAAGTGTGGGGGGGAAACACCCTGCCCACCCTCTGGGCATGGGACGTTGCTCTCTTAAAATGACTTCCTGCAGATTTGGGTTGTAGTAAACCTGTTTGGGGCCCAAACCAGAATGGAAAAATGGTTAAAAATGTTAATACAATCCTTTTAGGTTCAGTCTTTTTGTGCTCAGCTGTTTAGATGTCCTAAGAAGTTTGTAGACAGAAACTGATCTTCCAGGCTTTACTGAAGTTCTGGCTGGGGCAGTGTGTAGAGCTGAACGAACTTAGTGATTTCTTAAAGTAGAGGCTGGAGGTCCAAACTCACTTCCTCACACTTGTGCAGCAAGCATTTGACCAACTGAGCCATCTCCCAATCCCTAAGTTATACTCTCTTGTAACAACACAGAGATTCCACAAGTCCAAACTCTGCTGGACAATTTTCTTCATTGCTTTACAAAAACCATCTCATTCAACCACATGGTGATACATACAAAGGGTTGGGTGTTATGGTTAACCTCTACTGTCATATTTGTAAGTATATACAGTGGCTACAAATGGCTTAGGAAATGGTTCTGTCAGGAAAGTAGTTGCCACACTGCATGAGAGTCTGTGTGTAGAACCCCAGTACTAATGTAGAAAACAAAATGTGTCACCAGAAGAAGTGAGGCAGAGTTCTGTCTAGCCAGTTCATGATCTCCAGGTTCAGTGTCTAAACAATGAAGTGGAGAATGATAATGTAAGACATCCAATCCTCATTTCCCAATATAAACACAGATCCACATCTACACATTTGAACATACATATAAGGATGGATTTGAGCCTCCTTAAAATTATCAAGAAGAACATTGTCTGTTTTTTTTTTTTTTTAAACAGGTCTTACCCAGTGTTGGGTGCAAAGGAAGCAGTGAGCAGGCATTGTTGGTATCTTGAGTAGTTGAGTAAATGTTTGAAAGCATGCTCTCTTGTCTCTTCCTTTGCAGAGATTTCAGCTCTTTTTGATTCTGGCACCTCTGTTACATACACATTTCAAGAACCGTACCCAGTGACCAAGAATATAAGCCTCTCATCTTCGGCTATCTACACAGATACAGCTCCATCCAAAGAAACCATCACACTGAACTTCGTTACAGCACAGGCCCCTAGCCTCTTGCTCTTCCTCAATTTCTCTTCTCAGAATTTTCTGGCTATCCTGATCTCCAAGAATGGTGAGTGTTGGTGGCATGAAGCTACAGGCCACCCTTGCCTAGAGGGACAGCCTTATGCCGTGCAATACTCTGTAGAGACTAACAGCTGGGCAGCCTAACCTTCCTTCCACTTTATCTTGATGAGCTGTAATTGGTATTCTGGGCCAGTGTCAATTTGCCATTGAAGTCTCAAACTCATTGACTTTAATTTATCTTGATTGTGTAGTGGTAATTCTTTATTATTTCTTCAATGTTGAAATCCTTTAAGTGTAAAAGATTATAAGTAGGTCTGAATTTCAGAAGGATAAGTGTCACATGAATCCAGTCATCTTTGCTGCTCTGCTCATCACTAGTAGCTAGTAAAGCATAAATACTGGCTGTGTCTATAGATGGGCATTGTCCAGGTCTTCAAGAGAAGTACGATGTGGGAGTCATAAGCCTTTGGAACAGGACCTCACTTTTGAGAGTTTTCACTTAGAGTCATTAATTCTTTTTATATAATGACTGACTACTAAACTATTTGTCACTCTGAAATGGTAAGACCTGGATTATTTTGCTTGGCCAAAGAATACTACTGTTTAACAAATGAAACTTTGTTATTTTTTTCCTTTCCTGAAATTATTACAAATTAGTTATAAAACTCATGCATTTTTACAGGGCATTGTCCTCTGACTTCACATATGCAGATGAACTCAAGTATTTTTGAAGGCTCTAGTTTATTGTTATCTGCATTTCTTTGTTGGTGACATCCTCAATGAAATGCCATTTGCAAAGAAGACTTAGCTTCTAAGTTTTCATGGTATCCGTTGCACCTAAGTTGTCATGATGATGTTGCTGATTATGAGCATACAATAAAGAAGTGAATCAAGCATTGGTAAGAAGGTAAGCCTAGTGGTTATAACATGGTTAGATAAAGGACAGAAATTAAAATCTACAAGAAATAATCATGATAATCACATATGATGGCAGTTGGAAATCAAGCTTATCACATAATTTTTTTTATCACACTATGCCAGGACAAACCCTCCTAACAGAGCCCCACCCAGTACACCATGAAATCAGAATTCTACCATATCTAATAGTTGTTTGAAGAAATGAACAGAGAAAACACACATCTATCCCCATAGCATGGTCTCAGAGAACACTCTCCTGTGATCAAAAATATGGTTGTACTCCTCTTGTAATCTTTTGGCACTATGACAGGATTCTAGACTTTTGGTCATTTCATCCCAACCATACAGTTAAGCTTTAGGGTAGACTGTGGTGTACCACAGCAGAAGAGAGGCCTACGGAAGGTGGCATGTATGCTACATTGTCTACACTTCAGGTGTAAGTTACATATTCCCTTTTTCTGACTGGTGTGTGTATGTGTTATCTTTCTTTCTCATGGTGTACTGAATATGACTTGACTATAAAGAACTATTCATTTAATCTGAAAGGTATAATGAAAACTGGGGAGTGTGTGGGATGAACCTGCCTAAAGCACAATAATGATACATAGATACATAGGACTCTATAGATGTCATTTATTCTGAAACCAAGATAGAGGGAAGAAAGAATAAGTACAAACAGGCAAGAAAGGAGAGAGAGAAAGAGAATGAGGAGAAGGAGGAAAAGAAAAAGGAAGAAGAAAAGAAAGAGGAGGAGGTAGAAAAAAGATGAAGAAGGGGATAGGAAGATGAAGTGAAAGAAGAAGAGGAAGACTGATTATTTTTCAAGCCCATGGGCCATTTAATCATCTACTTGTCACTAGTTTAAATGTTTATGGCCAAAAGCATGTCAATAGAGCAGACCTTCAGCTGTGAAATATCGAGGCTTTCAAGTGTATAAGGCTGTCTTTGGATACTGGGGGACGTATAGTTGGAGCAAATACATGGAGAGCAGATAGATAATCAATCCATGGAATAACCAGGAATATCTCTCAACAATCAGCCCAGTTGTCTGAATCACTTTATTCTGGTGTGTTTGGGCCATATTAAGTAGGTTACAGAAAGGACTGTCCCTGAAGTGTCTTTAGGGTTAGGCCTTCACATACCTATGCCAGCCACACTGAACCTCTGAAAATATGGCTGCCAAAAATACCTGAAATATAGAACAGCAATCACTACACCTAATTATTCTAATGAGCCCACACTGTGCTTAACTCTTTTAGTAATTCTGCTTGCCAGTTAATACTAATATACCTAATGTGCCAGGTTTCTACAATTGTAGAAACTGAGACACAAGGAGATCACAGATCATAATACCACAACAAGTAACAGACAGAGAAGGGCCTCCACTTCCCTTTCCCAGACCAGTAGCATAGCAGATATTTTTTTTTTAATTGTGGAAGAATCTCACTGGAACTCTCAGATTTGCTCCCCCTGCTTCTGATTGATGGGATTATGGATGTGCACCACCACACCTGGGTTTGTTTTCTTAATCTCAAGAGCAAAATGAAAAGTGCTAATTTTTCAACCTTTGGAACACAAAATTTATTTAAATAATTGACATTTCTTTAGTAGGAAATCATTATTGAATTCCTCCTTGGCATATTTTCTCTTATCTTCTTTTCAGGATATACTTAAACTCTCCCTTTACTTGAAACTCCACCTGGCCCTATAGATATTTAAATTTTAGAACCTCCCCCCCCCCCCCCCGCCCCCGACTAAATTCAGGAAACAAAGATATTGTGTAGATCCTAACAATTGGTTTTGTAGCTCTCAGGCAAGTGTGAGAGCTCAGGTTTGCAGCATAGTTTCTCAGGCAGACTCACAGGAGAAGCTCTTGATATAAAAAGCTCTTCTGATAAACATGTGGATCCAATCCTAGAAGACACTCATTGAGATTTTCAGGTTCTTGTGTCCTGGAACAGGACTAGTTAAGTATTAGTTACGTGTTAGTAGATAGGTGTTTTATGGGTACCAATAAATATAAGAAGTACTTATAAATAAAAATATTTCAGTTACAAAAAGAAAAAAAAAAGGAGTTCTACTTGTTTTCTCTCAGGATGATGAAAACTCCAATTCCAGCACTGTGGGATCAGAAGCCATGGTTCTGGAATAGAAAGAGAAATTTTGTAAACACTCAGCAAAGTTCTCATCTTGTGGGATGTAAGCTCACTCTCTCTCTCTCTCTCTCTCTCTCTCTCTCTCACACACACACACACACACACACACACACACACACACACACACGAGGAATGAAGGGGGATTTTGAGGTGGGGGATCTTCAGGAGACACATGAATAGGTTTTGAGGCACAGACAACTACTTTATAAATGTAGCAACTAGAGGAAGAGAGGGTTTAAATGGAAGCAGCATGTCCAGAGTGGTGAGTGCTCTAAGAATACATTTCATTTTATTCTGTATGCTTTTAAGTGTGTGAGTGTGTGTGTGTTTGTGTGTGTGTGTGTGTGTGTGTGTGTGTGTGTGAGTGTGGTAGTGTGTGTGTGTGTGTGTGTCTGATTTGCAAAGTAAGTGCTCTATTAAATTAGACATCAGTACAGTTGGACATTTTATTGAATAACAATTCTCCCTTCCCCATACTATCAAAGTATTTCTTCAAAATTGTCTTTTGACAAATTTTCCTGGAGCTCCTTCTAAGTGTCAGGAACTATTTAATATACCAGAGAGACAGATAGGACCATGCCCTGCTATTAAGAATCTAATTTCATCCAGAAACATATATAAGTACAAGTTTCTCATAGATATATAGTTTGTACAGTTTGAATACAGTTAGACTATCTGCCAGGAAGGTCATGGACATTGGGTAGAGGAAGTGGAGAAGAAAGTTGATTCATTTACTTTGGAAGAGAAAAATCACAAAATATTCCACAAAGAAAGTGAGTTTTCAGTTACATGAGATAAATCAATATTCTCTTGGCAGACAAAATTTTAATAAAAATATTTTAATTGATTTTTCTTATTTTACCATCTTATTTTCACTAAGTGTTTTAAAATGTGTGCATTTGCATTTGTGTGAATTATTTTCTTCTCCATTTTCTCTGATAAACTATACCCACAAAGCAATTTAGGAAGGGTCATAGTTTGAGGATACAGTCTATCACTAAAGGGAAAGAATGCAGCAAATAGCTGAATGCAGCCAGAAAGCAGAGAGCAATGGATTCTGATACTCAGCTCAGTTCCTCCCTTTTGACAAGTCCAGGATCCCAGGTAATGGGATGGTGCTGCACACATTTAGGTTAGATTTTCTAACTTTAATCTAATCCAGATAAACCTCCCAGCTATGTCCCAAGGCTTATATCTCTTTGGTTATTTTAGATACTGTCAAGTATTTAGATACTATCAAGTTGGCAATCAATGTTAACCATCACACAGTCTCTATGTTCACCATACATACCATACAAATACTTTAATTGGTGTTTTTGATTCCTTGTTAGTTAAAATAAACAAGTGAAGCTAGAAGATGCACAAATAAAGTCATCAATCTATGCTGAAATTCGTTCTGTACAAAATCCAAATGATGTATCCAGGTCACCTTCCCTTTGTGGCTTTTCCATTGCTTCTGGCATTGAGTGATTTGTGTGCCTTTGCCTCAACATTTCTCTTTTATCAGTTCTTTGGAGCTTATAAATTTATAAGGCTCACAGACTAAATTTCTGATTGCCTATACCTCAAAAGGAATAATTATTACCTGAGATACTTTGTATTTTGTATGTATTAGTTCAAGAGAAACAGAAACAAGAAAGGAAAAAGACAGGAAAAGTCTTTAAAGTACAAAACCTAACAGTTGCCAGTCAGGGTCAAGTTGACAATAATATGTCCTTACTGTTCCTACTTTCTCTCAAAAAAAGTCCTTCAGAGGTCACTGTTGCCTCTTGTCACTCATCTCTCTGATACCAGTATATGCTTGAGTTCTGCTGGGAGTTGTGAACACTGAGCTGGAGAAGCATGCCCCAGGATGTTACATCTATTTATTTATTTATTTATTGCCTCATTCAGCCCTGACCACTTTAGTCTCTTTGATTGGTCCATCTACAGATAGTTTCAAGGTTAGACTTGACTGAATCATTGGATACATGCATGACATTTAAATAAATTTTCCCTTTTCTTCTATAATCCATTTCATAATAATGTTGCTATCTTTTAGCAATGACTATGAATGTTCCTCGAGGGTAGGACATGTTCTGTATCACAGGATTAATCCAGAGTGCTAAGTGGTGGGTCTAGGTAGAGGAATAAAGAAATATGAGTAGAATGAGATGCTAACATTATCCTTATTTCTCTTATTTTAGTTGTGATGAACATTTTAATTTTTTGGTTTGCTCCTAAGAATCTAAATATTATTCTGAACTGATTTTGTCCCTACTTGCTATCCTAGATGTTGGAGTCCTGACTTTTCCCTCTTCAATTAAGGTTGGATTTGAAGTAATTGAGTAATTAGGTCAAATGTAGTTGGATTCCTGATCCCAAAGAAGATACTGGAGGACTTTATCTCCCTCTTCCTGGGACATGTAAGGACAAAGTTGGGAAGTCAGCCTCAACACGCAAAGATGAGAGCCTTCTCCAGGAGGAAACACCAAAATAACTCTACCTTGGATCTCTAGCTGCTAGAAGCATAGGAGAAAAAGAAAAAAGAAAAAGAAAAAGAAAAACCTCTTATAGCTAGGTCAAGTAGCTCAAGGGCTTTTTAGTAATTGCTATTATAGCAATTAATTAAAGACAAAACAAAATGATGCATGTGTATGTACTTCATAGACAGTAATTAACAAAGCATTTCATCACTTTATTGATAGCATTAATAATATGAATTATTAATTTAATATTGTTTATCAGACCATGAATACAAAGGCAAATATTTAGGATATTTGATATTAAAGTATAATTAAAAGAGGAAATAGAAACTGCCCAGACCCTAGAGTATGAGAACTTCAGAGGCAGAAAATTACTAGAGGAAGATGAAAAAGATAAGACTGTGAGTATTCTCACATTAGATGGCTGCCATTGCACTGGGACAGTAGATTTATCTACACAGGAACATGAAGACAAGAACATTTAGGAATGACTGTTTCTAATGCCTTGTGAAATATACCTTCCAAAGAGAGGTAGGGAGATCAGCAGAGGGGATAAAAACCAGGGAAGAGAGTGTATGTGAAAGTCAAATAAAGAGTTGTAGAAGGAAATACTAATTTTTATAATTGATGCTTAAGGTTATTAGGGTAGCAAAGCTAAACCTTAGCCTGCTATTTATGAATAAACACACAAACACCTGTTACATTTTTATGATACACTGTAGCACTGGAACTAGGCAAATCTTAATCCTCTAAGCTAACTTTCTACCTTGTGTGATAAAACCCCATAGTACTTGTATATATGTTCCATGTCATGCCCATCCTCCAGGCAACATGGAGTTCCTATCCACCTGACCCATGGAGGCCATCCCTCTTCCTCCTTCTTGTAGAAATAATTAAATTGTTTACTTTTATTTAAATTATCGGTAATTGCTTCACGATTGTTACTCCTTAACCCACCACTATCAATGAGCACACTGACAACACGTGAATTTTAACAAGCTTTGGTCTGAATTGAGTAATCTTGGCCCATCTAAGCTATCTCATAATTCTATTCCCCAAATATGACTCCATATATGCATACGTCCCCTGGGCTTTTATTCCCTGTGCTATGCCTTTGTTCCAGTCCACATGGAATGACATTCTTTTCTCTAACCCATGGCGTGTGTCTCCTAGTCTGCTCTTGACTTTTTGTTTCGCTGCTTGTCTTGGAGCCTTCTTCTATCCAAGATGCTCTCTGCCTCTGAAGCCCAACTTAGTCCTGCCTGCCACTGTCTTTGTCCAATCTCAGTCCTCAGCATTTATTCAACCAATCAGAGACAATGTAAATAACAGACAACAAACACAACCAATTAATTAACATTTAGAATGGATAACATCACCCCATCACCTTCTCCTAGTGATTCTTCTCTCCCACAAAAGCTAATCAACCTCTCCCCCACCTCCTCCTACCTCTCTTGCCAAGCCCAGGCTATAGGCTGTTTTATTCAGTCAGAGATGACTTAGTAGGCAAGGTCATAAGCATCACGTTTGTCCATGTATATCACATCATGAAGGAAGACAGGAGTACTAGCCTTTCAGATTGTCCTAGCAAAGAATCTTGTGTACTGCAAGGCCATATCCTTTAAGCCCAAGTCAGCAGATACAGTTAAACATGGTATAAATTCTCTATATGTTTTAGTCATGATAAGTATGGAACTATCTGCCTGTGTAAATCATCATCAAAGGAAATCAAAATATGGAGAGGGGAGTAGAAGCTTCTAAAACAGTCCTCTAAGTCCTTGGACAAGGAAACTAATCAAAGGCTTATCTAGAAATGAAGCTAAAGAAATAAAAGCGATAATTACTCTGCAGACACCTATTGAGTATAGTCTTAGTCTGTGAGGGTGGCACACAAAATGCTGCTGGTGGGTGACTTAAAGGAGGAATTCATTTCCTTACAATATTTGAAGACTAGGAGTACAAAATCTAGGGCTGGCAGAGACAGCTGTAGTCTGGTGAGAGTTCCCGTGTTGGATTGACTGACCACCTTTTCTACCTGTGCTTATGTGTTTACATCAAGGGGAGATGGAGAAGGAGAGGGAGAAAGAACTAAAGAGCAAAACAGAGAGGAGAGAGAGAGAGAGATAGAAAGAGGTAGTGAGAGTAAGGAAAGAGAGAAAGGGAAAGATGTCTGAATCATCTTGTGTCTTTTCTTTGAAGAATGTTAATTTTGTAAGATCAGGGAATATTCTTATATATTTGGTTGTGAGCCTAGCCTTTAACGGCTGAGCCATCTCTCCAGCCCAAGGGAATATTCTTTATGTTATCAATTTGTTACTAGGGAAATTAGTACCGCCTTTTGAGGCTTTTAGTCTCCTTAATAAAAGTAGTCAAGGAGGGGCTCAAAAAGAAGCTCAAGAAACTTTATTATACTCTAAAACAAAACTCCAAAGCAGGCAAACTGTAACTCTTTACAGCATCCCAAAGGAAAGAGACACAGAATAGGAAGAGAAAGCCAAGCTGTTTGAGCTAGGTATGTATGGAGACTGACCATGTGGCAAAAAGAGAGAAGCCCAGAATGTCAGAAAAAACACAAGTAAGTTTTGGCCAGCATTAGAAAGAAAGAACATAAGATAAGAAAAAGGGAGAGTCGTACTGCTTAGAAAGAAGTACAAATAAAATAGAGCCTCATGGTGATTATGGAGTTGCACTGAGGGATTATGGGAAAGAAAGGTACATTATCACATTAAAGGAATAATTACAGTTTCCATTTCTTTAGCTTGCCTTAATATGAACCAGCCTTCCTAAGGGTTGGTTCCTTGTACAGTTGTTTAGCTAGCCCATTTAAATGAACTCTTGGGGAGGATGTAATGATATGTTCCAAACAGAAGTAGATTGTTTTCGTAGTGAAAAAATTAATCTTAGTTGTCATATCCAAATGTAGCCATGTTAAATGGTAAGCTTCAATATACACATTTTATTAATAACATGAAATGTACTAGATACTCACCTATTTATATTTACTAAAAAGTAAATATAGTATTACTGACTTTCAGAAAATTCGTGAAGTAAAGGACTGTATTTGATTCATCTTAATATCACCATTGCACAATGCACATGAGCTCACAGACTATTCTCTGGTTGAAATATGTATTCTGCCTCTAGTAAGAAAAAGATTCACACAACTATCAAGTATAGAAAGTCCCCATGAGAAGATTTTATAACCAAAACAATACTTTAGCCTCCTGAGGCCTACAGAGTCAATAAAAAGAAAAGATGAAAAGAGTGAAGTATCAATATAAAGTGTAAAAATAACCTTTATTCCCCTCATGTAATTGTCATCTTAGAGGCTTACTGCTGAATGAGCTCACCCTTTTTTGTTGTTTCTGAACTCTTGCTGACTTGTTTGACTCAGCTGTTCTGGCTCAAAATTCCTCTCCAAGCTGACTGAATCAAACTGGCTTCTTCCTGCTTCTGACTAAATTGCTTTGCTTGTCCTCAAACTAACTTTAGCAATCTGTTCTAATCTTCTGACTCCTCATTCTCTGGTTCGTTCTGTCTTCACCCATGTCTAGCTTGCTCTCTCTGCCACCTCTCACTGTAAAGCTATCCTGGTAAAACACTCTCTGAACTCCAGAAACTGAACTGCCACAAACTCATTTCCACTGCACTGCCTGTCAAGTGACTTCCAAGTCACTGGCTGAACTCAACTCAACTCCCTGAATTCAATTAACTCTCCCTGCATTCTCTTAAATAGCCTCTCTTTCTTGTACTGTTCTCATGAGAGTTTGGCATATCCTATCCTGTCAAATCTTTCTGTGATTTACTACTTTATCTGTCCCTCAGTTAGACATCATTGTTTGGGATTAAAGGTATGTACAGGGTCATGTCTATATTACATCCAGAGAGGTTATATACACACCAAAGGGTGTATATTCCACCCAGATGGACTAAAGGTGTGTGGTGTGTCTGTATTTCAGCTGTATCACACAGACCTAGGTCTTTGGATATGATCTCTTGTCAGAGCAGCCATGTTGCTGGATTAAAATTCCCCTACAATAAAAACACAACTCTTACCTAAAAAGGGATAAGAAATATTTTATTCTAGAGCTAGCTATGAGTGACCAAGACCACAAAACATAGGGCAATCACAGAACATGGATTTGGGGTATCTCAAATTTTATGTGCCAATGTGATAATGGTTTGATGAAGTTTTTATGGTAACAGAACAAAGGAAATCATGAGATAAGTCACTTCTCAAATATATTTGTGAAATATTACGATGGTTAAACCAGATCCTATCTGAGATAACTCACCTCTTTGGTTGGTGAAAGGTCATGACCTCTTAGGAAAATATAGCTGAAAGGTTTCATTTGCCAGTCATAAAGATGAAGTAATATAAATAAATAAATAAATAAATAAAAAGACTCCAGGAAACAGGAAGACTTAGAGAATTGCTGTGACATTTCCTTAGTAACAGTATTGTGTAGGTGGGGGGGGGGAGGCATAGGGTATTGGCATAGGGTATAGGTATATCCGTGTCTTTTTTTTCTTTTCTTAAATAAATCTCTGTCTTGGAAAAAAAAAATATTAACTCAGACACAATGATGGACAAGTGACACCTATCAAGGTACTAAACGTAGCCCATAACAAAGTGTACATAGGTTCCAGAAGTTGTGCTTCTTTTAAGGAATTTTTTTCACAGAAGAAAGGTTTATAATCATCACATCAAGTAATTTTGCTCACCCCCAAAAGGCAAAGGATTTTGGGGATAGACAAGAATACTAGTGCAAGAAACTCCCTTTATAGCTACAGGTTCTAAGTCAGAATCACATGTATAAACAAGTGGCTGAAGTGAACATATCCAGGCAGGGAATTTAGTATTAGAATGAGCAAAACTTGCCTGTATCAGGTCTTCTAATGAGAGCCAGAATGACTTGGCAATTCTGGATGACTTCTTACAAGTTTCTTCTCCAGAGGGCCTTAGCTAAGAGAAGTACAATCTCAGGATCCACATAGTCATGTGAAGAGCAACACCTTCCCTGAAACTACAGCTGTCTAGGGGATTACGATATCACAAGATTGCAGTGGAGTCGCTCTGAGAAGAGGGTATGCCTCCTTCCGGGCACATGAATGAATAAAGTCTTCTGAATGAACTTGGGCCTGAGCAGAGACTGACTGTTATTCTGCCTCAGCATATTCTCTCTGAAGTTCCATTTGGCCACCTCTGGAGCATGTACAGAGGTGGAGTTTGGGGCTCTGTCTGTTGATCAGCTGCTCTGTAGCTGTATTTTCTAAAAGACTCTGGGTCATTTCACTTTGTACTTCCCTAGTTTAGATAACTCTCAAGAAACATTCTTAGAACTGAGCAACTGTTTTTTTTTCAAGCAAGGTTGTTTGCTAACTATAGTGTGAGCCTCTAATTATTTTCTCCCTTGTGATGTTCACTGGTTTGATAATGGAGGGTGGGGGGCAGTGCTTGGGGTACTCATTTTTTTTTACATGTAGATTTGGGATAATTGTGTTGGTCAAGGGTCTCCCAGCAGGTTTTTGAGATTAATGAGATCCTGTTTATAAAGATTTTGGAGAACTCAGATGAAAGATATACAAAATAGGGTTATTATGGGATGCAACAAAAAGCTGACTGCATACTGAGCCACCTGGATCTTTTTTAAATTGCTGGGGTGAAGAGATTGGGGGATTGCATATTTAACTTTTGTACTAGACCTCTAATCAGAGGTTTAAGGAATAAGGAAATATTTATTATGTGTGTGAGGAAAGCCTTTCTCATATAAAAGGCATGCTGTTACTCTCCTTGCAGCACTTGACCTATAAATATTTGCATCCTGAGGTGGAAAAGAAGGTGCTAACTCAGCCTTCTGTGCACTTCATTTTCTCTTTTGCAGCAAGTATGCTTTGAATGGTCATTAACTTCTTTAGCTCCCCAGTAGTTTAGCATGTAGATGTCTCCGTTCTGTCCCCTTTCCTTTGTGTATACAGTGTGCTTATCTTCAGTAACAAGCCACTCCCACCTCAGGTTTACTTAAGGATTCCTGGAATTGCTTTGTGGAGAACAGTGTTTACTGCCTGTACACAACCCTATCCCTGGTGATACTGTTCTTCGTGGTCTAAGTTTAGGCTGAATGTTTCAAAGCCCAATTACTCAAGAATATAATCAAAACACAATGGGATTGCCAAATATTGAAGGTAACCAGCCAAAAATAAAGCAATGGAAGATTAGAAATGAATGGTCAAACTTGACAGAGGGCCAAGTAACTGAAGATGACCAAGCATCCCAGGTAATTCTCTGGGTTCTCTTTTTGTTGGGTTTAAGAAGAGAAGGGGGTAGTTTCTAAATGGCATAGACTGAGAGGTTCTATTTTGATAGATATGCTAAATTATAAAATCATTTTTTACTCTGTTTGTCCCTTTCTATAATGCACCTGATTTTAATCATATGCCAACTTGATTATACATACACATAAGATAGTAAGTAGGCGCTTTTCCCTAAAAGCTTAATTGACAATACAGTTTTTGCCTTATTACACATAAACCCCAAACTATTTCAGACCAGATCTGACGTATGATTGAACAGAATCTAAATGTAGTCTTCCTTAAGGCAAGAAAAGCTTAGTCTATTGGTCAGAATAAGGTGTTCGTGCATTTGGATGCAGGTGGAGCTCAAAGTCCTTGATTGGTTGCTATAATGAATTGCTCAGAGTTGGGGGCAGAGTGTACATACTACTTGCAGGTGACTGTTTCAGGCTGTGCTGCCATGTGTATTATATTAGAAGAATGCTGTGCTTATGTAGAGCCAAACTGTGTTTCTGGCTACTAAACTATTCTCTGTGTTTGCTTACCTCAATGCTTCACTGAAGAGACATTTTTTATTTGTTTGTTTTTGTGTATGTGTGTGTTTTTGTTTTTTGTTTGTGTGTGTGTGTTTGTGTTTGTTTTGTTTAGTTTTGTGTGTGTGTGTGTGTGTGTGTGTGTCTGTGCATGTGTGTTTTCAAGACAGGATTTCTCTGTGTAACAGCTCTGGCTGTCCTGGACTGGCTTTGTAAACCAGGCCAGCCTGGAACTCAAAGAGATCAGCCTACCAGTGCCTTCCAAGTGCTGGTTTTAAAGCCACTACCGCCTGGCTTTTTTTTTTTTTTTTTTTTATAATGGGGTTCAGTTTGAAATTATGTTTGAGAAGGTAAGAAGGTAAAACCCACAGTGAAACATTTTAGAAATTTGTTATTAACATAAAACACAGCACCTTGTATTTGGTAATTCTACTGTGGTACACACAGGTGCATGCAGGAATCTAGAGGGAAGAAAACTTCTCGATTAGTGCAAATGTTGTAGGACACAGCTACATCCCCTGGCTGAGAGAGAAGCCAGCATTGTTTAACAGGTCAAGCTGAGTTATTACATTAGAATAAAACATGGATGAATCTACTAAGAACAAATGATTTTAAAATTAATAATAAAGCTTAGTCATAGTGTTGTTATTCAGAGAAACTACATATAAAAATACAGAACTCTGCTTAAACATGGATAAATGTACAAATTTATCAGCTCTCCCTTTTCACACTTCCAAAACTACATTAAGACATTTTAGAAAGAATTGAAAATGATAGAATTCCAAAAGGCAAAGATAACAGATGACAAATTACAGCTGGCCAAAAAAAGTCAGCACATTGTTGAAATCGTAAGACTGGGAACAGATGGAAGAGGTGGCCTCCCTTCCAGTCTATGCTGAAAATGAGTTTAGGGGAATATGCCCCACTTTTACTGGTGGTCTCTGCTGGGATATAGTGTTTAGAGATTCTTGGCATAGTATTGAAATACTTGAAGTGATACACACAAATAGCAAAGTAGCAAGAAATTTAGTTAAATACAAAGTGAAATCAAAAGCCAGATACTGTATAAGAGAATAGTTGGCTTGAATGAGATGTATTTGAGAGCCCCTGATTATTGTTTGGGCTTTTTTTTTTTTTAAGGTTGAATAGGAGGAGTAGTTGCTTGCTAGGGATAGCATGTGAGTTGTTTTCTATTTTTATTGATAGACTTGGATTATGTAAGCCTCTATTCACTGCACATATCCTTCCTCATGATGTATCTAATTTTAGTCTTATGCACAGAAATCTTGCTTAGTTATAAAGTAGTAAATAAGAGATTTTCCCTAAAATTACCTTGCCTTGTTGTGTACACTTTCAAATCCTGCATAGTCTGCATCATATTATAGGGAATTGGCCCTAGAATTTGCTTCAGAGTAGCTTTGGTCACACAAGCACAATTCCTGAAGGCTTTCTGGAAACTCCATTGCTTCATAAGGGAGTGTACTTTCAGCTCTATGCAAGTGGAAGTAAAGTTGCTAAGTGCATTGGGATAAGGGCTGTGTGTAGTTTAATCCAAGCAGGCCCTAGGCCCTTTACAGCTGCTTTTCACAGGGCTGCTCTGCTCACCCTAGATCCTGGGCTTGAACATGGAATAAGGGTAAGTCAGGTTGTGTTTATGTAGAGAGATGTCAAATCTTAGTCCAAAGAAGACAGACAAAATTAGTTCAGGAAGGTAGACATCCACCTTCAATGTACACTTATCCTTTGGCATGTAGAAACTGAACCAAAGATTAGTCAAAAGTGAAGTCTCACTGTAGATCCACTACTAAACAGGCATGGAGTACACTCTGCACACTGAGCTGAGATGCCAGCCTGATTTACTGACTTTCTTTCTTCAATTCAGAAAAAGAGAACATTCTTCCACAGAAGAATTAACAAATCTATGGAAAATATAAATGATGTCTAGGTCTTTAGAAATATCCCCATTGAAAATCAGTCTCCCATGTGGTCACCAGTCAATGGAAACTACTCACTAATAATCTCAGCCTGCATTTTAAAGTTTCCATCTGACTTATAAAGTCTCAATCATTTGAGTGAACAAGAAGCAAACACTTCTAGGCCCATAAATCTTCTAAGATGGTAAATAAAATAGTCAAGTGAACAAACCAAGGTATACACAAACATAGTAATAAAGTGGGCTGCAGAAAACCAACAAAAACACAGTGTCCTCAGAGGGACTAGGGATATGACTCAGTTCAGTGCTTGCTGCACCAAAGGAGGACCAGAGCTCTGCTCTCACCTGTGGCATGTGACTGTAACCACAGTGCTGGGAATCAGAGACAGGTGGATCTCTGGAAATCATTGATCAACTATTTTTTCCATTTGATAAATTCCAGGATCAGAGAGAGACCTTGTCTAAAAAACAAGATAATGTGGATGGAAATGTAGGATGATGTTGACTTCAGCCTTTCATGTAGTACAAGTATATTATATACACCCAAACATGTACAATACCTATAATAACATGTACATGCAATATATACAATATCTTTGTTGAGATAGGAGAATATATAAATCCATGAAATAAAATCAGGTTTCATTAAAATGAAAACCAGAAATAATTAGAAAGAACTCTTAGAAGTTTGATAGAAGAGATTTTTAAGTCTATGAAGTTGGAATATAGAATCTGAAATATCACCCAGAGAACTGAACAGGGATACAGGGAGGGGATGAGCAGACAATCTAGGAACAAAAAAGGACATTATAAGTTAAAAATGGGGTATCTAATGTCTAAAGGAATTTTCATGAAGTAAGATCAGATGTGGAAAAATGCATTAGCAATCATATAATTGAAAATGCTTTCTGAAATAAAAAGGAGAAAAAGAAGTGAAATTTGTCTTTTATGCAGCTCAGCAAGTAGAACTATAGCACATCCAGGCAAAGTTCTGAATCTAAATCTAAAGACAGATGATTAGGAGTCACACTAGTATAGGAAGTCTCAACAGACACACAGGTGCTTTGGAGATGGTAGAAGTGATCTCCACAATTCTAAGTCAAAATGATTTTATAATTTATATCATTGAAATGATAGGTTTTGTTAAATAATCAGTCATCTCTGATATTGCTGTTTGTTCCTTCCTAAGGACATTTACTGGCAGGTTCCCTTATGTGTATGATGCTTACCCAAAATTAGCATCTTAAAACAGCAAACATCATGTCACATCATTCCAGAAGGATCTGTATTAGTTTAGTTGGAAAATACTAGCCATGGTCTCCAAAGATGTCAGACCCTTGTCCTAAGCTGCTGGAATATAAAAAGTCTCAGAGTTTGCCTCTAAGACATCTCCTGTGACTGCTCATAGGAGTACTCAGGTTTCTGGTTTTTAATAATGTTCATCAGAAATGGCAGCTCTGTCCCATAGGGCAAAGCAGTAGAAGAGAACACCTGACAGAAATGGAAGGCATTTATTAGAATGACATACGAGCTGAACATCAGGGTACAGGAATTATCAAAGACTGCTATAGATGCAGCCTGCTGACATGTACTTTACTAAAGACATATAGAAATGGATGGGGGAATTGCTCAGTAGATAGAGTACTTGTCATCAACAAACATAAAAAAAAAATCTCGGTAAATCCTAGAACTAAGGAAATAGAGAAGATCCCCTGTTGATTTCACTGTCCAGATAGGCAAAGTGGTAAGTTCCCAGCAAATGAGAGATGTGTATGCCTATCTCTATCTCTCCCTCTCTCTTTCTCCCTCTCTCCCTCCCCCACCCTATGTGTGTATGCACATGCATGTGTGTAGTATGTGGCTTTATTATTTTTTGTTTCATTACACTATATTACTTTACTGTACATAGTATTTCCACCTTCCTTTAAATCTTTATTCCTTCCAACTCCCAAAACTAGCTGAGAGAGAAAGAAGGTTAGAAGGAAAAGGGACATAGGTCTCTTGAGCTACTTCCTTCTGACTTGGGTGCCAGGTGTTCTTTTAAGGAGCAATACAAAACTCAGTAGTCAGAATATCCAGAAATCCAGTAAACCAGCAACAGCAAAAAGCAAGCTAGCAAACAGTAAACACAGAAGCAGGACAAAACAGCAGCATTTCAGGGGAACACCAACACAAGGGAGAGCAGCAATTACTTCCTCATTCAGAGCGTTCCTCATCACTTTTGGGGCTCTGGCATTTATATTCATCTCAAGAGTCCTCAGAATTAAACTTTCTGCAGCTGGCTAAGCCATGCCCCTGGTAGCACATGAGGCACAATTGTAGCTTATACCTGTGGACAAACTGAAGCAGATCTATTCCTGGGATCCAAACAAAAACAATCTCACAATATAACTGGGTTTTTTTTTTTTTTTTTTAAGAAATAAAAGCTCTGACTTTGACTTCTTTGCAGATGATATGATAGTACACATAAGCGACCTCAAAAATTCCACCACAGAACTCCTACAGCTGATAAACTCCTCCATCAAGGTGCCTGGACACAAAATTACTTCTAAAAAATCAGTAGTCTACCTTTACACAAAAGATAAATGGACTGAGAAAGAAATTAGGGAAAGAACACCCTTCACAATAGCCAAAAATAATATAAAATGCCTGGGGTAACTCTAACCAAGCAAGGGAAAGACCTGTATGATAAGAACTTCAAGTCCCTGAAGAAAGAAATTGAAGAAGATATCAGAATATAGAAAGATCTCTCATGCTCATGGATAGGTAGGATTAACATAATAAAAATGGACATCTTACAAAAAGCAATACACAGATTCAATACAATTACTATAAAAATACCAACACAATTCCTTATCGATCTCAAAAGAACAATTTTTAATTTCATATCGAAAAACAAAAACCCCAGAATAGCTAAATCAATCTTTTACAATAAAAGAAGATCTAGAGGTATCACTATCCCTGATCTCAAGCTGTACTACAGAACAATAGTGATAAAAACAGCATGGTCGTGGCACCGAAACAGACTACTTGATTAATGGAATCTAATTGAAGACCCAGAAATAAACCCACACACCTATAGTAATTTAATTTTTGACAAAGAAGCCAAAACCATACAATTGGAAAAGGACAGCAACTTCAACAAATGGTGGTAGTTTAACTGGATGTTAACAGGTAAAAGAATGTAAATAGACTGATATTTATCACCATGCATAAAAACTTAAGTCCAAGTGAATCAAAGACCTCAACATAAAACTGGACACACTAAATCTAATAGAAGATAAAGTGGGGAAAAGCCTCGAACTCATTGGCACAGCTGACAACTTCCTGAAATGAACACTAATATTTCAGGCTTTAAGAGCAACAATCAATAAATGGAACCTTATGAAACTGAAAAGCTTCTGTAAAGCCAAGAATAGTGTCATTCGAACAAAACAGCAACCTATAGATTTGGAAAATATCTTCACCAACCCAATATCCGGGAGAAGGCTAATATCCAACATACATAAAGAACTCAAGAAATAAAACACCAAGAAACCATATAATCCATTCAAAAAATGGAGTACAGAACCAAACCAAGAATTCACAAAAGAGAAATCTGTAAATATCAAGAGGCACTTGGAGAAATGCTCAACATCATTGATCATCATGGAAATGCAACTCAAAATGATTCTGAGATTCCATCTCATACCTATCAGAATGAATAAGATCAAAAACTCAAGAGATAGCACATGCTTTCAAAGATGTGGAGAAAGGGGAATACTCCTCTATTCCTGGTGGATGTGCAAGCTTGTACAACTATTTTAAAATGGAATGTGAAGTTTTGGCCTTTTGTTAGTAACTGTCATAAACTGTTTAAGATACTTAAGAAATGCAAACTAATAGTCATTCAAGCATGTCATTTTTGTTAAGTACTAGGACAGTCAATTACAGTTATTTTCTAAGTTAATCAGAAATCAAGTTGGTAAGAGACAAACAGCATTTGCTTAACCAAATATAAGAGACAGATAGGTGGTCTTCAAAAACCTCAAGAGATCTGCAGAATATTGCATTCAAAGATGTTTTCTTAACTTAAGATATTTTTGATATCCAGACATGTCAGCTTCTGACAGCACCCCCTATTCTACTCCAAGCAGAAAATGAGCATCAAAGAATATCCAATTGGAGATGTTTGAATTAATGGCAAGCCTATCTCTTGGCAAGAAAAATCCCTTGCTTCAACTGTAGACAGAATGCTGTCCAAATAGGACAAAACTTGGAAGCAGGTAAGTCGACAGCCTAGCTCTGCCAAGACAGGGTATGCAAGTTCTTCATAATTCCTGCTTTACAATCAATGTCTATCAGAGAAATGGGACCAAATGGCTGAAGACTGATGCTGTAATGTATGGAGAGAAATAGGGAACTGTCCAGGTAGCCACTGGTATGTCATTTCTTAGTTTTGGAAGCTGCTGGCTCTGCACTTCCTGTATATTCAGATATATTTATCCCTCTCAGGTCTCTGATGTGATTGAAGACTAGATATCTAGAGTCTCATAGTTAAATTTTGAGTTGTTTAGGAATTAAGAGGGTGTCCTGGATCTAAGAAGATGTTTTTAAAATAGTGATGCAGGTTAGGATGGAAGCTGAGTTGGATATAGAACTTTAAACTCATGGAGATGGTTATATAGTAGAATGTTAATATCAGGTGCCATATATGTATGGACTGGACATTGGGAATGTATGCTAAGCCATATAACTCTCATAATTGTGGCCTAATTATTTCTGTTGTTTTGTATTGTATTTGTTGTTATAAGAGAAAGAGCCATTTGTTGGACTGAAAGGGTGAGCTGTTGGGTGGAAAAAGATATACCTTAACCTTAAAAACAAACAAAGGAAGGGGATGGGGGTTGAGGGGGAAGAGGGTGGGAGGATGGGACTGGAGGGGGGAGTAGGGAGGGAATTGCAATTGAGATGAAACTTGAAGAAATAAAAAATAAATTTAAAAAATCAATCTAGCGATATCTTAGAAAATTGGAAATAGTTCTACCTCAAGATCCAGTCATACCACTTCTGGGCATATATCCAAAAGATACTACGCCAAACAACAAGTACATCACCTTAGCAATGTTCATAGCAGCTTTATTTGTAATAATCAGAAACTGGAAACAACCTAGATTTCCTTCAACTGAAGAATGGATAAAAAACCTGTGGTACATTTACACAATGAATACTACTCATCTCTCAGGAACAAAGAAATCATGCAACTTGCAGCCAAATAGATGGATCTAAGAAAGCTCATTCTAAGTGAACTAACTCAAAAAGATACACATGATGTCTACTCTCTTATAAGTGGGTATTAATCATATAGCACAGGACAAAGATCCTACAACCCATAGTCACAAACAGAGAGGAACCTAGCATAACTATTGCTTGTTGTGAAATGCCTTATCCTAGCTGAGCTGCCATATTAAGCCACAGTAGAAGAAGCTCTTAGTCCTCATGTAACTGATGAAAGGAGGGGGTTTTCCCCATTGGAGGAGAAGGAGGGGACAGAGATGGGGAAGATGGAGGGAGGGTGGAACTTGAAGGGGAAGGGGGGGGGACTTTGATCTACATGTACCTTGAAAAAAAAAAGATAAAGGGAAAAACAAACAAACAGAAACAAAATCTCTTACCACACATGTGGAAGCCAGAAGACAATTGCAGGTGCTTTACCTCAGGAGCTGTCCACCTTGATTTTTGTTGAACTGCTCTTTTGCTGTTCTGGAATTTGCTGGTGTGGCTAATTGGATGGGTGGCCAGCCTGAGAGATGTGACTGTTTCTTCCATCTCAGTACATGGATTAGCAATATGTATCACATAAAAATAGGATTAAAGTCATTTTTCTGGGTTTCAGTTGTGTTAGGATTCCAGGGCTTTCTATACCATTATAGCTAGGTTCTGGAGATGTCAAATTGTTTTGGTTTCTTTATAGGTTTTTTGTTTTGTGTTTTTTGGAAACAGGGTTTCTCTATGTGAAAAGCGTTTGCTATCCTGGACACACTTTGTAGACCAAGTTGGCCTCAAACTCACAGAGATCCCCTCTGCCCCAATGAGTACTGGGATTAAAGGTATATGCCACTGTGCCTGGGTTTTGTTTTTTGTTTGTTGTTTCTTATTTATGTTTTTGTTTTTGATCTTATTCTTGTGTTGTCTTTTATTCATCTGGTTGACGCTGGTGTTGTCTCATTGTTTCTGATGTCAAATGGCCTTGGTGTTCAGGAAAACCCCCTGTTCTGGAGGTTGGTTAATCCTATGATCCCAGTGTCCACCTCTGGATGGTTGGTAGGTCCCTGTAATTGAGACTACATCTTGGGGAGTGGCTGAAACTTTCCTCAGCTGGTTGTGACCCTATTGGACCTATATGCAAGGTAAAGGAGTTGGGAAGGGGCTATCCTGGGAGGTTCTGAGAGTTGGCGGGTCTCCTTAGGAAGGTAGGTTGAGCTGTGGACCAGAGATTTGACCCATGCACTACTGGGCCTGGGTTCTTCCTCCACAGATACAGTAGTTCTGGGTTCAGCAGCTGGGCTAGTTGTACAGACAGGGAGCTCCATCCAAGGTGGGTGCTTGAGTTGATGGATCTGTGGTTGACTACTTCAAAAGTTGGGGTGCTCCATTGAATGACCAATTCCAGTGTTTGCTGAGGACACACTGTCTCTGACTACTTTTGCAGTCAGTCTTGGCTCCTGATCGTTTTGCTGCAGCTGGTTTTGGCCCTAGACACTTAGTTAAAGTGCAAATTCTGTGCCACCCTGTTGTAAACTGCAGAAAGAAATTCTTACTTACCTTTGCATTCTTGTGGTCCAATTGTTCTCGGCAGGTAGGTATACAGGTCCGTATAGAGAGAGATGCCGTCTCAGGGAGACAGGTAGGGCTGCTCACCTGTGGCTGGAGTCATGGGCTGCATCTGCGCTGGCAGGTGTTCCTCTCCAGATGAGTGACCAAGCTCAGGCTGATCTCACGGTGGTGTTCCTGGGGCCTGCTTGCACTGTTTGGCATAGTGACCAGACTCAGTGTTCACCATGCATTGTCATTCCAGGTCAGCTATGGGGCCTCATGCTCACTCCACAGTGACTAATCTCATTAAACCATTGCTAAGATACCATGCTCTATGGACAGTGCCCAGCACTTCTACACAGGTTTTGGGGATTGTACTTAAGTGCTTAAACTAGCTGGAAATACTTTGCTGACTGAGCCATGTCCCTGCCTCTCAAGCAACTCCTACTTCAGTCATTTCTGTTCAAAAACTGCAATCTTGGAATCAAATTATCACCAGTGTTTAGTGAGTTTTCTAATCTGTATTTGTACACATTGTAAATTCTTACCAAGTGGTCTTTTAAAAGTTCAACTACGTTGAGGCTACTCCTTTCCTACAGCTCTCTAATGTCCTTAGTTCAGTCTCAAAGTCTCCCCTTCCCAGATTCTTGCTTTTCTATGAATGATGTGTTTTTAGGAGTCACATATCCAATTGGAACCTGTACCTGTATTCCAACATTTCTAGTATTGTGTCACTGAAGGTGTCCTCTTCTGTTTCCCTTGGCATCTTTTCACATGTCTTTGCTTTTTTGAAATTTCCTTTTCCTGCCTATGTACATTCTTTGCAAGAACAGTCTTCTGTACATCTCATTTGAATAAGAACTGTCCTCCTCCTTCCACAAAGGAAGCATTAGGTGTCCTCATGAAGCAGTTGCTTATCATTCCATTACACAAATGAACAGTCACTGTTACCTTCATCCACTGTGAAGACATCCATTACAGAACTCACAACCACTGGCTTAGCACTTAGGAGAGCTCAGTGTATGTGTGGGAGAAATAGGCTACTGTTCCAACAACTTTCCTGGTGGAAAAAAAACATTTAGTAGCCTCAATTAACACAGAGATATTTTCAAGTGAAAGAACCTTCTTACAAGTACTCGATAGCAAGGGTTCCATCTTTGTCAGCTCTCACTGACATCTCTGGTCTTGTAGTGCACTGAAGATCACCTAAGAGAGAAGAAAAAGATTTCAAGCAGTTAACCACTTTACTTCAAGGAGTGGACCAAAATGAATTAGAGAAAATCTTCTAAAGTTTACAGACAGTAATTAAAATGGATTCCAGTCATTCTCTTTTTTTTAATTTATTTTTTTATTTCTTCAAGTTACATCTCAATCACAATCCCCTCCCTACTCCTCCCTCCAGTCCCACCCTTCCACCCTCTTCCCCCTCAACCCCCCATCCTCTACCTTTTTTTTTTTTTTTTTTTAGTTTAAGGTATATCTTCCCCCCCCCCAACAGCTCCCCCTTTCAGTCCAACAAATGGTTCTTTATCTTATAACAATAAATACAACACAAAACAACAGAAATAAATAGGCCAAAATTATGAGAGTTATATGGCTTAGCATACATTCCCAATGTCTAGTCCACATGTATTTGGCGCCTGACTTTAACATTCTACTATCTAACCATCTCCATGAGTTTAAAGTTCTATATCTAACTCAGCTTTCATCCTAACTTGAATCACAATTTTAAAAACATCTTCTTAGACCCTGAACACCCTCTTGATTCCTAAACAATTAAAATTTAACTATGAGACTCTAGCTATCTATTCTTCAACCTCCAGTCATTCTCTTGCTGTTAATTTTGGTGAATGTTCATCCTTTCAATGGACATTTAAGATTCATTGGAGGAAATGCTGTAAATGATGCCTTGTTGGGGAGATGGATCTATTGATGTGCAAGCATGAGGTCCTGAATTCAGAATCTCAGAACCCATATAAAACCACTTATACTAGCATGAGCATGAGGCTTTAATTCCAGCTCAATTGTGGAGAAATGGGAAGTGAACACAGGAGAATCCCTGGAGGCTCACAGACGTGCTTGCTTAGTCAGTGTACCACACACAAAACCAGAGATCCTGCCTCAAAGAATATCATAGGTGAGGACCCATAACTGAGGATGTCCTGTGACTTTTGTATGTCTACTATGGCATGTATGTATCTGTACACACACAAACAACCATGTACACACATACAGAAACACACAAACATTTTAGAAAGTTGAGGAAATTTAAACTTCATGAAATATACTACATTCTTGAAAAAGAGAAAGAGAGGCAAGAATGTGGCTCCTTTCAGTAATAAATTGGTTTTGTGTGTGTGTGTGTTTGCATTCCCCTTTCAGGAGGGACCTTTAAAAAGATAAAAGAGATCAAATTGGACATTCAAATAGATCATTCAAATGAAAGCAGAGCAATAAAACTCAAAGAAGCAGCACATGTAATTTCCCTCTGAAGGTCCCGACTCCCAGCTCTCCTAGCAATAACTGTGTAAGCCTGGATGTCCTGTAACATAGGCCACTGACATTTGTCAGGCTTTTCAATAAATTGGCAATGAAAGTCTAAATCCTTGCAAGTTGGGAGATAAATTAGCACACCGCCAAAGGTACTGAAACACGCAGTGCTCGTTTCTTAGTTGAAATATTTTCTGATAAAGTAATAATCCTCCCATAATCTCTACCCAGCTTTAAATAACAGCCCATCTCTGTGCTCAAAGTTTAATTTTGTTGGCTGCCCTTGTCTTACAAATATATTTAGTGGAGTCTGGAATATCATTTCATGCTCAAAGCTGAAGCTTTGTCCTGGCAGAGTGGGACAAAGGCAATAAATCAAGGACAGAGTGAGAAGAAATAGAAAAGGGCTATTGGAAACTTATTTCCCAGGAGTAGGCTGGCTTTCTCCTCATGCCTGCAGGTGTACTGCATCAGACATGTTTCCCTGCTAAGTGCCTATGTTGTAAGGATATTGACTTACAGCCAGGCTGCACCCTGCCTGGCAATGCTCCAAGTGGTTGAGATGCATTTATGAAAAACACATGCTTTAAATAACATCCCTAAATATCTGAAGCCCCACCCTGCTTTCCTTTCTCTCATTTTTCCTCTGTGAGTAGAGTTCTAAACTGCCTAACCTCATTTTTTTTCTCTTTTCTTTCTTTTTCTTGTTTTTCCTTTTTTCTCTATGAATAATAAACATAGAATTCACAAGTGTATAGGGAAGCAAGAAGGTTAGGATTATAAAACCAGGACCTGTGATTCGCATGCTCTACATTTGACAAGTTGGCTACTATGTAGAATGCATTATTTAAAAAGGATGTTAAACTGTATGTCAGGTTTCTGTGATGGTGTGACAAAGTTGGTACCTTGACGATGTTGCATTAACTTTACCTGGGAAGATACAAACACATTTTCACTCCAGATAAGCTCTAACAAACCAAAGTACAATTACAGTAAAACTAAAATTGATAGAACAATGACTTTTTGAGGCTTGCTTACAGAGGACAGGTAAAATATTACTTGTAGTAGCATGAATGACCCATACACATTCACATCACTACAAAGTCCCCACACTAAATAGTTGGGTCATTGCAAAGTTGCAATCCACCATAAATGGCAACCTCAAGGAAACTACACCATGGAGTCTTGCTTTCAATTCATCTTCCTATTCTCATATACTCTAGCACCTCCCAAGATCACTCACAGCTGTGTGCAGGCAGAGGCACAAGAGATGGAATCTTAGGTAAGGATCCCCTAACCCTCTAGTCCTCTGTCTGCTAGAAAATGTCAGTAGCTCCTTTAACATTATCATAGAACTAGTTGCTACTGGCTTGTCCTACTGTAGTAGTCATTGATACTAGGATGATACTGTGAGGACTTCTTCTTATTACCAGAGTGAAAAATGCCACACATGTGCTCAGTCTTGAGTGGCAACTTGAAGGAAACACATCTTTGTGGATGTATGTAGGAAATATTCTACACTAGGTTAATGATTTGGGCAGCCTCATCCTAAATGTGAGTGACATGACATCATTACATGTGCTTTCTATAAAAAGAAGAAAGTAAACTAAACATAGGCATCCAGCTGTCTCAGCATTCTGATTGATGTCACAAAGCCATGAACGACTTTGGTGCCATGAATCCCCTTGGATGATAGAATACCTCCTTACATGTGAGCCAAAATAAATATTTCTTTAATTGCTTTGAGCAGATATTTTGTTTGTGCAATGGGGACATTAACTAGTGCTGTATCTAAGCAGAATTTACCTGGATTTGTGGTTGCATGAATTAAAATTCAGTCATCATTTGCCCTGTGGATTTAAGGAATTCTCTGCTGACAATGTTGTCTCCAAACTCCTTTATGCTGTTTGCAGAGTTCTTGTTCCTTGATCTGAAAACCAGTCTCCATGACAGATTTTAAGATTGTAAGAGCCAGCGGTAGTGGTGGTGGTTGACATGAAGGAAACTATCTTTGAGACAAGTCAAGCCAGATGAACATATAAACACTTATGTCATAGAAAACAGAGAACTCTACCTGGTGCCCAGCTAGAATCATCATCCCTACTGACTAGCATTCATGGTGCTGGAAGGTACTCTGTATTTTACTTGAGGAAAATGATATCAACACCATTCTCCCAGATACTATGACAACACATCTAATACCTTCACAGGTTCTAAACACACACAACCCCACACTGAGAAGGAGAAGAAGACCTCAGCCTTAGCAAAGAAGCTATTTACAATTGATGCATTCTGGGAAAGGGAAAACCAGTTTTCTCCAATGGAGTGACACTGAGTACATCAACCACATTCCAAGGCACATTCCATCCTCAGTTTGCCCGGCCAACACAAAGCTGACTCCATTTTGTGCTCTCTCTCTCTCTCTCTCTCTCTCTCTCTCTCTCTCTCTCTCTCTC
>CAJQZJ010032546.1:2367176-2377241 GCA_907164525.1 Lophiomys imhausi
TGTGTGTGTGTGTGTGTGTGTGTCTGTGTGTGTGTGTGTCTGTGTGTGTGTGTGTGTGTGTGCTTTTTATTTTATTTAGTTTTGTTCTGCTTTGTTTTGTTGTATTGTTTTCTTTTTCAGTTTGTCTTATTTCGTTTTTATTTTTGTTTTATTTCCTTTTGAGAGAGAGAGAGAGAGAGAGAGAGCAGGAATTTAGAAAAATAGAGATGTTGGGAGGATCTAGAAGAAGTTGAGGGAGGAGAAAGAATATAATAAAATATATTATATAAAATCATTTTAAGTGGAAATATTTTAAAGAAGCAGGTTAGAAGTCTGATTTCCCTTCAAGAGTTTATGTTCTCTGTGAGGTGTGGGCAGGAAGGCTCCCTTTGGCCTCTTTGTTATTAAAAGCTAGATACTTTTATATGGTACATTTAAGCAGCTAAAATTGTTCTATATTTTCAAAATTTTAAATTAATATTTAAAATAATAATTTAATATTCACAATATTAAAAGAAAACACCTGTAAAATAATCACATCTCCAAGATCCAATTTGTTATAAATTTTAAAATCTTGCTAAGTTAGACTCTGCTAAAAGAGTAGTTAACCTAGAATGGTAGTCACAATAAGAGAATGACCAGGAATGTGGGAGTTCTGAACTATTCTGTCTTCTGATCTGGATGCATCCATCTGTGAAAGTGTGTGGGTGGCCTTACTGAGGGCACAAGTTGTTTTTCTAATATAAACATACATTATGCCTCAGTGAAAATCCAAACAGCACAAACTAAAACAACAGCGTCTGTATGACCCAGGGCTGGCCTTGACCATTTTGAAAGCCTTTACATGGGAGTGTACTTAGAGATATAAAATCTGGAGAGGCTATAAAGATCATTATATGTGAAGTCCTTGCTTCGTGTTGGTCTAGCACAGATTTTACTGAGGGGCAAGAATCTATCAATCTATGTTGGCTTATAGATAGGGGGTTTCAAGAGGACACAGAAATAGATTACTAGGGGAGTAAGGAGTTTATTAAGGGGCATTAATACAATGGACAGCTAAGTAAGAAGGCAACATCACGAGAGGAGCTCTGGCAAGGGTTCTGAAGAAAGGAATCAGAGCCCATGTGAGTTGGAGTCTGCTCATATAGTTTTCTGAGGATGGAGTAGGAGGTTCAGAGCACAAGCTTGCTGTATGCAGATCTCTAATTCCTAGGTAGGAGGCAGGAAACAGGATAGGGAGCAAGTTGTATGAGTTTGCTACAAACTCACTTCCCAGATGAACTATCCTGGCATTGGGATTATCTATTAGATAAATTCACTTCCCAGATGAGTTATCCTGGCATTGGCTTTGTCTGTTACCTAGGAACTCAGAGACCATGTCACAATAGGGTGTCTGTTGGTATCTCTGAAAGGGGTTAGTTAGGTTGCTGCGTGACTCAGATATTATATTCTTACAGTTTCCATATTCTACATCTCACAAAATATGTAGGTTGGAGCCACACAAACACTGGAGGTTCCTATTTCCTACTAATTAAAATTTCAACCAATAGCATGGCAGTAAGAGTCTCCATAACACCACATCCTCAGGTCCATTTGGAATTTTAATCAACCATCAGCAAAGTTTAATGATGATTGGTTTTTGTTGTTGTTGTTGCTTTTATATATTCATTGAGAATTTCATGTTTGTATAATGCATTTTAATTTTATCAATGCTTTACAACACTTCCAGCTCCTTTCAGGACCCTATCTGTCCTGCCCACCTCCTGGTCTTTTCACTTTTTTTCATAGCTCACTGAGTCCAGTCAGTTATACCATTACATGCATGGGTATAGGTATAGGGCCATGAACTAGAATATGGACAAAATAGCAACCTTGACGGGGTGAGTTCCCTGAAACAAAGGAACAAAACAAAAGACTAGTTTTTCCTACCCCAACAGCCTTCAATTGCTAATGAATGCAACTCAGCCTCTCTCCCTTCTGTACTGAACTTTTACTCAGTCATGTGTAGGTCTTATGCAAGCAGTCACAGCTGATGTGAGTTAATGAGAAAAATCTCTTACCATCTTCCCTCCATCTTTTGTAATGATGTGATTGTTATGGGGCTAACCAACTGGTATTTTTCTATTGTATTTAAGGTTCATGCCACAAAACAAAACTCACGTCTGATACATTTACTTGGCCAGTGAGATTATATGCCCTAAGGGAGAACCCACTTCTAGTATCTTCATAAATACACATCCATCGTATCTAGCATCCTTCTGAATTCGCCATCTCTATAGACATAGATTGGTATATTTCAACAGAAAAGCCTTGTTTTGCAGTGGATAATAACTAATACCCATTACTGGTTGGAGTTCAGAAAATGAGTAATTTGAGTACTGGTCACTAAATGAGACATTTATAACATACCCCCTCTCCACATAGTTCAAGGAACATTATATGGATATTTTTAATATTTATTTTAATTTTTAATTATGTGAATCCATATGTTTCTTTGTGTTGTGTGTGCATAAGATTGTAGGTGTTCAGAGAGGCCAGAGGCATCTAATCCTTTGGAGCTGTAGTTGCAGGTTGTTGTGAGATGCTAGACATGGGTTGTGAGAACTAAGTTGGGTCCTCTAAAAAAAATAGCATGTGCTCTTAATCACAAAGAAACATCTCCAACCATGCATAATTTTCTTAAAAAATGACACCAAAACAATAAATCATGACTGCTGTTGATGGATTATCTAATGAAAACAGTCCACTTGAGGAATAGATTATCATCAGTTTCAGAGTCAGACAGCTATACCTGATGAGCTAAGATTTCTTTAAATGATTTCATTCTTTCACTTAAATACTAATTTTAGCAAAGAGATTAGATATTTCAAAATATAGGGACATGAGAGCAAAATGGGATAGTGTGATGACACATTGAAATTTTGTCATCATATACAGTACCTTTGTCACACACCAGCCTTTTAGTGATAGTGTTACATTGAGTGGCTTTCAGTTGGGACTTTCCCCCTGCATGATTCTTGACTCTGTCATCTTTAGCCCCAAGATTCATTACTTCCCATAAGTCTGAGGAAATATACCCTGGGTTTAGGTTTCCAAATTTCTTCTAATAGAGGTCTTATATGGAGATTGAGGTCCAGTACTTGAAAATCTTTCATGGTTTCAAAATAAAATATCCCCAGAGACTCATGGGTTTAATCATTTGTGGACTCTACATTTCTGTGTTTTGACAACTGAACTAAAATTTAAGTAAAGAAATTAGATGTCACACAGAATAGAGGTAGAGCTATATCATATAAAAAATCAGCAAGATGATATATAAGAATAAGATTGTACACCAGCTCAACCCATGTGTTCAACCAGTAATGAAACAAATTTTCATAATTGTGGCCTAATTATTCTTATTGCTTTGTATTGTAGTTATTGTTATAAGAAAAGGAACCTTTTATTGGACTGAAAGTGGGAGCTGTTGAGGGGAAAAAGGTAACCCTTAAATTAAAAAAAAAGCAGATAGGATGGTGAAGGAGAAGAGGGTAGGAGGGTGGGGATGGGAGAGAAGAAAGGAGGGGACTATGATTAAGATGTAATTGAAGAAATAAATAAATGTTAAAAAAAAGAATTATGGGAAGCACAATTCCTGCACTAACAAAGTTGCTATGAAATGTTCTGATGGCTCAGTGAATAAACTGTACCCCAAATAAACAGGAAAATTGTAGTTCAGATCACTAGAGCCCAGGTAAAATGCTGGATGTGCATGGTGGCCTTCCTTTGAAGGCAGATGCAGAACATCTCAGGAGTGAAGTGCACAGTGAGACTAACCTTTTCTGGGCCGTTTTGGTTCGGTTGAGATACCCACCCTCAATATACAAGGTGGAGAGCAATGAAGGAAGAATGTTTGCCTCAACAAAGGCCTTCTTCACACACACACACACACACACACACACACACACACACACACACACACTGTAAAATCTCCTGTTCTCACCCAATAAAAAGAACATCTAGAGGGTTTGGAGAGATGGCTTAGTAGTAGTTAAGAGTACTTGTCCTGACAAGGATTCAATCCCCCAGGATCCCCACAACAGCCTACAACTAAGTGTAACTCCAATTTCGTAAGATCTAACTCCCTCTTCTGGCATCCACTGACACCTGCATACATGTGTGTTACACATGCACACTCAGACATACACACCAATACATAAAATAATAATCATAATCATAATAATCACCTAGAAAAAAAACATACTTTTGTCATAAATGGTTTGTTTAAAAAAACCCAGAGATTTATTAGGAAAGGTTTGAGAGTTCAGCATTATTTATTATACTTCTAAGAACACAACAAATTGGACCTGGGAATCCACCTAGCACATCAGTTATGTTTATGGCACAATGGATAAGCGTGGTGCACATAAGTCTGAAACAGGCTCAGAACCAGCCTTTCCTTTGAGATTTATTTTGGAAAAGTCACCTCAGACAACAGAACTACTGCTGGAGGAACTAATAAGCTCCATTGTCCCATTGATCTTCCTCAGAGCCATTCATTATGTATGTAGGGGCTGCTGTGTTGAATGTTGGTATGCTCTTCCAAAGCTGACTTATGGCTAACACTGTGTCCCCATGTATCAGTGGAAACATGCTCCAACTTTGTACATTCCTTCACCACACCAATTCCATGCTCATCATTAAATGTAAAATGAGAACTAAGGGCTTAGAAGATCTCACAGTTTTATGGAGTTTGATTGCCTTCATATGCAGGATGCAAGACAACCTTGGTTGCTGTTTCTCAGGATCCATCTTAACCTATGAGACTACTAGAATTTTCCAAGTCAGCTAGACTAGTTGGTCAATAAGTCCAAGGACCCATCTTTCTCTGCTTTCCAAGTGCTAGGATTATAACTGCTAAAACCACATGTGGTTCCTCATGATTGTATGACAAAACTCTACAAGCATCTCTGTCACTGCAGCTGTAGGAACATCTGATTTCATCCTGACTTTACTGCAGACTAGTCACACAATTTCCTGTGTGTGGATGTGTGAATTTCTCTAAACCAGGAAGGAAACTATAGGTGTTGGTGCTCATAGATACCACCAGACTAATTAATGATGTAAGTAGACCTAGGGATGATGGCTCTGGCTTTAGCTGTATGACCTTGGAAAAACACCTGTTAACAACAAGGTTTTGTGTGTGTGTGTGTGTGTGTGTGTGTGTGTGTGTGTGTGTGTGCAGGTGCACATGCTGCTCAGGCACAGATCAGAGGAGAATGTTTGGTATCTTCCTCTATACTCTCTGCCTTATCTCCTTTAGACAGGATGTCACAGAGCTTGGAACCCCATGTTTTGTGGTTATGGTGTTGTCCAGCAAGGGCAGCAATCTGCTTGTCTCTTTCCTCCTCCCCCAACACTGGGATTACAGGTACACAATTGTACAAGGCTATTTACAAAGGTGCTACGAATCCCAACTCTGGGTTCTAAAATTCCATAGAAAGAGCTCTTACCTTCGGAGACATCTCCATACCCCAAAGATCCCCATTTAAAGATCTTTTTAAAAGATTTATTTGTGTGTGTGTGTGTGTTTGGTGTATGTGCAGGTACCTGTGGAGACCAGGAGAGGGTGCTGGATTCTCTTGAGCTGCATTTATGGTGGTTGTGTGCAATTCACTGGGGTTGCTGGAGAGAAACTTGGGTCCTTTGGAAGAACAAAAAGCACAATTAACTACTGAACCATCTCACCAGCCTGGAAATTCCCATGTTAAATTCTACTAGGACCACAGGGGTCAAGAATAAAGACAGAGTACAGACTATGTCAAGTACCCTACAGTGTGTTCACATATTTCCATAATTCTTATGACTTCTGTCACTATTGATTATAACATGGACCATCAATGAATCAATGATTTACATCTCTGTATTGCTTTATATAAATGGACATGCTGTTTACCAGGACCGTTGTTCCTTATTGCCATTATTTGTGCATGTGTTTGCCATTTTCCATTTTCTTGCAAAAGTGCCAAAAACAGTTGCTTCTTCTGCTGATGCATCTCCAAACAGGAAGTAGCATGTTTGCTGGTATTATCCAGCTGCTTTGACTGAAAAATAAAAAATAAACAGTTGTCTGTTATGACAGAACATGCTGGAATGTCTTTTCCGTCCTGAGAAGGGGAGGGCTTGTTACTTAGATGCTAATTCCTAAGGGAGTTTATACAGGCAGGAATCATTCAGTAATGGCATCTGGTGAGTGTTGCATGGGAAATTCATGTATTTCAGTTATAAAAAATTATGAGATGGGTATGAGAACATGTATAGCAACTCCCAATGATTAGTGACAGTGTCCTTGGGAGCAATTCTGGAGTTGCTTAGTTGCTTTGACCTTGGAAGGAGAGCAAACCTGCATAGAATGCTAGGGTCCAGCCATCCCTAAAACAGAACTAAAAAAAAAAAAAAAATGTCTGTAGGGGATGAGGAAGACAGTTCACTCAGTAAAGAGCTTGCTTCATTAGTCATCTATTGGGCACTAGGAAGATGCCTTTGTCTGTGAAGGACTTGCCATGACCTGAGTTTCATCTTGGTGAAACCTGGTGTAAAAAGCCTGTTAGAGCTTTATACCCTCATAATCTCAATGGTGGAGTGGTGGACAGAAGTGAATCCCTAGCGACTCACTGACTAGACTAATCTAATTACCAAAAGGAGTGAGATACTCTTCAAGGTATTTTTGCTCAAGCCTTTAACTGTCAACTCAGCATAGCCTCAATTCATCTGGGAAGAGAATCTTAATGACAAGAGCAGTTTGGCTTGTGGATATGTCTGTGGGAATTTATCCATTGTGCGCAGCACCATTCCAGTCCTCAGGTATGTAAGAATGGAGAAGTGTCGTTCGGCCTCTGTTCTAGATTGCCTGGTCACAATTCTCTGGCTGCAGCCCCAACTGACTGGGATGGGGGAAAGGGAGGCTTGCACTGACACCAAAAGTCTAGTAAAACTTGGCAGGGATGCAGAATCCCAATTTCTGGATTCCTTGTGTCTCGGGTAGGCAGTTAAGTGTTAACGGCTCAGGAAAGATAAAGGGAAAAAAACCCTACTTTTGTAAAGCTCTTTTAGTATCCACTGTTTACTATAAACAGCTAAAAGCCCAAAATGGGGACAGATGATGAGGGTCTGTCCTGGCTCCAACAGTGGCACAAGGCCTGGGTTCTGGTAGCCCCTGCCGGTGGCTGGCAACAGCAACAGCTATCCATGAAAACCTGCCAGAGCAGGCATTGGAAGATCTGTGGTTCTTCGGAGTAAAGACAGCTTCCAGTCCTCTTTGGTGAAATAGATGGTGACCTTTATTCAGTGAATCATGGAAGAATATATAGTTTGTAAGCAGTAGGGGATTTCTGGGGAGTGGGCTCATGATTCTAATCTCTGTTTGCATGGGGAGAAGTAACAGGGTGCTTGCTTACCTGACATTTTGTATGCACCAAAAGCTTAGGTTGTTTACATGCCCCCAGGGCTAGCAGAAGCAGGGAGAGAGCTCTTAGCCACTCCTGCCATCCTCACTTTTGAGGGTTCCAAGGTCTGGATTCGCTCCATCTCACCTGGTTTGTCGAGTCCCACGGAGGCATGGTCCACAAGCCCATGCTTCATGGCAAACAGGGAAGACACGGACCACAAGCCCCCAGAGAAGGCTAACTGAATATGAGCAAACAAGAATTCATGAGTTTATTCTCTCTACTTTTGACTGTGGGTGTGACATTTTAAGTTCATCCTTTGATTGTCCCATAGTGATGGATTGTTGCCTGAAATTGTAAGCTGAAACAAATCAGTTTCTCCCTTACTTCATATTATTTTCAGAGTATTTTATCACAGGAACAGAAATGCAAGTAGAAATTTCTTTAATAAACTCCTTTATTGATATTTTAACATTAGAAACATTTGGATATAAAAAAAATATTGTCTCTAGCATTGGTAACCTTAACAGAAAATGTTCATTGTGCTGTAATTTCAGTTTTCAGCAAGTGAGAGGCTTAGCTTGGCTGTGGTGAGGACCCCTTTCTTTCCCATGATTATAAGTTCCTATTTTTTCCTTCCTCATCAACATAAAGTGTTTGAGACTTGACCTCCCATCTTCCTGCAAAGCCTATGTGAACTAAAACTTTCTGCAATTATCTTCTTTACAACACACCAACTTAGAAGTCAACATTAGCACTCCTGCACACAGAGTTTCATGAGGGCAGAAAGGTGTCTGGGGAGAGAGAATGAGGAATTCAGAGAGACTGATTTAAAAATAAAATATCACAGTTTCAACATTCAGGTTACCCCTCCTCCATTATTACAATTACCAACCAAACACAATGCATCTGGCAATGAAATATCAATGCCTATTTTAGACCTGGATAGAGCAACTCTTAAAGCAGCTGATTTTCTATTCTGCATTGCATAATTTTTCCCTTAAGTTTCTTGCTGTCAGCTCTTTCTGACCAAGGCTCTTTGAGATAAAATGCCCTTTAACTTGATGCCTGTAGCCTCTAAATATCTGTGATCTGAGAGAAATGTTTAAGCAAAGAGAGCCCACGTCACCTCCAAATTTCTTTTCACAGCCATGGCTAGGATGTCATTCCAACTGTAAGGTGGAATACCAGCATTCCACACCCATTACCACCACTGCTATAACCTTGCAAAAGTGATTTACTGTCTCAGAGATCACAACCATAAAATTTGATAGCAATGTCTATGTCACAGTGTGAAGCTGAATGTGCCACTCAAGCTCACAGTTTCAATGATTGGTTCCAGTTTGTGGCACTATTTTAAGACAGTGAGTCCTTTAGGACTTGAGATCTGACTGATGGAGAAGCTACTTAGTATTCTGCAAAGGATCCAGCTTTCTCTCTCTGCTTCCTGCAATGATGGAGTCTCTTCTTTAGGCAATGCAGGCATATATGGGGTGAGCTGCCTAGCTTCCCTGAAATGGAATACAGCTTCTCTAAAGTAAGAGGCCAATAAATCTTTGCTCCCTTAATTTTCTTTTCTCTATAAGACAACTGGGTATGATAATGCATGCCCCAGTGGTAGGACCTAGATGCAAGCAGACTCTTAGGGATAGTTGGTCCATCTTCTAATTGAATCCATGATCTTCAGGTGCAATGAGAGAACCTGTCTCAAAAGACTGGGTAAAAGCAATCAAGGAAGATAGTCTTTGTCCACCTGTGTTCTCCATATACATATATGCATGTAGCCACACAGAAGGACACACACTTACATATATGCACACAATAAAAACAAATACAGTTTCTGTAATTATCAAAAGCCATCATATACTAAATGAAATGAACCAACCAAGAACCACAAGAGCTTACTTATGTGTGGAATCAAAAAGGTTCATCTCATGGAAATTGAAAGTGTAGTATTGTTTATTGGACACTGGGAGAGCATGGGACTTGGAACAATGGGAAAAGCTAGTAACCAATAAAGGCTAGAGTGACCAGTGGCTACTAAGTTAAGAATAAGAATTCCAGCTCTGTGTCATTCATTACAGTGACTATAAATCACATTATAATGTGCCTTTCAAAAAGCTATCAGAGAATATTTCAAAAGTTTTTATCTTAGAGAAATGATAGATAAGGGGCATACTTTGCATAAGCTAGTTTTAAAATTACATAATGTATACAAATAAATGAAACATCTCATAGCCCAATGTGTACAGATACTGAAATATCACATGACACAATGTGTAAGGATACTTAAGTATCTTATGACACAGTGTTTATGGATACTAAAGTATCACATGATCCCTTATTCAGTGTAAACTCTTTCTCTTCTACATGACAACCAGAAAAAAAAATTAGGGACAGGGATATAGCTCTGTTTATTGGAGGCTATCCTGGTTTAATCCACATAAAACCAGCCATGGAGTCATATGCATTTAAGCCTAACACTTGTGGGACGATTGTAAAGGCTAGAGGCTCAGAAGTTTAAGGTGACCCTCATCTGCATCAAGAGTTTGAGACTGGTTTAATCTATAGGAGGCAGCTTCTTAAAAAGACACACAAAGGCGCGCGCGCACGCGCACACACACACACACACACACACACACACACACACACACACACACAC
>CAJQZJ010032546.1:2377251-2391007 GCA_907164525.1 Lophiomys imhausi
CACACACACACACACACACACACACACACACACACACACACACACACACACCAAAGAAAACAGGTTTAAACCGAGAAAAGAAATATAAATGCTACCTGAGCTGATTGTGTAGTTGAATGTGCCTGAAAAATGGCTTCCCTACTATTGCAATGTGACTATTTGCTTAGGGATTATCTGAGAAGGACTTTCCATGAGCCTTGCACATCAACTGAGTCCTTCCAGGTAGCAAAGTAGCCCAGCATATGCTACATGCTTAGGTGTATAATTTTATGTCATAGATCTTATCAGAATCATCCCAAGCAATAATGAAAGAAATTGAGACAAAGTGGGTTTAAATAAACATCCTATCAATAAAACAGCAACTCATGCTGGGGCTGGGGCTCAGCTGGTAAAGGCCTTGTTTTGCCTACATAGGCCCTGGTTTGCATCCCAGGTATCATATACACCGGGCAGGGTGATGTGATGCATGCTATTAATCTCAGCAGTTGGCATTCAGAGACTGAAAGATCAGAATTTCAAGGCTATCCTTGGTTCTATAAGGATTATGAGACTATAATGGATTACATGAGACTCTGTCTCAAAAGTGGAGCTAGGAGTACAAATCAGAGCCTTGCAGCTGACCCTGCCTTAAACGTTGTTTGCAAGGACACTGCAACAGACAGTTTAGGGATTACTGGCTCAGAGAAGAGCCTGGCTTCTAATATCTGTGATATCAATGAGCCCCTCCAACAGGCACGTGTTTGCACAAACATTCACAAGTTTTCCCTAAAGATGAAATTGTAGACAACTGGCTCCGTTGTTTCATCTCACCAGCTGTACTTTCTCTGAAGAGTGAATTTACTGAGCACAAATCCCGAGGGAGAAGATGCTAATTAAGGCATAGGCTTCCTAGACAGCTGTTTCATGCAGAGAGGTAGTTCATGTTTAAATATCCAGGCTATAAAAGGAGAGATGCTGTAGCAGAAGCCTGTGCAAGCTGCCAGAAGATATTTCTTGTCGAATGGCAATAGAAGCAGGAGCTGGCAACAACATGATCTGTAAGTAGCAGACAGCAGCTGTTCTAGATCCTGCTGAGGGAGCCCAGGGAGAAACCATGACCATGAATGAGAACGGCCATTTCTGTGCCTTACTCAATACCTTCCTGTACTGCAGTTATGGAGGTCAGAGGACAACCTCAGGTGATAGCTGTCATGTTCCACCTTGTTTGAAACAGGCTCTCTTGTTCTGTACCATGCTTACTGAGTAAGTTGACTCAAAGCCTCTGAGACACTCCTGCTGTTGCTTTCCCTCTTGCTATAGGAGCCTTCCAGTTACAGATACAAGCTGCTGTGTCTGGATTTGGGCTTCTGATGTCTGCCACTCAATCTTGCAAGACAAATGTTTAACCTGTTAGCCATCACCACAGACCTATTGGAAGCGTCAGGATAACTCACAATTAACAAATACTTAATGAAGAAAAATTAAAAATAAATATGTATATAAAGAAGAAATAGACAAATACCCTCAATCATATTAAACAGATTGGCAAAGTTTTTTTTTTCTTTTTGATCTAATGCTATAGCTATGTAACGACCTAAGTTAAATGCCCCAGAGACAGCATTAATCCTTGCAATCCTAGCAATAGGGATCAGAGACAGGCAGATCCATGGAGTTGGGGGCTCACTGGCACAGTGTGAAGACACACACACACACATACACACACACACACACACACACACACACACACACACACACACACACAAAGTGAAATTCCTGAAAACTATTTGGTGAACACCTGTAATGGATGGAACAAAGTTACTGTCTTAGTTTACTTTTTGCCAGAATCTAACAGAAGCCTCTGGGCAGCAAGCATTAACATCCTCATTCTATGGCTAAGAAGTAGAGATGCCTGGTGACATTTCAGAATTCAAACAGTAAAGGACAACTTAACTCTTTCTCTCCTGACCGAATTCATAAGTACACCAATTGTCTGCCTCTATTCACAAGAAGTGCACTATTTGTCTGTCTCTAATAGTAAGAAGTACACTATTTGTCTCTCTTGACTCAGACTACACATGTTGCCATCAAGTGCAGGACCTCAGTGTCACAGTCATTGTACCACTGTTCCCACTAGATTGGGGTTGGCATAGATAAGAGAGAAGAGAGGTGTTGAAACTGAAACTATTTCCTGGGAGAAAACTATACTTTTGTTTATGGTTGGTAGTGAGCCAGAGCTGGGTTTATATACAGTTACAAAGTAGAAATCTGTGATCCTGAAGAAAAGAATTTATTTTACACAGAAAATGACTGTTTTGATTCTTTTCTCATGCTATCAAAGAATACTATACAAAAACAACTTAAGAAATTAACAGTTTACTCTGGCTCACAATTTTAGGGTATAGTGATGGCAGGAAAGCCAAGGAGGTAGGGCGATGAGGCAGTTGGTCACTTTGTACCTGCAGTCAGGAAGCAAGCAAGAAGAGGTGAATGGTGATGCTCAGCTCACTTTCTTGTCCAGTACTCATCCTGTGGAATGATGACACCCACATTTAGAATGGCTCTTTCCATTTCAATTTATCCAATCTAGAAACTACATTGCAGACATTCTCAGAGATTTGTCTCCTAGGTAATGCTGGATTCTGTCAAGTTGACAATATTAATCATTGCAAAAACTATAAGAAATATAACGTCCAAAAAAAGATTTAACGAAGTTGTTCTCCTTTCATAACTCATGAAAATTACTGCTGATTGAATATTAACAAGATGCTTTGTCAATCTACAAATATTACCAGTACAATTAGTATTATCTGGAAACTAATATGCCAGGCAGATATTGAGATGACAATAGCATTTGGAAATGAAATCAGTCTTTAAAATAAATTCTCTCACCTTGCAGGTTTTATTGTATTCATCTGTGTAGGTCAGTGGTTCTCAACCCCTGGGCCATAGCCCCCACAGGGGTCACATATCAGATATACTGCCTATCAAATACTTGCATTGTGATTGATAACAGTAGCAAAATTACAATTATGAAGTAGTAATCAAATAATTTTATGGTTGGAGGTCACCACAACAGGAGGAAGTATACTAAAAGGTTGAATTAGGAAGGTTGAGAATCACTGGCACAGATCTAATGCCTCCAATTTTATATACCTAATGATAGAGGAAACAATTTAAAATGCTGGTGTGGTTTTCTGTTCTGCTTCATGATTAGGAGAGGATTTCTGGTACAATTTAGTCATCATGATACCCAAATCCTTTCTGTCTATCCTTGAATATTACAGAGTCCCTTTCCCCTTCAATGTACAGGAGGGCACCTGTGATAAATTGTGGAATTGTGCTGTGGTCTCTGAGGTTGGGAGTAGCTTCAATGTGTTTTGCCTGTGATTAGCTTACACTGTGTTCTTCAGCAATCTGTAAATGAATTCATCCTACAGCCACGTAAGACTATGCCCTTGGTTGTTTAGAAATCATTTAAGTACATTGTGTGAGTGTCAATATATAAATACACTCTTCCCAAAAGTGGCTATAATTCCCATTGAAGTATTACTAAATATGTACACATCTTGTGTTTGTGTTACAGCTTTCCCAAGAGTCCTCAAAGTACTTTAAAATGTTAATTGCAAACAAATAAATAATACCTTGGATTTCTAAGATATCCATCACTGAAGACTTAAGTGTTTGTCTCCCTGAGCCTTCTAAAAATAACAGCAGCATTATCACCCAAGGGCAAGAATAAGCACATCTAGTCTCCCTGTGGAAGAGGATTGCAAACAATCAGGCATATTTCACCAAAGAGACCATGGATACATGAAAGAATAGTTACCTGAATTAAGGATGTGTGATCAGGGAGGTGACAATAGTTACTGATTCTCAACTAGAGCTGAAATTTCTGGTCTCCTTACTAGCAGATGGAGTTTTCTAGATGAAATTAATGCAGATAAGATACTATACCCTCTGTGTCACAACTTGTTCTCTTTTTGTCCCTCCATTATCTAGATAAAAGGGGTAAAGAATATATGTGGGTCATTCTTTAGTTACCCTAGAATTCAAGTATAACTGATTTAGAATTCACCAAATGTGTGTTTGAGTCATTTATTTTTACCTTAAAACATAAATAACTGAAAACAATTGATTTCTCTTTATATCATCTCACCACTCCAGTATGTCATCTGTTTTTTTTAAGTGTCTTATGTTGGCAAAGAAATCTAAACTTGAGATGAATATTAGGTCCTTGAGTGTTCTGTTAGGCTGCTGCCTACACAGCAAACTGCACCCTCAGTTGATAGCAGTTGCTAATAAGGCAAACTCCAGGCTGTCATCTCTGCGTTCAGCACTGAACTTGTTTCTTTTCCAAATTCCTGTGGTACGAAAGGAGCCCTTAAATGTGATGTGGCATTAGCAGAGATCTGTTCAGAATAATTTTAACAGTGACAAAAATGATGACATTCAGAAACATCATCTAGTTTGATGATGATGATGATGATGAAAAAGGTGGTGATGAATGTCATGATAATAGTGATGAAGGTGGTGCAGTGCTCATCTTGATTCCTTGTTGAATTCCTAAGGATGTAGCTTCAGAGAAGGTAAAAAAACAATAATCACAATGATAATTGCACTGCATTTAACATTTCTTAGTGTTATGCTCCAGATACTCAATGTGTTTCAGCTAGCTTCATTCTGTACAATTTTATGAACTATATATTCATTTTCCATCTGGACTGTAATATATTAGGATGCTTGTGTGATTAACGAGGACCAATTAGACAAGCTCTTGAGGTCCTGGAACCTTATACAAACTGATTATCTGCAGCTATTGTTTTTCTTTCTTGATTCTCAGAAAAAAAAAAACATGTTGATGAACAGGTATACAATCTCAAGATTTGAATGGGATCAACACACTATAGACGTGTATAGTGATTCTGTTATTTAAAATGTGTGGTATGTCTTATGGAAGACCATGGTTTTCAATCACATATAGCATAATCATAATTAAGTTTGATGTCCTGGGAAGAAATAAGCTGAAGTTGACCTTGAAGCATGACTTTATTGCAATGTCATATTATTTGTGGCTGCCTATGAATTGGACAAGTCAGTCATCTGTCTGTATCAGCCTCTTGTTCATTGTACTTAGATTGACAGTTTTGGTCTACACCTCTCCAAAATTCTAGTCTCACATTTCTTGCTATTTATTTAACTAAAAATAATATTCTGTGCAAAATGTGGTTGTTTACCCTCTCATAAAACCTTTTTATTTTGTCTTTCATATTGTATTAAAGTTCTCTGTTGATTTTTATTAAGTAGTACACAACACAAAGGAAACAAAAATGAATGAAAGATCCATAATCTCAGTTCTGTTAGAGCTCACGTTGCATTGGAAGAATCACATTTTATTATAATATATACCCTACTAGAGACATAATTTATTACTGTGATAACCCTCAAATGAGTGAATACACAATCCTTTATTACTTTTTTAATACTAAGAGAGCATATTTCAAAATGGAGGAGGCAAGGATGCAATGAAAAGAAGATTTTCTAGAGGAGAAATGTTTCAGCTGTGATCTGATGGTGTAGATTTCATGGCTGATTTGGAACTGTTGACTCCAGCAAAGGGAATGACTTTTGTAAAAAGCCTACTACAAAGCAAATAGGAGTGGAAAGAAGCAGTAAGCATGTCAATTGCCATGGACAAGGAGATTGAATGATGGGAGTGGGGTCTACAGAATGGGCTTGGTCCATGTTAATTCTAGATGTAACATCCTAGACATTAAGACTGTTCTCCTTGACCTCATGCATACCACATGCCAACAGATTCTATCTAAGATGAGTCTTTTTTTTATTTCTCTTATCCTCTCTTCCCTGACTTCTACCTACAATTCTTTATTTTGCCACTTGACACTCCTAACTATCCCTGTTAAAATCAATTACAATTGATTAAATTTTTTTCTAAAATGAATCTTACACTATCACCTTTTATACAATGTTTCCCACAGGTTTATGATTGAGAATGCTTAATAATCTCATGGTACTGTTTTGGGAAGTCATAGAACTTTTTTGAGGTAGGGTCTTGGTCTCTGAGATTTTCTTGAGGGTTATATCTTATCCTTAAAGCAAGCCTTAAGTTTTCTCCATCACCTATTAAGTTGTATGGAGTTGCTGTTTTATGTCCCATTCACTACAAATGGACTGCCATTTTGATTCCCTACAATCCTGAGGGGCTGTAGAATTATGCAGCTTCCTCAGTCATTATGCTTGATGAGCTATAGATTTTTTTAAATTTATTTTTTTATTTCTTCAAGTTACATCTCAATCACAATCCCCTCCCTACTCCCCCTCCAGTCCCACCCTCCCACTCTTTTCCCCCTTAACTCCCCATCCTCTTCCCTTTTTTCTTTAAGTTTAAGGTATATCTTTTAAAGCCCAACAGTTTCTGCTTTCAGTCCAGCAAATGGTTCTTTCTCTTATAACAATAAATACAATACAAAACAACAGAAATAAATAGGCCACAATTATGAGAGTTATATGGCTTAGCATACATTACCAATGTCCAGTCCATATGTATTTGGCACCTGACTTTAACATTCTACTATCTAACCATCTCCATGAGTTTAAAGTTCTATATCTAACTATATCTAACTCAGCTTTCATGCTAACTTACATCACAATTATAAAAACATCTTCTTAGATACAGAACACCCTCTTGATTCCTAAACAACTCAAAATTTAACTATGAAACTCTAGCTATCTATTCTTCAACACCTCAGAGACCTGAGAGGGATAAATATATCTGATTATACACGAAGTGCAGGACCGGCAGCTTCCAAAACTAAAATGACATACCTGTGGCTGCCTGGACAGTTCCCAACTTCTCTCCATACATTACAGCATCAATCTTCAGCCTCTTGGCCCCATTTCTCTGACAGACATTGATTGTAGAGCAGGGATTATGAAGGACTTGCCTACCCTGTCTTGGCAGAGCTAGGTTGTCAACTTACCTGCTTCCAAGTTTTTGGACAGCATTCTGTCTACAGTTGAAGCAAGGGGTTTTTCTTGCCAAGAGATAGGCTTGCCACTAATTCAACCAACTCCCACTGGAGATTCTTCGATGCTCATCTTCTACTTGGAGTAGCATAGGGGGTGCTGTCAGGAGCTGACATGTCTCGATATAAAAAAGAAAAATCTTAAGTTAAGAAAACATCTTTGAATGCCATATTCTGCAGATCTCTTGAGGTTTTTGAAGATGGCCTATCTATCGGTTATATTTAGATAAGCAAATATTGCTTGTCTCTTAGCAACTTGATTTCTGATTAGCTTAGAAAATAACTGTTATAGACTGTCATAGTACCTAACAAAATGACAAGCTTGAATGCCTGTTAGTTTACATTTCTTAATTATCCTAAACAGTTTATGACAGTTGGTATCAAAAGGCTGAAACTTCAAATTTCATTTTTAAGCACTACTAGGTACAATACCTTTAAAAACATTACCCTTAATTTTGTATTAATATACAAGGGTCAATATCATTGTGACCAAATATAATCTAAATTTTGTATCAATATACAAAGATCAATATCGATGTAGCCCAATACAATCTTAATTTTGCATTAATATTCAAAGCTCAATACCAATTTAGTCAAATGTAATATTAATTTGTATCAATATACAAAGGTATAAGGCAATATTCAATAATCTGTCCTTTTATTCTTGATCTTTCCTATATTATGTCTATGTCCCATTTTTTCTTAAGTCTGTTCACTCCTACATAGGAGAGAAAGAAGGATACAGAAAAGAAAAAGAGAAAAGTCCCTGGGTCTAACCTCCAAAACTTATGTAACAAGAGCATTTAACAGCTTGTAATTTTTTCCCTAAATAACAAGATTTTCTTTAGCCCATCAAATGACCAAAGGGGAAAAAAACCCTCCCCAACTTCTGGGGATGGGACATCGCTCTCTTAACATGACTTCCTGCTGATTTGAGCTGTAGTAAACCTGTTTGGGGCTCAAATAAGAATGGAAAATGGTTAAAAATGTTAATAGAATCATTTGATGTTCAGTCCTTTTGTGCTCAGTTATTTTAATGTCCTAAGAAGTTTGTAGACAGAAGCTGAACTTCAGGGCTTTACTGAAGTTCTAGCTGGAGCAGTCCATGGAGCTGAACAATCTTGGAATTTTGAGTTGTTGTGGTTGTAGACTTTTGAGGAAACAGCTATTGAGGAAGTCTGCAAGGCTGGATCGTCTGGGCTACTTGTCTTCTTTGGTGTCTGATCTGTTATCTTCTGAGACTTCCGTTGTCCAGTTGTCCCTGGATTCCTTAGATGGATGCTTTAAATCTCCTGGAAAGATAAGAACAGAGCACTGCCCTAATCCTAACTCTAGGACACTACCTTTTTTTTTGGAGGGGGGGGATCAACTTTTTTCCTGGAGCAAATTTCTTTTTTGACAATATATAAAGTATTATCTTTCAATTCGGATTAAAGAAAAAAATATTTTGATATTTTGGAGCTAAACAAACCTTTAGTGTATATATTTTGAGATCTCAAAGGACAATTTGTTTGAATTTCAGCATGCCTTTTGTAAGTAGCTTTTAAACTTAAATCCTTCCCAATCCTATGTGCCTGTCTCTGCATTCTAAGTATTGGGATCAAAGACATGTGGTTCCCAACTGATGAGATTAAATATGTGCTCCACCACAACTGGATCAAAGTTTTTCTCTATTTGGAGCTTGTTTTGTGTCAGTCTGATCTTTCTGTTTCTAGTGTGTTGGGATTAAGGGTGTATCCTTCTCAAATGATGGGATTAAGGGTGTGCACCATCACCACCCTGTTCCTTGTAACTCTAGAATTTATAAGACAGCTAACTCTATAGTGATCCTCCTGTCTCTGCTGGAGTTAAAGGCATGGGCTAACACCATGCATTTCATGTATTTTACCTTAGCTCCAAGTTTTTTCAACTCTTTGAAGTTTAGAAAACCAGGTTGAACAGCAGAAACCTTTCATTTATTTACAGTATTTTAAACCTGTTACCTGCTTTTTAATGCCAAACCATGAAAATATACTAAACATCTACAAAAAACAAAAAAAGCATACACAAAAAAACCCAAAAACAAAACTTTTAAGCTGCTATCAAGTTTGTGTAATCTATGTGGCCACCTGCAGTTTAACATTCTAATCTGAAATTAAGGCCATTTTCCTTTCATGCCAGTAAGGCAAGTATACCTTTGGTAAATTATAGTTTGAAAAATTTATATTGTATTTTTATTATATTTTTTAAGCTTATTAACTCTTTTCTTAAAAAAGAATTATTTTGTTTTCTCAAGTTACTTCTAGAACATAGTTTCTTCCGTCCTCCCCTCCTGAACCTTCCCTTCCTCTCTCCTTCCCTCCCTCCCTCCTTGTTTCTCTACTTGGTACTCTCCTTCTCCTCAGATGAGGTGGGCCCTCACATATCATACTCCCTCAGATCTTCTGTCATGTGAGGGCCAAGAGCTTCTACTTGCACTGGGGCTAGATATGGCACACCATAAAGGATATGGTATTCCACTAACCTGCATCAGATTCCATGACTCACTTGTGGGTAAAATTTTTCCTAGGATAGATATGCTAGGTTCCTATCTATTTGGGTGTGTGGGGTGTATGATAGTTATCCTGTGATGTATGGTTAATATCCATTTATAAGGGAATACATACCATGTTTATCTTTCTGGGACTGTGTCAGCTCGCTTAGGATGAGCTTTTCTAGCTCTATCCATTTGATTTCCTCATTTCTGATAGCTGTGTAGTATACCATTGTGTAAATGTACCATAGTTTTTGTTTATTTGTTTTTGTTTTTATCCATTCTTCAGTTGAAGGACATCTTGGTTGCTTCCAGTTTCTGGCTATTACAAATAAAGCTGCTGTGAACATTGTTGAGGCAATGTCCTTGTGGTTTCATTTAGAATATTTTGGATATATGCCCAAGAGGGGTATGGCTGGGTCTTGAGGTAGAATTATTCCCATTTTTCTAAGATATCTCCAGATTGATTTCCAAAGTGGTTACACAAGTTTGCAGTCCCACCAGCAATGAGGGAGTGTTCCTCTTTCTCCACATCCTCAACAGCATGTGCTATCATTTGTATTTTTGGTCTTAGCCATTCTGACAGGTGTGAGATGGAATCTCAGAGTTGTTTTAAGTTGCATTTCCCTGATGACCAAAGATGTTGAACATTTCTTCAAATGCCTCTCGGACTTTAGAGACTCTTCTTCTATAAATTCTCGGTTTAGCTCTGTACCCCATTCATTGATGGGGTTATTTGAATTTTTGGTGTTTAATTTCTTCAGTTCTTTATATATTTTGGATATTATCCCTCTGTCAGACGTTGGGTTGGTGAAGATCCTTTCCCAGTCTGTAGGCTGCTGTTTTGTTCTAAGGACAGTATCCTTTGCCTTACAGAAGCTTTTCAATTTCATAGGGTCCCATTTATTGAATGTTTATTTTAGTGCCTGAGCTATTGGTGCTCTATTTAGGAAGTTGCTACCCGTGCCAATAAGTTCAAGGCTTTTCCCCACTTTCTCTTCTAATAATGTTAGTGTGTCTGGATTTATGCTAAGGTCCTTGATGTACTTAGGCTTAAGTTTTGTACAGGGTGATAAGTATGAATCTATTTGCATTCTTCTACATATTGACATCCAGTTAGACCAACACCATTTATTGAAGATGCTTTCCTTTTACCATTGTGACTTCTTTGTCAAAAATTAAGTGACTCTAGGTATGTGGGTTTATTTCTGGGTCTTCAATTCAATTCCATTGGTCAACTGGTCTGTTTCTATACCAGTACCATGCTGTTTTTATTACTATTGCCATGTAGTACAGCTTGAAATCCGGGATTGTGATACCTCCAGATGTTCTGTTATTGTACATGATTGATTTAGCTATTCTTGGTCTTTTGTTATTCCATATGAAGTTGAGAATTGTTTTTTCCAGATCTGTAAAAAATTGAGTTGATATTTGGATAGGAATCACATTGAATCTGTATATTGCTTTTGGTAAGATGGCAATTTTTATTATGTTGATCCTACCTATCCATGAGCAAGGGAGATCTTTCCAACTTCTGATATCTTCTTCAATTTCTTTCTTCAGGGACTTGTAGTTCTTATCCTACAGGTCTTTCACTTGCTTGGTTAGAGTTACCTCCAGGTATTTTATATTATTTGTTGCTATTGTGAGGGTTGTTGATTCCCTTATTTCTTTCTAAGCCCATTTATCTTTTGTGTAAAGAAGTGCTACTGATTTTTTTTTTGAATTGATTTTTGTATCCAGCCACTTTGCTGAAGGAGTTTATCAGCTGTAGGAGTTCTCTGGTGGAATTTTTGGGGTCACTTCTGTATACTATCATATCATCTGTAAATAGGGATACTTTGACTTCTTCCTTTCCAATTTGTATCCCCTTGATCTAACTAACTAACTCCTTTAGTTGTCTTATTGCTCTAGCTAAAACTTCAAGTACTATGTTGAAGAGATATGGAGAGAGTGGGCAACCTTGCCTCATCCCTGCTTTTAGAGGAAATGCTTTAAGTTTCTCTCCATTTAGTTTGATGTTCGGTATTGGCTTGTAAATTGCCTTTATTATGTTTAAGTATGGTCCTTGTATGCCTGATCTCTCTAAGACTTTTAACATGAAGGAGTGCTGTATTTTGTCAAAAGCTTTTTCAGTGTTCAATGAGATGATCATGTGGTTCTTTTCTTTCAGCTTGTTTATGTGGTGAATTACATGGATGGATTTTTCTAATGTTGAACCTCCCCTGCATCCCTGGGATGAAGCCTGCTTGACCATGGTGTATGATACTTTTGATATGATCTTGGATCCTGTTTGCAAGTATTTTATTAAGTATCTTTGCATCCATGTTCATAAGGGAAATTGGACTGAAATTTTCTTTCTCCATTGGGTCTTTGTGAGGTTTAGGTATCAGGGTGACTGTGGCCTCATAGAATGTGTTTGCCAGTATTCCTTCTGTTTCTATATTGTGGAAGAGTTTGAAGAATATTGGTGTTGGCTCTTCTTTGAATGTCTGGTAGATGGAAGACTTCTAATATCTTCTTCTATTTCCTTAAGGGTTATAAGACTGTTTAATTTGTTTACCTGTTCTTGATTTAACCTTGGTAGGTGGAATCTATCAAGAAAAGTGTCGATTTCATTTAGATTTTCCAATTTTGTGGAGTACAAGTTTTTGAATTAGGACCAAACAATTCTTTGGATTTCCTCAATGTCTGTTGTTATTTCCCCCTTTTCATTTCTGATTTTGTTGATTTGGGTATTTTCCCTCTGCTTTTTAGTTATTTTATCTGAGGGCTTGTCTATTTTGCTGATTTTCTCAAAGCACCAACTCTTGGTTTTGTCGATTCTTTGTATTGTTCTTTTTGTTTTTAAGTTGTTGATTTCAGCCCTGAGTTTGATAATTTCCTCTCGTCTGCTCCTCTTGGGAGTGTTTGCTTCTTTTTGTTCTAGCTCTTTCAGGTGTGCTTTTAGTTGGTTAGTATGGGAACTCTCCAGTTTCTTTTTGAAGTCACTTAGTGCTTTAAACTTTCCTGTTAGCACTGCTTTCAGTGTATCCCATAAGTTTGGGTATGTTGTGCCTTCATTTTCATTGAGTTCTAAGAAGACATTAATTTATTTTTTTATTTCTTCCCTGACCCAGAGGTCATTGTGGAGAGAGATGTTCAGTTTCCATGTTTTTGCAGGCTCTCTGTTGTTTTTGTTATTGTTGAAGTCTAGCTTTAGTCCATGATGGTCTGATAAGTTACAAGGGGTAATTTCAATTTTCCTGTATTTATTGAGGCTTCATTTATGACCGACTATATGGTTGATTTTGGAGAATTTTCCATGAGGTGCTGAGAAGAAAGTGTATTCTTTTGTTTTGGAGTGAAATGTTCTGCAGATATATATTAGGTCATTTGATTCATGACATCTGTGAGGTTCATTATTTCTCTGTTTGGTTTCTGCATCGTTGTTCTGCCCAGTGGTGAGAGTGGTGTGTTGAAGTCTGCCACTATTAATGTGTGAGGTTCAATGTGGGATTTGAGCTTCAGCAGTGTTTCTTTAATGAATGTGGGCGGTCTCACATTTGGGGCATAGATGTTCAGTTTTGAGATTTCATCTTGGTGGATTTTTCCTTTGAAGATTATGTAGTGTCCTTCCCCATCTCTATTGATTAATGCTGTTTGAAAGTCCGATTTGTTGCATACCAGAATTGCCACTCCAGCTTTTTTCTTGGGTCCATTTGCTTGGTATAACTTTTTCCAGTCCTTTACTAGGAGATAATGCCTCTCTTTTTTTGCTGAGGTGTGTTTCTTGTAGGCAGCAGAATGTGAGATTCTGTTTTCCCATCCATTGTCCTAGTCTGTGTCTTTTTATTGGGGAATGAGTCCATTGATGTTGAGAGATATTAATGGCCAGTGACTGTTACTTCCTGCCATTTCGATGTTGGTGGAAATAGTGTGTGAGTCAGCTTCTCTTCTTTTGGTTTTGCTTCAGGCATGCTATTTGCTTCCTGTGCTTTCTTGTGTGTAGTTAACCTCTTTGGGTTGGAGTTTTCCTTCCAACATCTTCTGTAGAGCTTGCTTTGTGTATATAGATATTGTTTGAATTTAACTTTGTCATGGAATATCTTGTTTTCTCCATCTATGTTGATTGACAATTTTGCATGGAATAGTAGTCTGGCCTGGCATTTGTGATTTTTTAAGGTCCGCAAGATGTCTGTCCAGGCCCTTCTGGCTTTTAGAGTCTGTGAAGAAAAGTCAG